>MU399498.1:1409472-1450764 GCA_022578845.1 Hypoxylon cercidicola | reverse complement strand
TTTTTCTTTTTACATTATTGTTTTTTTTGTTGGGTGGGCGTGTCCTATTTTGTTCCCCCCCCCCCCCCCCCCCCCCCCCCCCCCAATCTCGTGCCTTGCATTCGACAGCGTTAGAATTAGGTTATTACACAGCTCGGCAGGGGGGTGGAGTATATGTATAGGGGTCATCCGGACTACCCTATCAGACGCGGCGTGCCGAGGAGAGCCGTCTGCAGGTGATGCGAAAGTGTGTGTGTGTATGTGTGTGTGTGGCGCCGGTCATTGCTGTGTCTTCACTGCGATTGTCGTACGGGCTGACGGGAGGGATGGGCATATGAGGTTCGGCCGATGCAACGATACACCACATATTTTTTTTGTCTGTCGCTAACATTACCATACCTTGTCAGCTTGTGTTCTGTCCGTTTGTGTTGCGGATTGGAACCATGGGATCTGGGGGATACGGCATCCGTCTCCACACCGGTAGTGGTCGTTCGAGACACAACCCTCCAATCCCCCCTGACGAGCACTGCTTTGGGCTTGGCCTTCTGTTTTCCCCCGAAAATCTCCTCCGCCACCCGCGATCTGCGATTTCGAACGCTCATTCGTCGACGACCCCCGTCGGCATACCGTCCAATCATATGTCTCAGTCATGCGATGAGATATATGAGACCCTTGTCTCGACCGTGGACAGCGCACATGTCTTTTGCCGCTTCGTTCAGCTTTCTTGTTTTTCTTTCCTTCGAGCACATAGATAGATCCCCTGGTCTGGTCAGTCAGTATATGTATGGTATGGATGGAAGCTGGGCTCGGTACGGCAAGCTTTCCCCGCAGCTCACCTGCGTTCGTTCGTATCTACTCGCTTTCGCGCCCAGGCGGATATAGTCCTGGTGTTTTTTGTCCCGATATGGAAACTAGCTGGACTAGTATAGTACCTGAACTCGAAGCCGGGGGGGCGCGAGTGCCCATTGGGTCAGGGGCACGTTCTTCCAATATGTTTACCTTTACGTGCTGTGTCTCTGGGAGGGTCTCGGCCTCGTCCGATCTTGTGGCGACTCTTTTCTGCGGTTCCTGGTCCCGGGCTATATTGACATATCATCTGTTGTATTGGGAAGGTCAGTTGGTACCTAGGTTTGTATGCAGAGAGGTCAGGCCTCTTGTCGGGCTCTCTCGTCGTCAACTTTATATGTGATATCTCATCCACTTTGCAAGTCCGTCTTCTTGCACGTGGTCTGTCAGAGCAGGCTGTTATAAGTATACAGCTAGAGGCGTTTATCCACGATCGCTTTTTAATTTATAATTTCTGTTACATGGTTGCGAGTTGCTATACTTGGCAGCAACCTGGTTAATGATAATACCACTCACTACATGAGCAAAGAGCTCTATACCAATTTATACCATTCTTTGCTTCCCGTTACATGGTAATAATAGTCAACATTCGCTTTGAGCACGTTGACGTCCCCAACGCCTAATCCTTAATCTCATTGCTTTACGCCGCTAACCGCGTATCGCACCCTCTGGCTCAACTTTCTCTCTCCGAGTCCAGTTCTACTCGTTACCTATTCAGCAAGATGAGGTTCTCCTCGCTGCTGGCGGTGCTAGGCGCCGTGCTCCCGGCGGCCGTGTCATCGCAGAAGCTGCCGCTGTCGACGTCGTCGCGGTGGATCCTGGACGCGGACGGGCAGCGGGTGAAGCTGCGGTGCGTGAACTGGGCGGGCCACCAGGAGGCGAACCTGCCGGAGGGCCTGAACAAGCAGTCGGTGGACTACATCGCCGACTTCATCTCGCAGCAGGGCTTCAACTGCGTGCGCCTCACGTACTCCATCGACCACGCCCTGAACCCGGACGTCCTGGTCTCCGACTCGTTCGTCGCGGCCGCCGGCGCCGCCAACGTCAGCGCCGCCGACATGAGCGGCATGTACGCCCAGGTCGCCGACAAGAACCCCTTTGTCAACGGCGCTACTACGCGGGCCGTGTTCGAGAATGTTATCGCTGCGCTCTGGAAGAAGGGCGTTATGACTATTCTGGATAACCACGTTAGCAAAGCCAGCTGGTGCTGTAAGTGCCCCTTTTTCTCATTATATCCTCGTATTTGCCCCTGTTCCTCCCCCCCTTTCTTTCATAAGACAGAGAATAAAGACATGCGGAAATAATAACACCCGCCGCAGGCAACATCGACGACGGCAACGGGTGGTGGGACGAAGGGTTCGGCTACAACGACATGAACAGCCGGTACTTCAACACGCAGAACTGGCTCGACGGGCTGGAAGCGATCGCGACGTGGTCGGTGTCGCAGCCGGGGGTGATCGGGATGGGGCTGCGCAACGAGGTGCGGGAGTGGCTCCTCCAGGGCCTGAACGGGCGCGAGGACTGGTACAACTTCATGACGCAGGCGGCGACGCGGGTGCACGCGGCGAACCCGGACCTGCTGGTGGTGATGGGAGGGACGCAGAGCGCGACGGACCTGACGCACATCCGCGCGAACCGCAACATCGACTGGAGCGCGTGGCAGGGCAAGCACGTGTGGGAGTGGCACGCGTACTCGTTCACCGTCACGTTCGCGCTCGCCAAGGGGAACTGCGAGCTCCTCAAGCAGGCGTACGGCCTCTTCGACGGCTTCCTCCTCGAGCAGGACCAGGCCTACACCGCGCCCCTCCTCCTCTCCGAGTTCGGCTTCGGCATGACGGGCGGCCCCAACGGCGGGCTGTCCGACGACGACAACGCGTACTTCACGTGCCTGCGCGACTACGTCACCGGCAACGACGGCGAGTGGGCGCTGTGGGCGATCCAGGGCTCGTACTACGTCCGCCAGGGCGCGGTCGCCGCCGATGAGAGCTGGGGGCTCATGGACACCGATTGGAAGGGGCTGAGGAACCCTAACGTTACGGCGTTGCTGGCGCCCATGTTTCAGGTTACGCAGGGGCCGTGATCGTACATACGGGGAGAAGTAGTGCTGAGTGTGGTGGAGTCTGTTCAGATCTGTTGATGAGGATATTCGGTTATTGGTTGATACGACGACCGAAGGCACGAGGAATGTTACGGACGCTGTAGATGAAGATATAAACTCGTGCATGGTGCTATTCATCCCTTACGATATGCAGCAGTACTACCAGCAGAAATTGTACATAGAGATTTACGGAAGCCGAATTTGTTTTGGAATCGAGAGGATCGTGGTCTCATGGTGATAGACTTCGAGCGGGCCGTGCTGATGGACCCCCCACGTCTTCCCTGACCAAGTTGATAGCAAACAAGAGGGGAAGAGTATCGAAAAGGGGCGAGTACCCTACTCGAGTTCTCGGACTACATATACTCGACAGACGGCGGAGGATATTATTGCTGCCAAGTTAGAAGGGAAGGGAATATGACCAGCACGATCCATTTATCACTCGTCATAGACTATACCTGTGATGCTCTATACATTGTTCTGTGCATACTTAGGTAACTACTTACATATGCAGGGACGCTCTGGAGAGCTACGCGATTGGAGGTTACGTGACGATCCAGACCTTACCAGACCCAAAGTATGCTTTCACTCCTACGTTCGAAGATTGGGGATTCCCCTATGACAACTTGCCTCTTGCTTAATATTCTGCCAAACTATGCTAGAGTAGTACTCCGTATCACAGCACCTAGATAATAACGGCCGCCACGCCACTGCTCATCGCAGCAGACTTTATCGAATTACTAATTGGCTTATAGGCTGAGAATAAACTTATATAATGCCGTCGAAATCCCTAGTAATTTCTCCCAACTCCTACTTACAATCCTAAACAGCAACAGTTTCCAAAATATGTCTCTCAGTCTCGATAATATTAAGAGCGAGGAACTAAACCCCCTTAATATTAACCCCGTCCTTAACCACGAGAGACGGCCAAGGTTTTTTTTTATTTGATTTATTGTTACAACGAGAACTTTTCATCGACTCGCTAAAACCACCCAAGTACTTAGACGGGCGTCTAGAATATAGTTACTTTTGAGGAGTGAATTTCGATCTCAAAGAAGTTCGATTATTCTGTGGGACATGGATGGAAGTGCTCGATTTGTTATAAGCTAAATCTAGCTTTCATTCTAGCATCCAGAAACCATCAGACGCAGAGTTCGAGGTTATATCAAAAGAAGAATACAACATGATATTTAGAAGAATCGGCAACAAGTCTGCGTCTTTACGGGATAAACCAAGCCTGGCCGGGAACTACGTCCGGAAACCAAGCTACTTTTGTAATCCTTTACGTCCTAATCAAACAAGGAAGCAAAGCAGCTAGTATCTATACCATGATGAGATTGGGGGCCCCGGGCCTTAGGCAGGCTCTCCGCCGAACAATCTCAACGTACGGTCTTGGGTGACACGATAAGACCTGGCGCGGCAGAAGGCGACTACTTCAAATGTAGCGCTGGCGATGGCCTACGCCATCTCCGAAAGGGGTATGTAACTCGTTCGCGTCGGGGTTGGAATGGAATAGGCAAATGGGGGATGGATACGTTGCTAATCAGATTGTCACTGAACTGGTCCTAATTGCTGTAGTTATTGCTATCCATTTTGAGTATTTTGCTATGTTCGCTGGACGATTTTATGGCAAGCTTACGGCTGTCGACTCAGCCTATTGCAATGGTAACGATAAACTCCCATGGGAATTAATAATTTACATAGTTAGAAGAATAATATGAAAGATCCCGTACTTGGCTCATAGTCGACGTTGAAGTCGAGTTCGTGGGACACAGCACCAACCAACGATTGACTTAAATAGAATATTTGCAGCACTGTATCTTAACCCTGCACCCCCAAAGCGTCTGTCGGTAGGTTGATAGCGCAATGGGTAACCCCAGAGGGCCAGAATAAACCCCGCTGGGTTTTTCGTAGAAACCTGGGTTCGAATCTGGGGCAGGGCGGCAGTAACACCACCTGCTTAGGACAAATGCCTTCAGATTCGAACTTGGATTTCGAGCTTTTTTTGCCAGTTTCCTCACTTTTAATTTGTTTCTTTCCCATTGTTTAAGTCATGCATGCATACCTTACGCAAGAGTTTAAGTTGATTAAAAAAATATCATGTGCTCGAATCATTCATGTTATGCTCACCTACACACGCATTCGGCTCGGTTTTATGATACCGAAGTAGGACTACATAGAACGTTACTACAGCTTAGGATTGTATTTTTCGAAGTCGTGATTCGGACTTAAGGTAGAATTTGATGAGATTCTACAAACTATCAAGTGGGATCTTTACTGTGTATAGCAAGCCGCAAGCACATCTATCAACACATTCCTCTATCTTGTTCTTGACTGTAGGCTGACACAAGGTGAATATACCACGCACGTACGACCGATCTCCTAACCAGCGTGCTAGTCATTAATGGGCCTTCGTCGAAGTCAATGTTGAGCTGACATTTGCAACGTCAGAAATGACAACAAATACAAAACCAGCGATGGTAGTATTTCATTAATTAGTATTAAGTATCCCTTTTTACTGCCTATAATGACATCGCCTTTTCCACCAGCCCCTTTTCATCGTCAAGTAGCATGGGCTATACGTTAAAGCGAGAGCAGATAGTTATTTCGCTCGAATTTAGTATCACGAGGGGGTACGGCATGACACACGCCCTCCCTTATATCCCCGTAACATCACCATCTAGTATATCATGATCATCCTCCCGGAATTAGCTGTCGCCGGACTATATCACTGTAGAAAGAATTGCTCGTCGAACTGCATATCGTCATCGTTGTTAGTACTATTGTCGAAGAACATGTCGTTAAAGGTATTGACTCCGCCGCCCAAGTCAAACATCGAGTCCATCTCGTCGTTGTTAGCGTCCAGGTTGAACAAGTCGTCCAGATTAGTGTCGCTCTTATCCTGCTGCTGTGGCTGTTGTTGAGGTGCCGCGGCAGTGCTTGCCGATGCGGCTCCCGCGTTGTTGTTGTTGTTGGGCCTGCTGTCGAGGGACATCATATCATGACTTCCATCTTGTGGCGCGAAGGTCGTCAGGTCAAACTCAGGCATGGGAGCCGGAGGCGCGCCTTGTGCTTCGGCGGTCGACGGCGCTAGCGAGAACTGCATGTCTGTGAAATGAAGCGCGTTTCCTCCTGACGAGCCGGCATCGCCTCCTGCAGCGTTACCGCCCATAGTCGTAGCGTTAGGAGTTGGTTCATGAGCTGGTTGTGCCGGTGGCATGACCGGAGTCGCTCGAGCTGTTGGTTGAGGTTGGGTTGGAGGCTGTTGAGGGGCTTGGAGCCGTGGGATCTGCGGCGGGGGAACCGGAGTCACCTTAGGAGGTTGCGACAGCTTTGGCGTAGGTTTTGAAGCTTGCTTAGGCGAGGGCTTCGCTTCGGGTTTTACTGGATAATTTGGTCTGGGTGGCGGCCTGACGATATTGGCCGGGGTTCTCGGCGACGGCTTCTTCTCGCTCGAGGTCAGGTCAATAATGTCAGCGGACATACCCATGCCCATGTCGGGAAACGGGGCGGCAGTCTTGCTCTCCTGTTTGGGAGCGAAAGCCGGGGCGGTCATGGTATGCGCCGCCGACGAGGGTAGGTCCATCATGGGTGCCGGTGGTGCCGCAGGCTGCGGAGCCGGGACGGGAGCGGGAGGGGGAGCCCGGGCTGCGCGAAGTTTTTCTAGATCGCGCAGTATGACGGCCTTGGCCCTCGTCTAGACCCGAAATTAGCTACAAGTAACTGTAATATACGGGAAGATGGAAGATGACATACTATTTCGCTTTCCAGGTCGTCCAAGGCATAGTGATATGCCGTCATGGAATCCGACGTCTTTGCGCGTATTGTGCTGGCTGCAACGACGGGGTTCTTTGCAATGTGTTTGCCAGTTTGCACAAGCTAAGGCAGTTTAGCCGTGCTGCTTGAATGTAGAATATAACACTCTTGAACTCACAACTTCGTTGAACACTTGGTTTAGGACCTGTAAAGGGTCTTGCTTTGAAGTTGCCATCGTATCTGGCATCACCCCGCCGGATTGTCGCTTTCTAAGACGGCAGTAACGAAGCAAAATATGTGAATTAATCAACGATGAGGTTTGGGATAATGTGAGGTGTTGAGATGAGGTTGTCTTAAAGGTTGCCAGATATAGTTGAGTTATTGAAGGGGGACCTCTTTGAACATGACGGATATGTACTTCGGGGACCTAGGAACTGGATCCACATTAATTAAGCTTACCGGGGCTTGTCAAGGACACTGTGCATGGTACATAGCCGCTTATCTAATTCTTGCGATATCTTAGGTTTGTATTTGCCTTAGGAGGTATGTTATACATCTCTGTTAGTTCAATCCATCCTGTCGGTTCACAAGCCTAACGTTTATTTTTCTAGTTTCTATCTTTTTTACTATAACCCTTTTAATACGTATTGCACTCTAAGCTTTAGTCTTATAATCCATACTACCTAGCAAGAAGATATTGGGTCACCTAGTATGATATTCGAGAACATCTTTTAGCCTATAGATCTGAAACATTCGAGTAAAATAACTAATCCTACTTGGCAGCTTGGTCGCTTTGCTACGGAAAATCCATTGAGTAAGAGTCTTGAGGCGCACGCCATTCAGACGTGACCCCACATTGAAATCAAAGGATTATGTGTGGCCTAGCAGCTCTAGCCACCTACCTCATACCTCCCACCTTATAGGCCTGCCCCGCCAAGAGACTGTAGGTACCGTAATGTGCTGTACCTTTCAGCAGTCTATAGGCGAATAATAGGCGAATAAGGTACCCGACGCTTACCTGCGAAACAAGAGACAAGGCCCCGCAACTTTTCTGTCAAGGCTTCTCCACTAATCCACTATCCCATCAAACTCGTCTGAAAAAAACCCAATCCCACGCCGCATGCTGCTAGGACCCAGTTTGCTTCCCTTTCCCTCCTCATCTTCATCGTGTGTAGAAAATCCTCACGTATTCGGTGCCGCGTGTTGACAATCGGGGGATTCCTCCTGAAGATTTCCTTTCTTTTCCCTTAGCATCTCCTGTTGTTGTCTCTCTCGTCAATCTAGGTCGTTTATTTCCCTCGAGCTTCGCTTTTATTTCCCTACTTGTCGCCCGGCTCCTTGAAAGGCGTTGCACCTGCATACGATTTCTGCTCCGCCGCTACCCACATCCCGCCCGGCACCAAACTTGAACGTCACTCTCCATCTTTCAATCGGTGGCCCTTTTTTCTCATCTTGAGTTGCGAAAGACCTTCTGCCGCGCCTCTCTTCAGAATCGCAGCTTGCCGATTCTCTCATTCTCGATCAAGTTCTCAAGAACGCTCTTGCCGAGCTCTCACAGTCGATTACCGTAATCATCGCTGCGCATTTCTACTTGTTACTTGGCGACGTGCCGTGAGATTCGCCAAACACGAGCGCGCAACCGTGAATAATCCGTTTCCATTCGCAAAAATAAGCTGGGACTATAGGATCCAAGTCCTCAATACCCCCCATCTTGCTCACTCCTTGTTCACGAAACAACGAAGCTACGACGACTCTTCAGCATCAAGAGTTTCCTGATTAATTAAGAACCCTGCCGCTCGTCTCTCACGTCGCTCTCCTGTCCGTTTAGTTTTGTCCACTTTGGGGGTCCATCTTGTTTCGCACAACTGTCGCATCGCAACGGCAACACGTACTACTTGCGCTTAGATATCCGCAATGGCTGACTCCTCCTCCGCCGCCTCCCAGCTTCCTCCACCGCCGCAGCCAAATGCCGGCGCGCCTGGTTTCGATAACCAGAATGGCCAATCTAATCCGGCCCATATGCCTCCTCCTCCTCTCCATATCCCGCCGAACACGAACCCGATCCCAACGGCCATCACGTCGCCCATGTCCGCTGTCGATAGGAACTCTGTCGTGTCTCCTAGCAGCGGCGGCCCGTTTCCACGTCGCGCTGCGCCGGAGCCGAACAAACGTGCGCTTTATGTCGGCGGACTTGATCCTCGTGTGACGGAAGATGTGTTGCGACAGATATTCGAGACAACCGGTCACGTCCAAAACGTTAAAATCATACCCGATAAGAATGTTAGTCCGACTTCGTTGCCATCTGTTAAGTGCATTCCGGCCACGAGCCCGCAATCCGATAAGACATTTTGCAAATTGCTGACTTTTAGCAGCAAAAGGGATTCAACTACGGATTTGTAGAATATGACGACCCTGGTGCTGCCGAGCGTGCCATGCAGACATTGAACGGTCGCCGGGTCCATCAGGCCGTGAGACCAACCCCACCCCCCTTTTTTCTCTACGTTAGAAGATTAGCTGACCTATATCAGGAGATTCGTGTAAACTGGGCTTACCAGTCTAACTCGTCAAGCAAGGAAGATACATCTAGCCATTTCCACATCTTCGTTGGGGACTTGTCTAACGAAGTCAATGATGAAGTTCTCCTACAAGCATTCTCTGCGTTTGGTACTATCTCCGAGGCTCGTGTTATGTGGGACATGAAGACCGGCAGGTCTCGTGGATACGGTTTCGTGGCCTTCCGCGATCGTGCTGATGCAGAGAAGGCTCTGAGTTCGATGGATGGAGAATGGCTTGGGTCCCGTGCGATTCGATGCAATTGGGCTAATCAGAAGGGTCAACCTTCGATGGCTCAGCAACAGGCGATGCAGGCTATGGGCATGACGCCGACGACTCCATACGGGCACCACCATTTTCCAACTCACGGGATTCAGAGTTACGATATGATCGTCAACCAAACCCCAGCTTGGCAGACTACGTGCTACGTAGGGAATCTCACACCTTACACGACCCAGAACGACGTTGTCCCGCTTTTCCAGAATTTCGGTTACGTGACCGAGTCTCGCTTCCAAGCAGACCGCGGGTTTGCTTTCATAAAGATGGACACGCACGAGAACGCGGCAATGGCCATTTGCCAGTTGAATGGCTACAATGTCAATGGCAGGCCTCTCAAGTGCAGCGTAGGTCGAAACCTCTTTATATAGACTGAGAAAGTGATACTGATGATATGACAGTGGGGTAAAGACAAAACCCCCAATGCTCAGGGTGGGTTTGATCCAGCTCAGCAGGCCGCCTTTAGTCCCCAGAGCGCTGGGGCGTCTGCCTACCCCGGAACGCCTTCGACATTCTTCCCTCAATATGGAGGTCAGTCATCAGATCATTCTATTCCGATCAGGGCAAGGTGTGCTAATTTCTATACAGGGCAGTACGGCGGTCAGCAACAGCCTTATGGTGGGCCTCCGGCACAGTCGCCAGCCGGCTACGCTGCTCAACCTATGGGCTATGGCGGTCCTCCAAGTGCCGGGGCTTATGGTCGTGGCCAGCAGCCTCCGAACCAACCCTGGACTCAGCCGCCGCCGAACCACTTCCCAGGCTATCAAGCCTAACGTAGGGCAACTCAAGACTTTAAGGGAGTACCTGGTTGGACGGACCCCGTTCGATTGCGCATACGATTTGCAGTTCACTGTCTCTGGTTAGTTCAATAGTCGGTGCAAACATCAGCGCAGGTTCTGAGATATCTTGGTGGGACGTATGGCATGAACTGTTGGGAATTTTCTTCTTAGATCGACGCATTCCAGTTTCTTTTCTTAGTTGTTCCTATTTCTTCTCTTTCGTGTTGTCGATGGTTTTGAGGTTGTGATTTTTCTTGAAGCCCGAACTTCGAAAATGTCGAGCTTGCTTGTCGTTTGGCCTCCCTCTAAAAAAGTTTCTGGCATTTCCTTGAACGCTTCTTTGATACCTCCACGCATTTACTGATACAGCCACGACGATTTTCCTCGTTGGGCTTTACGAAGATACGATGCTTCTACTCCACACTTAAACCCTCTTAGGCTCTGAGAGCAGGCTTCCGAATGGCCCACGAGGAACATATTTTTCTCTTTTGATTTGGGAAATAAAACGAAGCAGAGTTTGGATGCGGTGCCTCTTCCCCCCCTATGGGAGGAAGGATGTACGTAATCCAAGTGAGCGTACTGGTTGGAAAGAGGCGACCAGTTTGTAGAGCTCGTGAACAAAAGATGACAAGATGTTGAGCTGGGACTAGCGCGATTTGACTATCGTCAGACGCTTCTCTAAGCTAGGCAAACAGAATTAAGAGAATGTCCCAATCAAATGATTAATACCCGTGATTATCTGGCAGTTTCAAAGGTACCAAAACATCCCCCCTGCATCTTGGCTTGCGATTGGCTGCCTTAAAGACTCGCGGTGCTTTGAGGAATATTCACGGGCTTCGGAAGTGGTAAGTAGAATATGAGTGTGGGAGCTATTTGCTCTCTAATCTATATCCCTAATCAATAATACTTGCTACCTGCTCTTCTGTGAAGAGGGATTTTGCAAATTCAGTAGCAGGGCACGATAGTCCGATATCTGAAATAGCAATGGCTACCAGCAATCTTTAGCTCGAAGCAGGGGGGTGTGTGACTGAACAACCAACCACCCCGGCTCGTCTGGCGTCATTTGGGCTCGGAGCGTTACGATCATGCCCAACTACAAGCGGTGTCCCTTGAAGCTTATTTCCCTCTCTGACTACTATCTCATTGGAGAATTCTGGTGCCTAATTGGGAATTTATCTTTTCCAATTCTTATTCCGCCGTACTATCGAATTTCGGATTCGCAATATTGATTCCTAAGGGAGTCTGTTGGACGGTGTCCTTCGCCAACCGGGCAGGCCGGCAAATGTAGTATCGCAGTGAGATCGACGAATATGTGTAATGCAGCACGAGAGCCGTCGAATGAGTTGGACATTAGTTTGGACACTTATAGGTCGAACTCGAGTTAGTCTTCTCTGTTTTCTCTGCCTTTTTGCTTTTTCTCCCTTTCTTTTTCTGCGTCGAGACTTGATAGGTTTCCTTAACACGCAGATAAGCCATGCTTGAATATCCCACGGGGTTGGCATGTGACACATACGAAAGAACAAAAGGCTTCTTCTATTATTGATGACCCAACACAACCTGGAAACTTTCGAGGACGGCCAGGTGCTTTGTTTCTACAACCAGTTAGGTATGTAGGTACTTATTAGCTGGTTTCGTCAATGTTGTTATCTGGAGTGGCGTAGATGAACTGTTGTAAATAAGAAACAACCTAATAATAACTTTTGGCCTAGGTTCTAATTGACCTTGGTTGGAGGCGTGTTTGACGTTGCAAATCCTACACGTACCTATGCGAGATGTACTCCTGATATCAACTCGCAATTTCCAACACAAATCCTAATCCCGCAGATCAACCTGATTCTACGGTAAACCTGACACCAAGCGACTCTGTACGCAACGTGAGAAGGTCAGAAGGTCTTCGTGCTAGGTAGTGCTTGTTTTGGATGCCTATTTGTGTTTCGATTTGGTACGGTATAGTGGTATAGATACTAGATGCCTCGTCGAATTGATTTCTCGTTAAAATTACCTCCCCTCCTCCGTGATGTTTAACTATCGGACGGCGTATCTTATATGGGACTGAATGATACGAGTCAATTATCTCCGTTAGATTAATACCTTAGGTACCTAAAGGACAATATAATTATATCAGTGGCTGGAACTGGGTATCGCTCAACGTCTCATCGAGACTCTTGTGGTCTTGTGCAACGGGGATTTACCTCAGCTTTTTACCCCCACTATATGCTTGCTCACTTTTAGGCTTGCCAGGCTTGCCCCCAGCGGTTCCATGCCTTAAATTAGCAGATTAGTACCCAATCCACCCAAAGGTACAACCTAATCGGTGCAATACCCCGCCAAGAGTAAGTACCTGACACCAAGCCCACCAGGAAAATCTTGCCATAGATGCCCGTAACGCCGTACGCCGTACGCCTAGTCGACCTGCATGTCACCACCTAACACACACCTGGGCACCCTGGGCACTGACTGCCTATCCCCCCCCCCGGGGGATTATCTTGTCCCTCATCACTCTTTTCGGACTCTCACCTGCGACCTGGCACACTTCCTCGTCCACACTGACGTACCCGCCTCCAAACCCCAAACATCACATCACGACACAATCTGCCATTTCTTCCTATCTCTTCTCTCGCCATCACTCAGGCTTACAGCACTTCTGCTGAAGTTCCCAGTGTGTCGACACACACTCATCATGAATTCCTAAATCCTACATACGGCATTTACACATCCAGTCATAGTCGTACCAAGTACCCAGCTAGAGACTACAAACTACAAACTACCGTTGTATATCGCATTTGGGTACGACCGCACGCCCTCGCCCATTCATCATCCTTGTTTCCCCCATTTTCGGCCAACCTTCTTTTTTTTTTGTTGTTGTCTCTTGTCTGCTCGAACAAGTCAGCGGGTTAGCCAAACCCGCACTTAGTGAGCCTTTGCTCACTCCACCTCTGCTAATGCGCGTCTAACTCAGGACCAACGACGAGCAGCAATTCTTTGGCCGGAATTGACCACATCGTATTTCCCCAAAAATTATCTCTACTGAGGTCAACCTACTCGACTTGATCCTTCGTCTTCGCTGAAACGGCTACCACTATCTTTCTTACCACCCGCCCGCCATGGATCAATGGCAGGGCTATTCCGACGCCGCTGGCGGTCCTCGTAGATTTAACGGTAGTAACCAAATGACTCCGACTAGGGAATATGCCCAACAGCCTGCCCAAGTCCAGCCTCCAGTCGGCTTCAAGTACGACCAATACCAAGGGGCCATGAATTCGCATGCCTCGCAACAGAACGCGACTTCGCCTATCACCACCCCGCAGTTACGCGATGGGAACGGTGACGTTCCTATGCAAGATGTCCACGACCCTTACGCACCCATCAAATACCCTATCCGCGCTCACCATCAGTCGCAACTGTCCGGCGGTCGACCCACGAACCTTCATTCACCTTCGGAGCCTTCTGCTGCCGCTCAGCGGTATTCGCCAATGGAGGTCATATCGCCAACATCGCCATATGCACCCAAGTCGGCTTCAAGTCAGACCCAATATTCCGCACCCCATGCCCAGCGCGGGTCGCCCACCCGGTCTGATTATTCAACCCAGAGCCCTTACTACAGCCGACAGAGCTCTCAGCTGCCCCCCATCACGCCCTACGCGAGCTCGCAGGATTACCCATCGTCCGCTGTGGCGGCCTTGGATGGCAGCTATGCTAACGACCCGAAATCGCCGAGGAGAGCGCTGCAGCCTGTCATGAATATTCCCGTCGAGAAACGACCTGTGCCTCAGTTCAAGAAGCTCGGAAGCGTGACAGAATTACGGCCCAAGGTTAATTCTCAGCCGCCGTTCCGTCGCGCAAACCCCGAGGGAGGTTTCATAAGTGTACGAGCAATCGCTTTTTCGTTTCCCACGCGTAACGACTCTAATAATTATATTCTTTTAGCCTCTTCAAGCTCTCACGGTTCATCTACCTGCGACGTATCGCATATGCAACCCGAACTTCAAATACGAATCTTCTCGCAACCCCCGTCGGGTGCTGACTAAACCGAGCAAAGGGACCAAGAACGATGGATACGATAACGAGGACAGCGATTATATTTTATATGTCAATGACATCCTTGGCTCGGAGGAGGCTGGACATAAGTGAGTGGCATCTTCTAAGACCCCTAGCTCCCGGGCTTCGCTAAGTGTCTTCATAGGAATCGATATCTCATATTGGATGTGCTTGGCCAGGGCACTTTTGGTCAGGTCGTCAAGTGCCAGAACTTGAAAACGCAAGAGGTGGTCGCCGTCAAGGTCATCAAGAATAGGACAGCGTATTTCAACCAGAGCATGATGGAGGTGTCCGTCTTGGACTTGGTAAGGCTTATATCTAAGCAGTTGCGTGCTCCCTTTTCCGTGGGCTAATGATTCTATAGCTAAATACGAAGCTTGACAAGAACGACGATCATCATCTCCTCCGACTGAAGGACACATTTATCCATCGGCAACATCTTTGTCTAGTATTCGAACTTCTGAGCGTGAACCTTTACGAGCTTATCAAGCAGAACCAGTTTAGAGGTCTCAGCACGACGCTCGTACGAGTATTTGCGCAGCAGCTTCTCAATGGTCTCGCTCTCCTCAACAAAGCGCGGCTGATACATTGCGACTTGAAGCCCGAGAACATCTTGCTAAAGAATCTGGAGAGCCCGATAATCAAGATTATCGATTTTGGTTCGGCCTGCGACGAGAGGCAGACAGTGTACACGTACATCCAGTCCCGATTCTACCGATCGCCCGAAGTCCTACTTGGCCTTCCATATTCTTCGGCAATCGACATGTGGTCGCTCGGCTGTATTGTAGTCGAGCTCTTTTTGGGGCTGCCGCTGTTCCCTGGTTCGTCCGAGTACAACCAGGTTTCACGAATCGTCGAGATGCTTGGAAACCCGCCAAACTGGATGATCGAGGTTGGCAAACAGGCTGGCGATTTCTTCGAGAAGAGACAGGATGAATTCGGCCGGAAAACATACCACCTAAAGAGCATGGAGCAATACTCCCGAGAGCGCGGAACGAAAGAACAGCCTAGTAAGAAGTACTTTCAAGCCAGCACGCTACCGGAGATCATCAAGTCGTATCCGATGCCGCGAAAGAACATGAAGCCGAGCGAAATCGACCGAGGTAGGCATCACTGGCCGGCTTCGTAGACACGCGACTAACTTTGCTCGCAGAAATGAACAACCGGATTGCTTTTATCGATTTTGTGCGAGGTCTGCTAACCATTAGTCCCTTGGAGAGATGGTCGCCGCAACAGGCCAAGCTCCACCCGTTCATCACTCAGCAGAAGTTTACCGGTCCTTTCGTGCCCCCGATGAATTTGAAGTCTAGCTCCCTCAACCGATCTCCGGCTCCTGGAACCCAGCAGCAACAGCAGGCTGCTGAACTGAGCAAGCAGAGAGCGCAGCAGGCTCAGGCCCAAGCCCAAGCTCAGGTTGTCCAGAATACCTACGCGATGCAAACCGGCCAATACCCGGCTTCTCCGCACGGGCAGCCTTCGCTGTATCCAAACAACGGGCTGTATACTCCTGGAGGGACCCATGCCGGTGCCCCGCCACCATATGCCGCCCAGCAATCTCCTTACGGCCAGATGGTAATGAGCCAACCCCCCGCGCAAATGCCGCCGGCGAATTACGGAGCTGTTCCGCAGCCAAACCTCTACCAGCAAGCCACGGTTCGGGCTGGGCGTCAACGGGCTTCTACGATGGAGCAGCAGCAGAGCGGTATTCCTGCAGCAATCCAGAGAGTTGCCAGTCATCTTGACCCGAGCCAACCTATCCGACTCCAACCGAGCCCGGCATACTATCCGCCACCTGCTGAAGGCATGGGCCTAGCGGATCCCGGAGCCGCTAGAGTAGCAGGCAGGAGAGATAGTAGGGCCCAGAGAGGAGGCGCTAGAGGAAATCGGGATTTTATCCGGAACCTAGAAGAGAGAACCCTTGAAGAAGGATTTATGGGAGGCGGCCAGAGCCCGTGGGCATGAGAGCATTCTACGCGACATCCTGCAGGATTAGATCCGTATAACTAAGGCCGATTCCAATCAAGCGATAGGATTGCTAAGCGCTTTGGTCCTTCTACGAGTCCCCATTAGCAGCGGCGCTCCCCACGATGCCTGTCCAGAACAATGTACAGTTCGACGCCTGCTTAACGGCACGGACTTCACGGTCATGTATGATACCCACAGAACATAGGGTGCAACCTAGATTGCCCAACAGTTTCTTACCCTTCGCTTTTTTTTCTTCTCCTTCTTCTCTTCGTTGCGTATCATATTTGGAGATTGATGACACTCGAGTTGTCCATAGCATCGAGGAAGTGCTACGGGATACGTTTTGGTCGTGCGTAAAGGGGCCATTATGCGAAAATCCCGTGGGCCGCGGTCAGGTATCCCCTCAGCTGAAGGGGAGCAGGCCAACCCTGTGTCGCACGGAGGGGAAACCAGGCACGTCGAGACGACAAAGTCACGGAGCTTCTTATGACTGATTCTCCATGCACCAAGCCGATATTTTATCCATCTGCTGTAGGAAGCGCGACCTGCCCGGCGGACTACTCTGACGATCATGGGCCAAGCCACGCACGGGATGACGTGCGATAGCGGAGAGCTACTACGTTTCCCTGTGGAATGGGATAATTCAAATCCAACATCGGCCGCGGCTACCGACGCATTTTCCTATTCCGTGGAAAAAAAAAAAAGAACGCGGAAATCGCGCATCGGACGTGGGACTCGTATCATGCGACTGCGGGCTCGGGCTCGTTTTCCGCGTATTGAGATACGCATACGCATAGGTACGACGTATTATGGACATGTATTGCTAGTACGGAGGTTATGATGGATGGAAGAGGGGGGTGGGTTGGGGAAGGGCAAGCATCATTAGGTAAGGTAAGGAAGGATAGACGAGAGAGAGAGAGAGAAGGGGGGGGTTGCTGAGAATATCTGTTAGCTGGTAGGATGGGGGTGGGTGGGAAAAGGGGTAACGATGAACCACGAGAGACATGGTGGGAGACGGGAGACGGGAGGTGGGAGATTAAGACGTTTCCCCCGGCACAGGTTCTAGCAAAATGGAAAGTTCGATTTGAGGACGACAAGTCAGGGTGCTGCGCACTGATGATATATTTGTGACTCGGTTTACTTTTTGTTTGTCCTGTAAAACGTGCTCCGTTTGATGGATCGTTAGGACTTGTAGACAGCTGGTGAAAACGAGCGAGATGCTCTTGGGATCGATGGCAGATGAGGTCTTGTATGATACGAGCTGATGTATGGGCGGCTACTGGAGTCTACGTCTCACCCTTTTGCTCTCCTGCGTTATCTATGAATCTATGCCTAGCTAGGTAGGTTACTAATGAGGGTGAAAATAAAGCTTAGCAATATAATGCCGTATATTAAGTCTAGGTAAGTAGGTGCCTTGTATACACAAGCCTACATACAGTTGGAGGAACTAGGGATTAGCGAGAGGAATAAGAGGATAGGCAAGCAAGGAGCTTGGATAATGGGGGAAAAGCCATGATGTAAAATCATCTAACGAGTCTCTTTTCGATGGTATCGGTACGGACAGCACCATGCGCCTTACACAACTACCTCCTAATGTAATGTCTCTTGCCGCCCTTTCGAAGTCCTATTAACTACTCCTGAAGGGTGTATAACGAATACCTTCACTTTTCTTCTCTTCCATCCTGGGCAGTGGCAAAAGGCGCAGACGTATTTGTATAAGTACATAAATTTGTGTGGGTAAGCAAAAGGAGCCCCCTAGAAACCTCTCGTATCGCGTCTTATCCTTTTCGCAACCTCGACTCCCCGAGGTTTAGTCCTACGTAACCCTGAAAAGTGAAATACGATACCATAGTTTTATCCAGGTACCCGGAGATTGGAATAAGCCACATATCTGAGCTGCTCGAGCTTTCTTGGTACTGACGGTTGGCTAGGGGTGACTGTGTGAGTACGGTTTGACGTCCGTCGAGTCCGAGTCTGGAGTGTCCGACCCACTACTCGGTTCCGACACGTGTGTAGAATCCGTTGAATTACGACGACCATACGGATTAGGGTTCGCTTGCGAGTGGTGTTGCCGTGTCTAGCGGTCTTCCTGTGAATAATGGCCTTCGCGTTCGCGTAAATAGCCTCTTTCCGGCGAGTAGTGATCATTATGATATGTTGCCGGATAAGAGTGCTCCGCTCGGTTGTGATGCTCCGTCCGATAGTCCTATCTTCCGGACCGGAAGCCCCTACCCCTGCGACTATTGCTATTCGAGTTGTTGCCCTGATTTTGGGACACCATGTTGTCACTATAAAGGCCACCGCTTGAATGAGCGCCTTCATGCGAGTCCGTTTCCATCACGTCACCAAAGCCCATGGACCCATCTACTACAACGTCGTTACCTTGGCGAGTCTCGTGGTCACGCTCAGCACGGGGTCCGGTAGGCGGTCCAGGTCTGTAAGAGGAGCCGCCAGGCTTCAAGTATACGTGTAGCGTTCTGCCGTCGGCCTGTTCCATTTATTAGCAGAATGTACATGAAGGAATCTGAAGGAAGGCCTACCGTCTGGTTGTTGAACGTTTGTATAACACGATCTGCCCCTTCCTTATTCTCGAAGACGATCTCGGCTATCACGATCGGGTGGGTCTTAACCAGCCGACAGCTCGAGGCCAAGCCGCCGACTGGTGTCATGGCACTCTCGATATCGGCGGCTGTCGTTCCCGGGGCAAAGTTCTGGGCCATTACCGCAAAGGGACCAGCTAAGCCTCTAATCGTGATGCCTTGTTTTGCGGGCTGCGTAGGCGGCCGTCGCACATTCACCTGGCTCGCACTGTTGGGCAACGAGGAGGTGCGCTCTAAGGCATTCGCGAGCTTAGCTGTTCGGCTCGGGCGCGCATTGCGAGGGTTGTTGGCTCTGGGTATCGTGGTACCCGGAGGATGGATGCGCTCGGCGAGGGAAGGAGGGTCTTGTTGCGCCCTAGCGTTCCTGCCACGAGAGTTGTGCAGATCGTGGGTCCATTCGCCATTGATGTTGCCAGTAGGTAAGCGCGCCGTTGAGGATAGTCGCTTCATAAGACAAATTAGCATCTAATGGCTAAGAGAGACCCGATCGAGGTTGGGCGGGCAGCTGTTATACCTTCTTGACTCCAGCGCGGCCTGCAAGTGAGCCAGCAGTAGGTGCACTAGCTCGGCGCTGATTGTCTCGTTTAAAGATACGTGCGGCTAGGGCTTCATTCTTCTTGCGCTCTCGGCCTGAGGAAGTTGAGTATTAGCCTCACATCTGCGCAGAGGAAGTTTGGTAGAAGTAGAATTGATATATGTATATCGTAAATAGAGGGATTAGTTTAGCTTACCAGCATTGATAATCTTCTCAAACTCGGTAGCATGTTGTTTCGTCATTGTCGGTCGACGATGGCTTGAGCCTTGTGACGGCCGGGCAACGGGTGAGGAGGTTACGAGATGCAGACAAACAGTGTCTGAAGAATGCCAATGCGCAAAAGATGCTGTGGAATTGAAGTTCAAGTGGAAATATTAGCAAGTAGTCCTGCAAGAATATGGCGAATGCAAAATGAAATGCTTGATGAAGTAGAGTGAAGTAGAGAGAAGCAGAAAAGGCTGAAGGCTGCACGGAGTTGATGATACGTGAACTTTGAGATTCCGTTGGAGCGCGAACTTTAAGCTTGATGCAGGGGGTCAAGCGCGTCTTTTTTCTCTGGCACTCCGCTGTATGGGTCCTACTAGGTACCTAAGGTAGCCAAGATCGTACGTACCTAAAGTACTACGTAAAGTAGAGGTGGCTTGTACATTTGAGATCACGTAATAATACTAAAAAGCACGGGCCAAAGTGGGGGCCAACCTTTCAGCCACAAAAAAAAAAAAGGTACGTACTAGGAAGCGATTAGGGTCAAGCGAGGCTCAACCCACACAATTTGCGCCAGGGAAAATTGTCGGCTCTTCAATTTTCGGCCTCTTCCAAAATTCTTTAATCAATCCAACCACCAAATCTCCATCCTTCTTCAACATCCCGAATTACGCATAGCAGACCAGCACCATGGGTCGCGTGGTATGTTTACTATTGATTCATCATTAATGCGAGGCGATTGTCACTAATCTAACACACCGAATAGATTCGTAACCAGAGAAAGGGTCACGGTGGTATCTTCAGTAAGTCCATCGCATTAATTCCAATTCCAATTCCAACACCACTACTGCGAGACGGTTTCGACTCACATTCTTCATTCTTCTAGCCGCCACCACCCGACTGCGCAAGGCCCCCGCCAAGTTCCGATCCCTCGACTTCGCTGAGCGACATGGATACGTCCGAGGTGTGATCAAGGAGATCATCCACGACCCGGGTCGCGGTGCTCCCCTCGCCCGCGTCGCCTTCCGTTCTCCCTACAAGTTCAAGCAGATGACCGAGACTTTCATTGCCAACGAGGGCATGTACACCGGTCAATTCATCTACGCTGGCAAGAACGCCGCTCTCACCGTCGGAAACGTTCTGCCCCTCGGCTCCATGCCCGAAGGTACCGTTATCTCCAACGTCGAGGAGAAGGTCGGTGACCGTGGTACTCTCGCCCGCACTTCCGGCAACTACATCACTGTTGTCGGTCACAACCCCGATGAGGGCAAGACCCGAATCAAGCTCCCCTCGGGTGCCAAGAAGGTCGTCAGCAGCAGCTCGCGAGGAATGATCGGTATCGTCGCCGGTGGTGGCCGAACTGACAAGCCCCTCCTCAAGGCTTCCCGTGCCAAGCATAAGTTCGCCGTCAAGCGCAACAGCTGGCCCAAGACTCGTGGTGTTGCCATGAACCCTGTGGACCATCCTCACGGTGGTGTAAGTAGAATTGGATCCGAGGGAATCGTATTGACGCTAACGTACGGCACTAGGGTAACCATCAACATATCGGTAAGGCCTCGACCATATCTCGATACGCGGCACAGGGTCAAAAGGCGGGTCTTATTGCGGCGAGACGGACGGGTCTGCTACGTGGTACCCAGAAGACGAAGGAGTAGAATGGGTTCTCCAGGTCATGGTTCATCAAGGCGGTTGGAGTTTTACTTTGCACTTTGCATCTCCCTAGGTACTGGCGAGCTACGATATGAGATAGGCTCAATGGGTACCCGGCATCCGATTCTTCTGCATTGCAACTCTTTCTAGTGTTCCTCGTCTTACGAAGTGAATGAAAAAAAAAAATACGATGGATAAAAATGAGTGCTTCTTAAAAAGAATCCGAGTAGGGGACAGTAGCTCTCTTCCATATGGACCATGAGGCTATTACATACCTAATATATCGCGTGATAGATGGGAGAGAGCTAATCGATCTTGCCTATCTTGCCTATGGTACCATTAGCCCAGTCTATATCCGGTATCAGGGCATGATATCATACGATAGACCGGCTCCGCTCCGTCTAGGGCCGGGTCCCGATGTAAAGAAAGCTCTATATTATCCATCTTGTGTCGTTCCAATTTCCAAAGCCACCAATTGACCTTGAATTGTTACTAGGTATTTACATTTACCTACCCCATGTGAGATACTAATAAATTACATAAGAATGCCGTTCTCCACTCCTCTTCCCTCGGGTCCCTTGAGGTTGATCCCTCGGACAATCTCAAAAACGTTACGGTCCTACTATAACCCCACCTGCACCAGCGCCAGCTCTGCCCCGAGTACCAGTACCAGCTCCATCCCACTTCGGCTCCAGCGCCCTTATAAGAAAATCTCACCCCACCAAAGTCAGCTTTCCCACACATTCCGCAAGCACCCCCAAGCTTACCTTTAGCACGCAGTCGCCTCACCTCGCCGCTATCTATCCGCCATGGCCGCTTCTAAAGAATACCCTCTCCTGTGTCTGGAGAACCCTCTGCTTGGTACGTCTCACCGCATTTTTTTCCTTATGGCTTGGGATCCCATTGGGGGCTTCCAGGAGGGAGGGGAAGGGGGGTAATGAGAAAATGGGACAACCCAGCGGTGTGTCTGTAAAAGTTTGCAGGAACCAACACGGCGGCTTCGGATAGAGGTAGCACAAATTGTCGAAGGATCTGGCAAATCCAAATCCAGTACAATATTGGAATTCGTGGGGGGGAGAGAGAGTGTGTGTGTGTTCTATACAAGTGATCGCGAGGGATTCGTAGCAAGACAAGACAAACCAAAAGGAGTACAGTTCGGCTTACACACGCTTTTTCGCGGCGCGACTACAGACATCCAGGCGGTCGGCACCGAGGAGCTGCTCAAGAAGTACAACCTGAAGGCGAACGACGCGATCCTGGCGTCGCCGGAGCACATCCCGCTGTACGACGAGCTGCTGAACGACTACGACGCGAAGCTGATCGCGGGGGGCGCGGCGCAGAACACGGCGCGCGGGGCCTCGTACCTGCTGCCGCCCAGCAGCGTCGTGTACCTGGGCGGCGTGGGCGACGACAAGTACGCCGACATCCTGCGCGACGCCGTCAAGCAGGTCGGCCTCCGCGTCGAGTACCGCGTCGACCCCCAGCACCCCACCGGCCGCTGCGGCGTCGTCATCACCGGCCACAACCGCAGCCTCTGCACCGACCTCGCCGCCGCCAACCACTACGACCTCGACCACCTCAAGAGCCCCAAGATCTGGGACCTCGTCAAGAACGCCCAGTTCTACTACGTCGGCGGCTACCACTTCACCGGTTAATATCCCCCTTTCCCCCTCCCCCTCATTTCTACTCCCCCCCGACATAACTAGCCGACCCCCTATCTAACCCCCCACCAGTCTGCCCCCCCGCGATCCAAGCCCTCGGCGAGGAAGCGGCGGCGAACAACAAGACGCTGGTGGTGAACGTGAGCGCGCCCTTCGTGGCGGAGTTCTTCAAGGACCCGCTGGACGCCTCGTCGCCGTACTGGGACTACGTCATCTGCAACGAGAGCGAGGCGGCCGCCTACGCGCGCTCCCACGCCCTCCCCGTCCCCGAGACCGACGTCCCCGCCATCGCCCGGGCCCTCGCCGCCCTGCCCAAGGCCAACCCCAAGCGGCCCCGCGTCGCCGTCGTCACCCAGGGCACCCTCCCCACCGTCGTCGCCGTCCAGGGCCAGGACGACGTCAGGCAGTACCCCGTCCACGCCATCGACGCCGCCAAGATCGTCGACACCAACGGCGCCGGCGACGCCTTCGCCGGCGGCTTCGTCGCCGGTCTCGTCCAGGGCAAGCCCCTCGAGACCTGCGTCGACATGGGCCAGTGGCTCGCGCGGCTGAGCATCCAGGAGTTGGGTCCTTCGTACGTTTTATCTATTTTTTGTTATATGCTTTTGCTTGCTTTACATCGCGTCTCCTTACCACATTTCACAATCACGCAACAGCACATAGGTGCAACGTTCATTGGGCAGCTCGAATCAGTATTATTCGCAAGAGCATATCTACCTACACTAACTAGCAACACGAATCATCCCTTCGCATTTCCTCCCTCCCTCCCCAGTTTCGCATCTCGCCAACTTCCTCCTGCGTTCTGCGCTCCAGCAAAGCTGTACTAACAGAGGGGGTTTTTTTTCTTCTCCGACCGACAGATATCCCTTTCCCAAGCAGTCCTACTCCTCGTGAACTACCTCCGGTAGGTAGATCAGACGAGAGTCCAGAACAAGGAGGGCCGTTTTCCTCTCCCCTCTGTGTGCTCTCTTCTCCTGCCGCGTAACCAAGCACGCTTTGACGTTACTCAACTTCGCGCAAAGGCCGGCGTTTTAGAATAGGGAAAGGGACAAAGGGTTACATAGGCGGTGGGAGGCATATCCATTTTTGCGTGTTTCATGTGCAAAGGCGAATTGCAAAAATACTAAAAAAAGGGGGTGAAAATAGCATGTATGCATTTGTTGGGTTTCAACAACTGGGGAAACATCATATTTTTTTTTCTGCCATTTTCCAATTTTCTTGTGCCATGTGCTTCTGCCGAGATATGCGCGAACCAAACATCGGGAGAACTTCAACGATGGGTCGGTTGATAAGCTAAACTAGTCGGCGGTTTGTCGTGTCTCGTGTGACTAGCCGGCCGTCGCAAGGCCCATGCAAGAGTGCCGGGTCGAAGAAATGCGACGGACATACGGCTGCCGTATATAAAGCGATAGTGTCGTTCGCATGAGGGAATCCCCCCCAAGTATCAAGAACCTCGAGACTAGGCTATCCTTCTGTAGGTTGGCCGTGTAGCACTTCTTATGCTAAAGCTGAATTCCTCTCGTTTTCCAATAGGGCGAACTCTTCGCTAGAGGTTAATTCTTGCAAGACGCTCCGTCCAAGTACTTGCGTTGGAGGATATATAGCAGGGGGTAGTAAGTAGGCGACGTTGCATAACGAAGCCGCAAAGGGGCTCTATCACTTCTGGGCCGGCTTTCCTTTGTCATCGAGAAGGGCCGATTCCAAGACCTGTTTGTCATATGCGTCAAATGCACTATCGCCTATAAGGGACTGGAGTTGGTTTCGGAAGGATGTGGGGTCGTCCCGACTGTTGTAATCCGAGCCGAGTCTGCCGAATGGGGTGCTTGCGTTGTAGAAATGGCCGTTCGAAAAAAAAGTGTTGGGGGGGCCGCTGGGAGGAGCGGGAGTGCCGCCGAACAGGCTGCTCGGATGCGAGAAGGTCAGGGGCTCGAACTTAACAGACTCCTGGGCAAAGGGGGAACGGCTCTGCGGCAAGGGGGGACCAGGCGCCACGTTCTTACACGCATTTCTACCTCGCAATTGTCCCTGGCTTCCTGGTGCAGAAAATCCCATATCGTCATCATCATCAGGACTCGAGTCTCTGAGGATGTCACTAAGCCGGCTTTGGGAACCGCCGTTGGGTGCCGACTGCTTACCCGACCCAACTGTTGCATAAATGCTTTGTTGGCTGATCGAACGCTCCATGTAGTTGGGCGAGGTAATTTTCCCGGGACTGCGCAACTGCGGCGAGGCAGCCTCTGGGAAATATGCAGAAAATGGGGAAGCGGACGTTCCCGGAGTTGATTTTAGTGGTCCGAAAGGATTGGCGTCCATTGGGTTCGTGAACTTCGAGGGCTGCAGCTTGTTAGGAGCCAAACCGTGCTGGGCGTAGAGTGAGTTGTTAATACTATCGAGGACCGCATTGCGTGACATCTCTAGCGAATCGCGTGAATCCTTGCTTCGGTGATTATGATGAGGCGAAACCCCTTGAGGTCCTGATGTTTGGGGTCTGGCGCCTTCTGTAGCGTTGTGATACGCAGGCGACGGAGTGACTAGTTCATTCAAGTATAAAGACGAATCGAAGCCATCTAACTGGTCTTGGACACTCCTAGGCACGTAGTCACCATTGGAGTTCAATTGAACATTGCCGCCTTGACTGTCAGATCGGTGAGGAGTGGGTGCGTAGAAATAATCCCAAGAGAGGTTTGGGATAGCCTTAAACTTCGGAGAGGGCTGCGCTGAATCCGTATTTAATCCACCAAATATGTCATTTGCCATAGTCGTATTCATGCCGTAGCTCGTATCGGTGTGGGCTTGGCTCGATTGAGGCCGGCTGTCCTCAACCGGGTCTACCAGCTTGTTCACCATGTCGATCATTTCGCTATCCCTAATAAGATCTGCGTCGACTTGTGAGATAGGTGCTTGCTTCATGACAGACTTTCCCTTATCCAACCGACGTTGCGGCTTAGGATCTGTGCGATTGGCACCGCTGCTATGCTGGGATGATTCGGGCGTATCAACACGAGATGGACCTGCTGCAATGACATCGGATGGACCTGCTGTATCGACACCGGATGGTCCCAGTTTCGATTGGGAATACGCTGATTCTGATTTCTCTGGTTTGGGTTTCGTATCACCGAACTTAAGCTTATTCAGCATACGTGACATGCTCGCCTCACTCATGGAGGTCTGTGATGGTGCATCATCGGTGAAACTCCAGCACTCAATATTTCGTCCGTCGTGGTTTGCGAGGTACAATGCGAGTGGGTAAGTTGGAGACTCGGCTAAGAGGATGCCGCAGTACACAATGTCCCTGATGCGCCAGAGTGCTTCTGTGTGGGTTTGATATTGGTAGCCAAAGACCCTCTGACGAGGCTTGCGAGCCTTATCTTTCTTCGGAGAAAACAGTTCTACCGTTTGCACAAAGAGTGGCAGGTTCTCGTCGCTAAACGGTCTAAGCCCGAGCGCCTCTGCGTCCTCTGGCAGCAGATACTTTGATGAAGTAGTCGTATTAGTAGCCTCGTCGATGATGGCATTTAGCAAGGTCAGCGTGTCAGCGAGAAGTCGGTATACGTCGCTAACATATGGTTCCAGAAATTCTCGATATTTTTCGGCATCGGCCCTAGAAACGTAGATCCACGAGATGTAAAGGCGGATGAGAGGGAAGAGCGTCATCAGAAGTTGGCTAAAGCAGATGGGGCTTTCGCCATCGCCAGTGCTCGGATTTTCATCTTCAGGGGCTGGGAATGTTGCCGACTCATCCAGCAGTCCCGTCTTTAGCAGACGAAGGAGCATCGCTACCGTACGGATATTGAAACGAAGCAGGAATTGGGCGGATTGAGATCCCTGCATCGTCCAAGATTCTTCAAACTGTGGTGAGTATATTGCACGTGAAGGTAAGGGATGGTTAGAAAAGAACTCACTCGTCACTTTCTCCAGGGCGACATCATAAGCCGCGATGTTAATAAAAGTCATCTTGCGTAATAGAACCTCATCTGCCCCAGACTTCGCCGCAAGCTCTATGCGATGTAGTACTTCGGTTTCGAGCTCGGACTGCTGAGTAAATTGTTCGCCTTTGAAGAAAAACGCATGCAGCCGTAGAAACCAGGTGACCATGGCATCGCTGGGATTTTGGACATGGCTCCTGCGGGAAGGAGTGTGATTCTCTAGACTCGCAAACTTCTGTTCGATATTGACGATTCCCAACTGGTGCGGTTTCTCGACGCAGAGAGATCGGTGGAAGTGATACACAATGTCAAGGTCTTGGTGTCGAAGCTGGTATAAGACGGCCATCTGATTATGAGAAGAGCCGTCATTGGGATCCAGCGCGTTCGCTAGGTTGTAGTATTCCATTGCCTTATCGAAACTGGGGTGGGGAGTCGCAAGCCGTCTCGAGTTTCTGTCTGAATGTCTGTCCGAAATCTGAAATCGGTACCTGGCTAGATCGCCTAGGTGAACCAAAGTAACTTGGCACGACTTCAGGATCATCGCGCTAAGAGCGGGTGGAAGGGTCGAGTTAGAATCGCAAGTCGGAGCGAGCTCGATATCGGGACCCAGCGCGATATGGTGTAGCTCGGGAATATAGAAGCGCTCATACAATTTTTGAATGTAGACGCTATAGAAGGACTCGGATGTTTTCAAGAAGCCTCGGTACTGTCTGTCCAGCCTACGTCTCACGACGACCTGGCTCGGCGACGTGAGTCGACCCGTAGTTTTTCTGTACTCGGCGTTGAGAAAGGTGTGAGTCTGCCACAGAGCATTCTCGACATTCTTGGCGATCGCATATTCAAAGTCGAAAAAGATGGCATTCATGCAAGCTAGGCGTAGTCTAGAGCAATGTTAGCATTGGAATAGGCAGTCGACAGCAGAGGGGGGGAGGGCTTACTGAGCCAGCGCATCTTCGGCCTCCTCAAAGCGAGAAGTAGTATTCGCATTTCCACGTTCTTTCTTCAGACTGTTGATCTTGGCCAGTATATCGGAGCGGATCTCCTGGGCATCCCTATCATCCAAGTTAGCCAGCATGTTAGACCCGGGGTAGGAATCAGTTATAGACGTACACCCAGGACGCTCTAGCTCTTTCTCGCGGATTCTCCATATTGTGCAACGGGGTTTGGCGACCGTAGCAGATAGTCGGTTGTAAGGCTCGGTATGGTAATAAGGTAGTGAAGCCGGCGCGGGAGGGCGCAGAAGTTGGTGTTGACTGGTGTTGACTGGGAGGCTGATGCGACAGCTCACAGTCGGGGTACAGGATCACACGAACTCGAACGGGGCATGGGGATGTGGAGGATATCCATAGTCCGACGAGTGCGAGGAGAGAGGATCAAGGCGCACCACAAAGAACCGGGCTGAGGTAGCGTTCTCGGAAGAGGATATCGGGAACATTTGGGGTTTATGTAGAAAGCAAGCCTCGAAGAGAGAATTTCCACCGATGATGCGACTTCGGTGGAAGTTAGATGAAAGTATAGGATATAAGTTATCTGGGCGCAAAATTAATTAGGTGGTTGAAAGTATGCGTCTGCGATTGAGGAGAAGGTTTCGCGGACGTTTGACGTTGAGGGAACAGATTCGTACGATATGGTTGACGAGAAAGAAAGGTTGCAGGTTCAATGTTGCGAGTTGAGGTGAATTGAGTACCTAGGTACCTAAGGCGATTGGATGCATTCAACGTTGAACGCTGAACGTTGTCGATCTTCCGGGTGACCATGCAAGCATGACAACGCTAAAGGATCTGCTAAAAGATCTGCCCAGCGAGCTGCGAGCCTGCCCAAGCCTTATGCGTATTGCGTCTCGAGGCTGGCTGGCTGGCTGGCTACCTGCTGGCTAGCTGGCTACCTAACCTTAGGGGCACGTTTATATACGACCCCTCCTATACTTGGGTACCTAACCCCGGATTAGTTAGGGCCCTTAGGGGTCCTTACGCTTTCGACCACTGTATCTATTCCACGCGAACCTTGTCCTGGGTCCCAGCAGCGGTCCTAAGCGGCAGATCAGACAGATCACTTCGCTGCATTCAGTCACTAAGTTTAAGCTTGACTTTTCTTGGCGCCTTTTGACAAAATCCACTCCTTGACCGCCTCACGTATGTATGTATACCAGCTAACACTTAGTTGTGCGTAGGTTTAATTCATCAGCTTGTCACAACTGGTCTTGTATTACAACGTTTCTCATGTCTACTACACCCTCACCATATATACCATATATACTATCCAAATTTCAGAATTCTTTTTGTTGGCTAGCAAGGTTATTTACTTTGAACTATTTTCGTGCCCTTTTTGTTTCGTTTCAACACTAGACTCGCTAGTCAAGAATTCGTTCGTTCGTGCGCAGAACAATCGAACAATCTCAACAAAGCTTAGGTTACCTCAGGTATGCTCTATAGCTTATAGCTTTGACCTAATTTTCAAAGTTGTCATCAAATAGCAAACGAGCTAAAGCACCATCCAAAGACAATCCTGAGAGTCAAACAACGGCCTTGTCAATGTAAATTACCCCAAAGTTTTAGAATGACCATAACGCAAGCATGAAGCGCTCACGCGACCCCCAAGAAGACGAAGGTTATTCGACACCGGAGTCTGAGGATACTTCAGACAAAACATCGGACGCTGCGAACCCGAGAGCCACGAAAATCACGGAGCTTGACGAGTCAGCTGTCGACGACGACACCAACCATACATTTGCCATGAAATGTTCACTTCCCCCGCATCGAGATGTTGTGTCGTTCAAGACGTATGCGGAATATGAAGCACATCATAATCGAACACATACGAATCGCTGCATAGAATGCGGAAAGAACTTCCCTTCTGACCACTTACTTAATGTCCACATCGAAGAATGCCACGATGCCTTCGCTGCTGTGAAGAGAGAGAAGGGCGAACATACGGTAAGGACACAATCCCTACTATGAGACCAACTATGATGCAACTGACTATTTCATGGGGTAGTACTCATGTTTTGTTGAGGACTGTGATCGAAAATGCAGAACTCCGCAGAAAAGACGTAGCCATCTCATCGACAAGCATATGTACCCAAAGAATTATTTCTTTGCAGTTACTAAGGAGGGCGTCGACGGAAGGCAATCTTTGCTCCTCGAAGGTGGACATCGGAGACGAAGGTCTTCTACAGCGACAAATGCTAGCGGGCCGAAGGCAGCAGGAAGAAGGCAAAGTCTTCAGCAGACCAAGATTTCCAGCCGAACCACGGAGGAGCCAAAGGTACAGACCTCGAAGGCGGCCCCCCCAACTGAAACACCGGATACTGAGATGGAAGATTTGGCCGGTGCCATGTCGGCGCTCCAGTTCGTGCCTGTAAGTGTGCGCTTTGGCCATAGGAAAGGCAAAACTGGGTTTGCAAAGCAGTAACGAAGCCAAAATGAGGACGAACGAAGCCACGAGACTACGGTGTCACGAGTATGAGTCTAACGATATGAGCAGTGGAGTTGCATAGAAAAGCACTCTCACTCTATTAGGGTATTTTCTAAGTTGAACTTTTCACCCTACTCTCTCCTATCCCATGCAGTAGCGTGAAACAAACCGCCCGTAATGCCAGAAACCAGCAAGTATAAACCCAACCACGAAGCCGTGAGACCTTAACGCCATGATGCAATATAAACTTGAATCGATGTGGCAAATCCAGAAGTCGCTTAGTCGCTCGAAGCACAACCTCTACAGCCGCAACTAACGCATTGGACATCTTGTTCATCCTTCAACTGTGCTTTGGGCACTCGGCATACGCATGTCGATTGGAAGTTGGTCTCCTTGGTCTGGATGCATCGAAGACAGCATAACTATAGCGCAAACGTTAGCAACTTGTTTTTTTCAGGAAAGGGCAACTCTCCTCCAGGCCTCAGCCGATATGAAAACATACTTTCTCGTAACCTTGCTTCTTCCACTTGGCGATGAGCATGGCGTCGGCGTAGCCGTTCTTGAGCAGCCACTCGTAGAGCTGCTTGCTGATGGCCTCCTTCTCGTAGTAGAGCTCGTAGACGTAGCGGCTGCGCTGGTGGGCGATCTGGAAGATGGGCCACTGTGCCTGGTGTTTGGGGATGTTGTTGGTCGGCGTGTTCTGCGCGTCCTTCATCTTGATGCTGAAGATCTCCAGGTCGTCGCGGATGTCGTCGAAGCCCGCCGGCGGCTTCTTCTGCCTCGACGAGGCGCCAGTTCTTATCGCGGGCATGTTAGGACAGGAGGAGAGTTTCGGGTTCGGGACTAGGAAGTGAGAGTGTGGCCCTAAAAATTGATCGTTGAAACACCAAGCTTCCTAGGAAAGTTGATGGGCTCGTGTGGTGGGGCAAGGCTGAGAATTACGAAAAAGCGACGCCCTGACGTTGGGCCTCGGAACTTTGGAGAGGTACCTCAGATACTAGTGCTGACTAACAAGGGTCCACTATGATTGCTCAATCCATGAATGTGGCTGGGTAGTGTGGCTAGTGCTCCTCAACTCCCAAGGTCCCACCTTCGCTGAGACGTGCTTCGGAAGTTGGAAATGAACCTCAAAGCTACGTCAAGAGCCAAATATCACCCATCATGGCGGTGACACCCACACAATTCGCGCGAACGACGCGGACATGTTAGTATTGATCCTCAAAAAGTCCAAATACCTGTTAACACGGTTCATAGCGGCCAATTGGAACGACGCAAAGCGACGAGTGCTTGCGGCTTATCGAGAATGGATTCGAGCAGTATGACCTCCCCGGATCGAACGCATTGTCCCATCCTATAAACTCGAAATGCGAATCTGTCATTTATGCAAGGCCGGTTGAGGTTAATCTTCGAGTCTCGTCTAGGCACCGGAAATCCAAACCATGTACTCGGTTCCCTTCCCAGTCTCAGTCATCCGCACGCGAATGCGACAAGAATTCGAGCGACACCGATTCGTGAACAAGCTGCCGGTCGTTGATGTGCTCCTCATGCAGAACAACGCCGAGTACCAGGTCAGTTAATTGATGACTCAGGCCACGGCCATGAATATTACCCATCCTAAGAGGAGGACTTGAGGGGGATATTGAATCCATTTCGGTGACCATTTTGCTGATGGAGTACAGGAAACAATGAACTTCTGGAAGCAGACTACGCACGTCATGTCTTACTTCAAGTCAGAAAACTTCCGAGGGGACGACAGACTCCCAGACAGCTTTATGAAGGGTTTCTTAGAGGCAAGTCAATTCTCTACAGCATGTGGATACGGATAGATGCGGATAGTTCCGACTAACAGCACAACAGGGTCGCAATTAGATACGGGTGTAATCCCACTGTATTGTACTTAAAAGGCCAAAGCAAAAATTTACCTCATGAGGTGGTCCATCCCAGGTACTCCGAACGCCACAGATGCTGTATCATACCGTTTTGCCCTTGTTAGACCAAGTATTCTCCCGATAGATCGTGCGGTCTATCTTCTCAGACCTTCTTGGTGGGATTAGCTCTTGGTCGCATTGAACTCTTCCCGCTTAGTCCAGAACTCATCCGCCACCACGTCACAAAGATCCTCTAGATCCTGAAGTCCCTTGGCCAAAGCAGCAGCAGCAGTCGTTGTGTCTATGAAACAGTCAGTACCAAATAGAAGAACTCATATTCTGTGGCTGTTATTACCATATGTTTGGATTCTCAAGTTCATCTTGTCTTCTGAGGGATGGGGAATGGCATATGCGCAAAACTCAACATCAGGGCTAGGATGACGATTAGCGAACTCCATTTCACGTGCAAATAAGATATTCTGAAACGTACTTCTTCATAATGATATACCGCAGAGCATTACCAAGAGTATGGCCTTCCTTCAAGAATTCAAAAGAAGCAGCGGTCTCAGATGATCCAGGTAGCTGTGCATAGTCTCATTAGTAGCTTGTTTCGCCAGGTAGGTTAATCGCAGTTGTATACGCACGATTCGGACCCGTTGTGGTTCCTTTTCCTCTTCGAATGGATCTTCTGACGGATCCTTCTCCATGGCATCGTCATCATCGTGCTCTTCAACTGGCTGCTGCGCTGAGGTAGGAGCGTCGTCCATAGAGGTGTCGTCGTCTTCCGGCGAGGCGCGAGAGGCGCCAGCCTTTCCAACTCTTCCTGGCATAGCTCACGGTTTTATACTGATGGTAATCTGGAACTTGAAAAGAAAAACGGAAGCGGTGGGTGGCTTTTCAAGTTCGTGACTTTCACCTTTCACTGACGAAACTACTCGAGAATTTCGGTGGAGCCCGTCATTTGTCAAGCTCTGACGACAAAATTTAAGGTTAGTTCCTGCATGGTGGCTTTTGATTGGTCAGAACTTATGGACCCAGCTATGGAAGGTCCGAATAATTTTCCGTGTCTTATTGCAGTCCCCTGCAAGTTACCTAAGGTACATGGGTACCTAACTTCTCCAAATCTCATCTTTGAAGCTGGACCTCATCATGCCCACCTGAGTCCTCCCTAAATCATCATGCAGAGCGGATTGATTCCCCTTATTCAAGACGAGGGAGAGCCGGGTTTATACAGTGGTGTCTAACCACGATTGCATAATCACTTACCTAGTCAGTACCTAGGTAAGAGGTATCTTAGGCAATCGTCTGACCACAAATTATACGAAGGCCACTGGAACTGCCGTCGCCTCTCAAGTTTACGAAGTCACTTTTCAACAAATCAGGAGTGACGTGCTACCAGATATCCAGCACCATTATCCATCATGGGAGTGGTAATCGGAATGCAGTATCGTTATTGTCTGCACCAGGCAGGCATGGACCAGCAAATTTCTCATCAGAATACACATGCTACATGCTACTCCTATCAGACATTTCAAGCCGCCTCTGATCAATTACCATGACACCGGGTATAGCCCATTTGATCTCCGATCCCTGTGCTGTCTAAACACGTACAGTTTGACTGCTCTCTAGGGGAGCCAAAGGAGCTCGGACTTTACATTACACCTTGCCACGATTTCTCCCATCGAACATACAGAATGATCCACTACTTGGATATCACATTCTAAGCAAACTGATAGCCACCAATGATCCAGCTTTAGTCGAAGCAATGGGTTATGCTTTTATTGCCCACTGATACTTGGTGGCTAGGGCTTTTTCGAGTTGTGGGAGCTGAAATCGTCTGAAAAAAGATTGTCGACTTCCCCGGTACCCCAGAACTTCCTGGTCATACTCGGGAGGATTGGGTTCGGCAGCAATGGCTCGAATGTCCCATGGCGGCATCTTGGTTTGAGCTTGGCGGTCCTCGATCATATTAACCATGTCCTGGATTTCTCGTTCCAATATCCGATTACGCACTCTCGGCTCGACGAAGAATGCGTCCGAGCTGTAGACGGGGTTTCGGTCATCGCAAACGAATGTGAGCTGCTCCAGGTTCGTAAAGCGCTGATGGACTTCACACAATATACACTCAATCGTTAAGCGGGCAGTACTGTTCGTCCGAGTACGCGAGCGGCCGTGGCTTATAAGTGCATCGTTGATAGCAATACGACGAATATGCGCTAGATCCTCCGGTTGGACTAGGGATACAAACGTGGCGAACCGCGTTCCGGAAGCCGAGATTCCCAATCTCGCACCAAAATAAAGGGTATCTCTTAGTGGGTCAAATACAACTTGGCCGTACTTCGCGGGATCTCTGAATAACAGCCGGTATCGTCTCAGTGCCGTGTATCGAGACTCTTTACACACATGCAGATTGGCCGGAATGGACGACGTGAATATACATGTCGTGGATGTATGGTTTCTCTGTTGCAGCTCAGACGTCGAAGCCGATTCGGTGTTGCATTTGATGTCTACAATCCGCGGGCCCGGAAGGTTGTAGGTCCATATTATGAGCCGCAGTTCAATCGGGAGTGCTGCAAAGCAATGCTTCAAGAATCATCAGTCACCAAATATTTTTTCCATCGGTCCAGTCAAGACTCACAAAGGTTTGAGGAAGGCTTATAGTGGCCGACGACGACTTCTCTCGAATAGTCATCGATATTACGTATTAGGAAAAATGGCGGTGCACGGCTGTCGATAATAGGGACCCGAGGGAATGGTTAAATACGTTGCCGAAGCCCAGTATCCTGGTAGGTGGCAGAGGTGCATCGGCAGAAATGTGTCCTGGGGAAGAACAAGAGGAGCTGCTGTCACATACATATAGGGACTTCACTCCCTCATACCCGATCCGCAGGGTCGGATATCGCCAAGGATACGAAATGCTTGTTTGGCAAACTGGCAGCACACGAACGGTATATCGGTCAGAAGAGTAACACGATCGGCTAGACATTGTTACACTTACATCTTCGTCATTCCCAGGATAGATTTGACTGGCCGTATGTATGTTCCGAAGGTCATCGGGCTGTAATTCTCAGGCGTTCCCTGCCTACACAGGAGAGAGTTGGTTCTCCCTTCAGCAGGGAAGAATCTATATCAATCTCCATGCTACACTCTACTAGGATATATCCTCGATCGATATCCGCTTTTACCTGTACGTACACAATCTAGCGTAATCAGGAGGATCCACCCAGACCCGACAGTTCGGATACAGTATTCAGGCTTGCCTTGATTGGGGTAAGTGAAACTCCTCCTAACTGGTTTGCTTCGACCCCTCTTCTGCACGACGAACATCCATTCCCGTCAGACCTCACTGGCGGGATCATTTACAGTATCCCGAACCCCGTACGAAACGAAGTGAACAATCTGCTGTGTACGTTGAGATGGTTAAATTATCCAAGCAATCATGTGCGATCCTCTACAGCTGCAAGTCCGTCTCCGTCTCCGTGCTACCTACTATCCATTTGATACGCTCATGGGAGAGGAGGGCACGGTTTGTTGCCCTAGAACCCTTCATTCGGCTGCGGTTGCGGCTTCGGCTCCGGAATCTAGGGAGGACGGAGAAAAAGAAGGAGAAACAGGGGCAAGGATGTAGACCGCTTCCCCTGCCTTCGTCATCTTCATCGATGTGGCATGAACTCTAGCCTTGAGGTACAGTTGATCCAGTTTGCCGGGATTTATCTGTTTTCCTACCGAATGAGAGGCTGCCAAACCCATGAACCTAGGCCCGGGGCGACAACTGCATGATCTACAAATCAGTCGCCTCGGTTCCAGACTGCTGGGAAGGAAATCGTCAATACTAAAGTGCCGCATGCATACCTACGAACGTACCTAGGTACGCTAGAAAAGCCCTAGTTTCAAGCCTCGTGGGGTGGACATTTTCTCGTATTGATACATGGCTTCGATCCTGTCTATCTTGCAAATAACTAATTACTTAGAGGCCATGCTTTAAGAATAATATAAAATACGAGCGCACATGAGTGATCATGCGGGAAGCAGATGAGACGCAGGCAAAGGACCCAGGTACCGGGTAATCTACAACAAACCTACTGACTCGGCTCTAGGAACTGTCCATGTTTAGGCTGACCGTGCGGTGCAGTAAATTTAAGAAAACGCCACTAGAGCAAGCCTCCTTTCGTCTATCTGGAGCACATCTACTGCAAATGCTTTTAGAAAGCAACTAATAGGAGGTAAGTAATCGATCCAACTCGAGCTATATGGCGCTACTCGGAGAAATCAATAGTCTATGATTCACATTACAAACTCTTCTCGAATCGATACTCTCGCCCAAAGACTTCCACGCTCTCTCTCCCTTACGGCAGGCTAGCATCATCTGACGGATCGTGCAGAGACCAACCGACGCAAACTCTTCGTGTGATACGCAGCCATAACAATAATGACGGACACGTCACGAAACACTCTGCGTTCACTAGCACATTATGAATATGGGCGCCTACATAAAACCCACGATAATTGACATCAAGAACAAGAAGTTGGTTCGATATGCCGGCGGAGCAAAGTCTTTCCAAAAAGTGATGCCCGAGGTCGTTACCAAATATATTCCCCTACCACCCCCAAATGTCGTGTGTCACGACGCATTCCCTGAGACTTTACCCTCGGGACCGAGAGCATCCACTGCGGGTTGGTGGCTTTTCCCATCATACCATGGTTTGATTCATTCAAGACCAACATCACCAGAATCATGAATCATAACTGGGCGCCGCCAGCCTGCCGCTTCGCTCAGACCGCGGCCACACAATTGCTTCCCATAAGCGACGACGCAAAGCTTGTTGGCTCGGGGCCGTGCGATGTTCAAGCGACGGCCGATGTCAATCCCGCGGCCAGGGCGCATAGCATCTGAATGGGATCAAGGATAACAGAACCCAAAGTATCTCCTTGCTTCCACAGGTCCGAGGTCAGCCGTGGATGCCATTGAGCAGGTCGGAACGAGTATTCTGCCGTCAAAGCCACCAAGTCGATGCCGGAGATCGTGATCGCATCTGCTCGGAAACTACAATGCTACTTAACATGTAAAACGATAACAAAGGCATCCTCCACACCCCTCCAAAGTGCAACTACTCTGCTACTTTCGTATGTCGTGTAACACCAGACACTAATCATAGCCTATAATATTTTTCATTTAGTTAGATGCTCCATTGTTACGGCTTAGAAACCCGAGAACCTCATGCATACCGAGATCGAAAACTGCAGAAGTGTGTATTATAGTGTCTACTGGTTGGTTGACATTAGAGTCGACGAAGCCTTGCCTGCGATATTCTCTGACTCCGAGGCATATTTCCTTCGGTCAGTGAAGCCCTTAAACTAGGTGGGCCGAGCATGCTGGAAACACGTAGATCCTGATGCCCTTTATGCCGATAGCTTGCACAATGTCTTGAGGCTCCATTATCACGGCTTAGACCGATGTTGCAGGTTCGAAAAAGAAGTTCGAAAACTGTAGAGGCGTGTATTATAGTGTTTACCGATTGGCTAATGCTAGAGTCGATACAGCCTTGCCCGAGATATTCTCTGACTCCAGGGCATATTTTCCTCGGTCTCTCTCCTCGATTACAGCCTCACGTTTGTCAATACGCCTTGGGGCTCCATTATCACGGCTTAGAATATCGCAAAAAACCCCCTCCTACTCATCAAAGCGAACTTGCAAATCGTAGAGACGTTCATTATAATATCTGCTAATTGGTCAATACTAGAGTCAATGCAGCCTTGCTGTATTTTCTGTCTCTAAGGCATATTTTCTTCGGTCAGTCAAACCCACACACTGACCAAAAGCAAGCATGAAGCCCATAGAAGTCCTCTACGTCTACTAGCAGTAACTCCCTTGTGCATTACGGTGTTAATATTATGTCAAGCGTCGACAAGTCACCACTATATCTACGCCATCTTTGGACCTAAACACTACAAAGGCAATTGGGGATCTCCAAGATCTTTTGTACATCTTCTAAGCTTACTAGCTGCACGATATTCCGCATTGCATCGAAATGTTAGTCTGCCCAGCACAGGTGCTCCATTATCACGGCTTAGCCTAAGCTTTTGCATGCAGGTCTGATTTTGAAAAGTACAGAGACGTTCTTTCAAGTACCTGCTGATTGGTTACTACCCGAGAAGCCAACATTCACGGCCTCCCCAGCTCTGTAGGCGTTCAAGGTAATCCAACAGCCTGCTAGGCTTGGCGGTGATATACCGAAAGGTTCTATGCGGTAGCTAAAGTACCTACACACACCAGAGAGATACATGCATGTGTATTGTACATGTAAAGGAGGTTTATTGCAGGTCTTATTTTACCACATTACTCTAGAAGGATCCTATATGCCTATTCTTAACCAGTCAGGTAGTCCAATGAATTGGTCTACGTATGTCTGCTCGAGGTCTATACTTATAAATCCAATGTTAGCGCACCTCATACTACCATCGTGAAGTATCAATGTCTTACACTTGAGGTACGGCGGCTCGAGGCTGCGGAAAGGGTCGAAATCCATCCGGCGACACGGCCCCCTCAATCCCCCACACCACGATATCTCCGAAATGTCGTGCATTCATTCAGGTAGCCAGCCGCCACCAGACCCCAGGCGTTACCTAATTACCCTAAGCGCAAGTGCCTGCGATAGCTTTACTTATACAGCCAATACCAGACTCGATTCAATAGACGATTCGTCAGGGCGGGCGATAACGAAGGGATATTAAGAAGGGTTGAACGCACTTGTTGGCGCCGGCTCGTCTCATTGGCCCCAGCGTTGCAGCCCATCCCACCTCTCCCACCCATGCCGCTAAGCGCCCGCGACGGTCTAAATTTGGGGCCCTGGTCGGCGGGCTCTGGACCAATCTACGGCCGTCTGCACCTCATCGCCAGTGGGCCGGCCCTCCAGTCCTGGGGTCCGTCACACGCGTCCGGGATCTAGCGTGGTGCGTAGGCGCATCGCTCTCCCATGATCTTCCTCTTGTTCCGGCGTGGCTGCGTGGGAATATGTACGAGGGTATCATCCGGCATGCTATTCATAACCTGAAGCGCCTTCGGGATCGACGCAGCTAAGTCTAGACGGGATGGCTTCAACGACTAAGATCGAGTAGCTAGCAGTGTATATTCATTCATATAATCGTCGCGCTTCGCCATGCTTGTCATGTTGGTAGGTCGTCTTTTTTCGATATCTCATTGAAGTCACTCGTGTCTGGGATCATTTGTTTCCTTTTTCGTCACTTGTTTCTTGTTTCGTTTATTCACCTATACTTCTCGTTATACTATTGCCAACTTTCCGTGGAAGGTCGAACCGGTTCGGCAATATCCTCTCTCTTCGTGCCTTTTGCCAGAATGTCTTCCGAAAACAAGGGACTGGGCTTAACCACCTACTCCGAGGTCGACCCTCAGGACCTACATTACCAGAAGCACCTCAAGAAGATCCGCCTGGTCGATGCAGCCCGCGTTGGTCTCACACTTCTCGGCTTACTCTGTGGTCTCACTGTCCTTGGAACCTCAGCCGACACCTTGGCGGTATACAATTCGACTCACCTCTCGGCTGACTTCCACCTACCGCTATGGCCTGATCGATTCGACCTTCGACCTACGATAGCGCTTGTGATTGGCAGTTGTATTGTGGTCACAGCCAATGTCGCATCTCTGCTCTTCAGCAAGGTCCAGGTGGTAAGTAATGACTCTGTTGCTACATGTTTAATCCATGCTGAGAGTACCTTAGCTTCGCAATCGGACGGTAATTCATACGTCTCTCACTTTTGTGGCGCCTTTCGTTAGTTTCACGGGCGTAATGATCAGCATGATCTTCTTCTATGCCGTCAACGCCTCCATCACAGATGATACGCTGCAGAGCTGGAGCTGCCAGTGGGGATTCGCTAGTATGAGTGCGAAGCCACACTTTGGTACCTTGTGCAATGAGAGCCGGACTGCGCTGTATCTGTCTGTCGTACTAGTGCCCGTCGAATTGGTCGTGCTTACTGTCGCCGGTTACCAATCAATGCTGGAGCGGAAGTCAATCGGCGCTATGTTGTCTCGCAAGTCTGGCAGTCCCGCGCCGTCGTCGTAAGATGGCGTTGGCATAAGGGCCTATATCCTGGTCCTCGACCTGCACATGGCCGTGTGCTAACGCTCCCGCAAAATGGCGTCGCCCCTTGTATGTTTATTGAGTCTGCTTCTGAAAACAGGGGATGCGGGCAAGCAAGATGGACAGAGGACGAAGCGATAAATACGACCCGGTTACGTTGGTAATCTGTACAACAGCTGTAATAGGTCATTGGGGGAAGAGGTGGTGATGCAATTCATGTTAGGTATCTGAATGGACGCCGCGTGTTGATGTTCTTGGTTACTTCGCCATTTATCTGAGGGCCGGACTGATTGGTGCGATATCTCGGATCTCGGTTGACAGGTAGCCCATAATAACATTTAATTCGGATTCACCGTATAATTTGAACCGGGCTCGTACAAAAGTCTCGGATATGCAAGGAATGAACTGACAACTTATCTGTCTAGGCGGATAGCTGCGGCTGGGGCTTGCGATGTGCTCCTGCACGATAAGGAGCCCCCCAAAATAAGACGACCAAGATGTTACCTTGATATATAGCTATCGTCATCTCAATATACCGACGAGAAGCAAATATATACCATCGTCCATCCTTTCACGAAGGGAAGCAACCCAAACCCCCACTTGAGAGGGTGATATCGCTCTCCTGTTTACTATCCCTTAGGTAATTAATAACTGTATGCAGGTGGCCTGAATGGGTAGCAACGTTGCACGGGTGTTGTGCAGGTTGGCGCTGCCATGTTCTACGCAGATCCCGCTTGTCGTGTGTAATGTGCGCCGTATTACGAACATCACAAACAGGAGGGTAACTGAGGAAGCAAAAGCAAAAGCAAAGCAAAAGCAAAAATCTAGGATCAAGAGCAGGTCCGAGTGAGACTCGGCCGCTCTTAAATAAAAGAAGAGCGTCCATAATATATATAAGTTCGGAGGTGTAAGAGGGAAGTTCTTGACCTTTTTTTTGGGGGGGGGGGGGGGGGGGGTTTGGTCGGGGGGGATTTTGTATTTGCTATAGGGTACCTGCCGCATGAAGAATGACGAGTGAATTAAAAGACCCAACCTTATGTAAAAACGC
>MU399498.1:1015568-1409462 GCA_022578845.1 Hypoxylon cercidicola | reverse complement strand
CTTCCCCCCCCCCCCCCCCCCCCCCCCCCCCCCCCCCCCCCCCCCCCCCGCCCCGCCCCCCCCCCCCCCCCCCCCCCCCCCCCCCCCCCCCCCCCCTTTTGACTCGGTATCATTTGGATTAGCTCTAGGGTACCTGCCTCATGCAGCATGACGAGAGACTTAAAAGACCCAACCTTAGGTAACAACGCCTGCATTCAAGACTGCATTCAAGACGACGTGCAAACAAGCCAAATTCAATGCATACCATAAATACCTAACCTACATATTCACTTCCCTCTCCATCTGCACTATTACTCCGCCGGAGTTCTCAAGTGTCACTCAAGTGCCCACTGACCATTTGGCCGGCTCAACTTTGGATTTGGATGAGTCTGAGGACGAGACCTCAGTTCAGCTTTCTATTTGTCTACCTCTTAGCCAGCTTTCTACCACCAAAAATAGTACCTAAACTAGTTGGTTGCCACGCACTCAGTTTCTTATACTGCTAGACCAGAAAACTCCAAGTTCGCAATCCATTTACGAGGGAAGACGAGGTCCAGATTGGTACCTCTAACCGAAAACAGAGGACGGCCTCCACACTTCTTGACGGCTCAGCAACTGATACGAATCCCATGCGTTAGCCTAATGCAAGACATCCGTCTAGAGAGCTAACAAGCCACCATCACCGCTAACAATCCCAAATTCCTTGGAGAGACATTGCACTTGACAGGACAAAGGACAAGATTACCCACAATAAGCACCCTAATCATCTTGAAACCATGCCTCGACCGGATTCTTTGCCAGCTAAGGCTTCTCGTATAAACTCACATTCTACCGTCAGCAACAGTTCTCCTGTCGCTTCTGGTATACCTGTTGCCCAACGAAAAGCCCAACCCACACGAGCATCCAAGGTTCATCTAGTTGAAGGCAACAAGATGATGCGAAATATTGACCGTCCTCCACCTGGTGATCCATTGGGCGGTCGCAAATCCCACGCGCATTCGGAGCTCAGCAAGAAGAGAAGCGCTTACTTCGAGAATGAATTCGCAGCCACCAACCGGGACCCCGATCCAGTCCGAGCTCGTGTGCAAAACGAAGCCATCGTCTTAGCTGAGTTGAGGACGAACGTCATTGTGAGTTTTCACACCAGCTACTCCACGAACTTGGCATGCTGATTTGATCTCGTAGATCAAGGACGAGTATTCTTTCATAAACGATCTTTCGTACCACCTATCAAGTAGGTACCAGCGGCCAACCTCGTCGATCGTCATCAATTTGAATCACGGTTGTTGCATGCTGTTTGGTGGCTCCTTCGATCCAGCATACACCTTGACCATTCACGCACTTCCCTGTCTGGTCCAGCCGACCACAAACAAACGGAATGCGGCACTCATCCAGCAACACATTAAGGACACGCTAGGGGTCATCTCGTCAAGGGGTTATGTGCGCTTTGTGGCCACGCCGGAGGAGAACATCGCGGTGGGAGGCAAGACGATTGCTGCCGAGATAGATAAATCGAGTAATGCCACGGCGGATGACAAGCCTGCCGAGACAAGAAAACACGCCAAGTCGAGTCGAAGGATTGGTGTCAAGGTATGGGTTTCCCCCCTCTAGCCCGAATGTTGGATTGGATTACGGGGCTGTTAGCTAATAGTGTCGCAGTCTTTTGGGGGCTTCAAGTCTGCCTCCATGAACGATCTTGCCAAAGTTCCAACGCCGCCATCGAGCACTTCGGACGAGACCACACCCATAGCGACAATTCCGGAGGTGCCTCCTACACCGCCCGAGGATGACAAGCTGGGCGAGCTGGTGGAGCAGAAGCCGATAAAGACGGCGCCGCGTCGTAGAAGCCTGCGATTTGGTCTATTTAGCGGAAAGACAGCGGCCTGAAGCGGAAGCAGTCCTCTTAACGGCTAAATCAGTTGTACGAGGCTTGATGGCTAGTGGGCCTTAGCCATTCTTGAGCAGGACCTGGGTAATTTGGCAATGACGTAACTTTTCACGATACGCGGTACGGGAGCATAGGCCAGCATGCATCGCATTGGAGTTAGGGGGACTACCACATACTAATTTGCGTCGGAAATGGGATTGTTTTGTTATGTTTGGAATGGTCGCGCAACTGATACATGCTTCAGTAAGCCTGTGAAGGAGTGTGTACCTAGATGCTTTGCGCCAGGCCTTCGAGGGCATTCTGTGGCAATTCAACAGATTGGGTTGAATGAATTCAACGGAATATGTGAATACGGTTCGTGTATCACCACACCGAGTCAAGCTGACTGGAGCGGAACTTTGGTGCATGAGCCGAGCTCTAAAAATAGGTAGGCATTCTATTACGTTGACAAATTCCTAGAAGCATGTAACCATCTGGATGTCATAACTTTCGAGATGGTGTCTTGTGCATACCTCGGTGAGTATGGGTAATACCCACGATGCTTATCCGAAGGTTCAGTTCAGCTTCCACCAATGGGATGGCAGCGTCTCAGATGTAGCTCGCCGACTTGGTCAAACCGCCAAAGAAGTTTCTTGAGTCGTATTGCTGCTGATGATGAGATGTTCATACCGAAGCTGATGTATGATGATCTTGCCAAGGAGTTAAGACCTATTTGGTAATTTCTAGCAACGGTTGACCGGATGGTGAGACATCCTTAAGATAGGTAAGATTGGTGGTAAAACCGACCTAAGCCGTTAGGTTCGTCGACTATCATGGCGACTAGATAGTTATCAAACTGTTCCATTGAACCGTGATAGCGAATGTATGCCCTCTAGCGATCTCAGGCGCAATCGTCGGCATATGTGTAAATGAGCTGATTCATGCTGCAACGATATTGAGAATACAACTAATCATCCGGGGACAATAAAAGAATTCCAAGAAAATAGTCGTGTGAAATAATGAATTGGCATGCTCAATAGCACCCGTATCGAAGAAATAGATGTTTATTCGCGTGAAATTTGAATAAAATAAAAATATTGAGTTTAGAAGTTTGAGACATTCAATGTCAGAGTTCCAAGGTTGGACCGAGTCTGCGGATGTTACGATAAGGAATCCCAAGTATCGAGGCAGCTGACAAATTGGAGCCACCAGCTGGAGGTAACTTGGCGGTTGTCCTCCCAACTCTTGACTTTCAACTCTCTCAACTCCACTTTGGAGAATATCTCAGTCGTCTTTGGTATGGATATCGGCGCGATCAACAACAACTTCACCCAACCACTTCACTTTCACTCGGAAAAGGAGACGCGTATACGGGGTTTTTTATGTCTTGCACGGGACGGGACTCTGCGCCAAAACTACCAACACGATCTATCGGCGTTTGCCAAGAATATATTGGCGACAAGGTGTTCAATTAATTCAATTGATCCCGGGATTGAGGTGACCTCCACGAGGCAGAGCTGAATCCAGGAAAATCCTGATATCGAAACCTCTACCGAGATATCTTGCCGACGTTGTGCGCCTTCGCCTGTTTATTTTTGCCGCTATTTATTGCAACCACTAAAGCACGAGCACTGCATACCTAGTTGCGCCCCCCGAGTCATCAAGTTCTCGGCGTCGTATTGGTGCAACAGCCTGAAGGGTGAGTCAGCCCGCGCCAGCCTGCTGGTTTTGGTTCAGACAATTCATTCGTCGCCGCATACAAAGCTGACTCTGAATTCCTCATCCCACAGGCTAGGGTACGACTCGAGGCGGACGCCAACGTTCGCTCTCGCCCATTACAAGACCGGGAGAGTATCTCTACCTGTGTCGTTCCTGTCCCATGTCGCTGGGAAGGGGAGGATAGACAGAGGACCAGAGGATCATAGGACCAGGGCTTTTGATTGTCTAGCGTAGCAGATAAGTTAGATTTTTCCGGAGCCCTTATATTCTTGATTCTTGATGATGGAGGTAAGACATTGACTTTTATTACTTTTTTTTCTTCACCATTCCCAATTATTTCCCTGCTTATGAATCAATCCGAGCCTGGTTATTGCCCAGTGGCACAAAAAAACACCGCCGCGTATCATCGCCGACATTTTTTCGGGAAGGTAAATCAGTTCATCGACGGCTACGGGATGCCCCTGTGCCAGCTGGGTACTTCCCGCCCCTTGATACTATATTCCATCTCCTACTGCCGTGCCGCCCCTGACGCGCAATCATCGCTCCTGAAGTGGCCATTCCAGTCCAAATTACACCCGTCTCTGCTATTTTTATTATGATTAGGCAGACGTCACCTACGGGTCTGAGCCTGCAAACGGGAATGATTATTATGACATGATTCCCATTCGTTCATCCGAACCCGCCTATACGGAATCACCGCGTTGTTTGATTTGTGCGACGGTGAGATCAGCAATGAAATCATCCCGCTCCTTACAGACCCCTAGGAGCCGTATGCCCTGGTTTGATCGAGCTGAGAATCCCAGATCCGTGGGCTTGTCCCGTTGTGATATTTGATATATCCCTGGTCGAGCTCGCCTATCTGCAGCCACCCAGTCGTCGCAGCTTTTGGGCTTTTCAATCTTGCATTGGTCTACCCGAGCCCTTGGATTCGGCAACCTCGTTTGCAGATTGGCTCGTTCGTCTTTGCTCTCCAAACCTGCTCACGAGCACACAAACACAGAGCCTCCGTCTACTGCACACCCTTTGATACGGACTGGAAAGAGTCGCTCTCTCGTGTCATTCAGCAGAGATGAACCAAGGGATATCATATCCATATCAGGGGCACGCCTGCTCTGACCAGCGCCATCATTAGTGCGCCAAGGCTTGGTCTTTCATGTTGACAAGCGTCGCTTCACGCCTTTCGATTTTCTTTCTCGCTTTATTTGGTTGTCGTTATGTCTTCTCGGCTCCGGGGTATAGACGTCTTCGATTTGGAGGATGCCCAAGAAGAAACCTACGGGGAACAATTTGGTCTCGCCAGTCCAGCTCGCCACGCTCTAACACGTTTATACGAACAGGATCAAAGACAACGCAAGAATGGCTCGAGAGTGTCTGAACAACCTCCGGATCTGCCGACCAAAGGGAAACCTAGGTTGCTGTTGATGGGGCAGAGAAGGTATGTTGTTTCATGTTAAGCGTTGGACGAAGGTTGGACTAATCCCAATACAGGAGTGGAAAGTCGTCGATAGCCAGCGTGGTCTTTCATAAGCTACCTCCCAGTGAGACGTTATACCTCGAGTCGACGGCGCGCATTCAGAAAGACACTATGCCGTAAGTGCTTGGTGTATAGCTACTCTTTGTCCGAATTTCTTCTAATATTACTCCATAGGTCATTCATGGATTTCCAAGTGTGGGACTTTCCTGGTCAGATCGATATTTTTGATAACCCGACATTCGATATCGATGCTATGTTTGGCGAGATCGGAGCCCTAATTTGGGTTATCGATGCCCAGGATGACTACCTAGAGGCTGTAGCACGCCTGAACGTGACGATATTAAATCTCCAACGAACATATCCCAATATCAAGATCGAAGTCTTCATTCACAAGGTAGACGGTCTATCAGACGACTACAAGTTGGATATCCAACGAGACATTACTATACGAATCCAAGACGAGCTCTCAGATCACGGCTTCGAGAATGCTCCCGTCACTTTCCACCTCACCAGCATTTACAATCACAGCATTTTCGAAGCGTTTAGCAAAGTAATCCAGAAGCTTATCCCTCGGCTCGGTATACTCGAGGCGATGCTAACTAACCTCTGCCGCACATGTCGCTTTGAAAAAGCCTACCTCTTCGACGTACTGTCCAAGATATATATCGCCACTGACAGCGAGCCGGCGGACATGGCCAGCTACGAAATCTGCTCGGATTATATCGACGTGATCATAGACGTCACAGAAGTCTACGGCAGCTGGCCGCGCACTCAGAGGTATAAGGAGTCTCTGGAAGGGCCGCCATGGAACCAGAAGATAGAGGATCAGGTGGCTTCGATGTCGGCCGAGAGCTGCATGGTGTTGAGCGACGGGAACAAGCCCATAATACTCCGCGAAGTCGACAAGTACCTAGCGCTGGTGGCGATTATGAAAGAAGAAAGCTACGACAAGATGCCTCTGGTCAACATGAACGTGGAGGTCGTCGTGCAGGGGCTGAAGGAATTCTTCGAGATTACGAAGCCGAAATGAGGATCAGCCTACCTACGAGTATACGGTTTAAGGCGATATAATTTGTTGTGGAAGGAGGATTCAGAATATGCTTCGTTGAGCATAGATTCACAGTATTCGGAAATCCAAGTAAACCCATTTCAGGACAGGACTGAGATGCGCTCGTCGTGCTATGATTTAAATATGCCTGTGTTAGACAGCGTCGATGTACGACCTATGTGCAACTATAAAATAAAAGAACCATATGCTAAATAGAATCTTTAGATAACCTGATATGTCTACTGAAATAATATTAGGATCTACGACTCTTTAAGTTGTGTATGAGGGCATGGTAAGTTACATTGCGCCCACGCCATCAATCAAAGGCATCATTCAATACACGTGCGGATACGAGACCGTTCACAAAATAATCCAGGTACATATTGGGCCGGGGTAAAACAGATCTTCATCAAAATTCAGCCTCACGGCTGAGTAATACCCGTATGTCCTTGGATTTTATAATAAGACGAGTTCGAACGGTGTTCCACCGCACGTGTGGGATTGAGTTCAAAGACGCGCCCGCGACTTTCACTTTCATCTAGCACCATTCGGGCACCAATCTAGAGTGCACATTTCAACATGCGCGGCCTGGTCGCACACATATTAGCAGGCTGCGCAGCCGCAGCCGCAGCCGGAGCCGGGACCAGGGAGAACCTGAACGACTTCGCGCTGCAAAAGGTGCTACAAGACAGCACCGAGATCTTCGGCGACACCGACACCGACACCGGCACTGCCGCCGCGCCGCCGTACGCGAACTGGATGTCCGCGCTCCCGGACGCCACGCCCCTCGCGCGCCTCAACATCCCCGGCGCCCACGACGCCGCGACGTGGAACTACACGGCCGCGACGCAGGCGGCGCTGGCGTACGCGACGCGCTGCGACGGCGTGACGCCGCACGCGCCCGAGACGTACCGGACGCAGCGGTCGAGCGTAGGCGCCGCGCTCGACGCCGGGATCCGCTTCTTCGACCTGCGGTTCGCGCTCGACCCGGTCGACGACGCGCTCGCGTTCTGGCACGGCGCGGCGCTGCTGTCGGCGCGCGCCGGGGTCGCGGACGTGCTGTTCGCGTTCTACGCGTGGCTCGACACGCACCCGACGGAGACGGTGCTGCTGAGCTTGCAGTACGAGGGCGGGACGAAGGAGGGCGCGAGCTTTGGTGCCGCGGCGCAGCGGCAGCTGGTGCAGGGGTTGACGGAGGGGGCGGCGAGGGAGTACGTGCGGCTGGATGGCGGGGGCCGGTTGGGGACGCTGGGGGAGAGCCGCGGGAAGGTCATACTGCTGAGACGGTTCGACCTGGATGAGGGGCGGTATGGGGCGCTGACGCTGCCGGGGCTGCATCTGAGTCCGGCGCTGTGGCCGGATAACGAGAAAGGTGGGTTTGCGCTCGTGTACAACGAGACCACGAACGCGACGGCGTTTATCGAAGATTACTACGAGCCCGCGGACCTGGGGGATAACTCGACGGTGGCCGAGAACGTGGCGGCGAAGCTGGACGCCGTGCGGACGCATCTGGAGAAGGCCGCGTCGGGCGAAGAGGATAGTCTGTTCATCACGTTCGCGTCGGGCGAGCATAACGCGAACGACCCGCCCGTGTTCCCTGAAACCATGGCGCTCGGGAACGGGACCGAAGCGACGCCCGACGGCGGCGTGAACCGGCAGTTGGCTACGGTGCTGCGGGATATGCGGGGGAGCAGGCTGGGCATCGTGGTCTTGGATTTCTTCGACGAGCCTGAGGGCTTGGTTGGTCTTGTGATCGGGTCTTGATACGGTATATTTCTTAGGATTCAACAACTATATTACGCGTTACAGTGATTTTGCCTAACCGTGGACGATTTTCCCTCTTTAGCAAGCAAATATCTATGGATGGTATCGTGCTAAGGTTCACCGGTCTTCGTGACTGGTGATCATCGGGTTGAAGGAAGGATGGGTGAATCAAGGCACTATCATGGGACTCCAAAATGAGTTTTGCATATATAATGAAGAAGAAAAAAAGCCGATATCCAATACTATACATGGCAAGCAAAAATAAGTACGCTGCATGATACGATGGACGGAGCAGGATTTGTTAGGTATTTTACGACTTCAATTAAATTGAAGCAAGCCATACTAACACCAACCTCATACAATACCGTTACGAGATGGTCCTATATGGTAACCCGGGGTTGATTCCTTGGGTCCATAAGGGTATATACTAACAACATGTTATACATCAATGGGTCCCTAGTGACTCGAAGCCTACTAGCCCCTTTTCTCCCTCGCTGAAGAAGCATCGAACATCGTGAAAAGGTCTTAGAAGACTAGAATGAAGACTTCGAAGAGGGGCACATTTCTCATAGCAAATACTACACGTCTGATAGAGCGTCTCTCGCCATCGTGAGTCACCCAGGTAGTTTGAGAATTAGATAGAAGGCGATTCTCCTCAAGGGCATTGCTAACCCATCGACGTAGAGCCACACAGGTCCTCATGGTCTCGCACTTTTTCCCCCAACATCCCGAGTAGGACAAGAGTATCGATGCTGTGTTCCTGGAAACGGAGCTAAGTATTTCTCCCCTCGACCGGCCGACGCAAGGGGCCATAAGGCACTTAAGCCTAGCGCCAGAATGGTGTCTCCAATTCGCGGCTTTGGGCTCAAGAGAAGCTAGCGACCGAGTATCCGGGGCTTGGTAAGCAAAAGGCAGAAGACGATCCACCTATTTTCTGGGGACGACGACAATACCCCAGACGTAGGAAACCTAACGGGAATAGTGAATGGAGTGCGGGAAGCTCATGGGGATGTGGGGATACAGTTGCTCTCTCGTTGAGGCACGGTGAAGGCTGGAAACCCCTTACCTGCCTGACATGTATCCAGAACGCAGAGGAGCTGAGGATGGAATAGCGTTGAGTCCTTAAGCGTAGTCCCATGACAATTCTTTGAGAGGTCCTCGACCGCAATTTGATTTCGCAGCTCTCGTCCCGGATCGAGTAATCCGATTTCGGCCAATCCACCGGAACCGACAGCTGATAGTGACGACATTCTCCCATTATCCATGCTTGTGCTTTCTCAAATCGACCTCGCCTCGTGAGAGAATTGATCCTTTCGTATCCGCTTGTAGACAGCAATTGTCATCACGACCCTCGGATTTCTAAGCATCTTATCAGAGGCGGCGAAGAGCAGAGAGATTACGTTGCAGGATCGAAGTTCGTGGGAAACCGGCTCGGTCCGTTTAATGATTGATGTCGTTCGGAAGGGTTTCAGAGTATTATATTAAATCTCTGGACGCATCGTGGTATTTGGAATTCTGCCACCAAGATACTATGAGCCCGGTAGTTTATGTAGCGGTCCGGTTTGCCGGTTCCAATGAGCACTGGCGGTTAACAAAAAATCAGCCTCTTGGAAGCACCGATAAACCCACGAACTTGGGGCGACAGGCTCCCGGCCGTGGACGTATCAAGACTGCTGTCGAGTTTAGCTCTCTGTAAATTGCTTGCATATGCCTTATTTCGAGTGCATCAGTGGATGTAACGATTAGATCAAAATGACGATATCCACTGGCATGTACGCCAGACGCGATGTTGTGACGCCTGTGAGGATCTGGCTAAATCGAACGTCCTCGCTAACTAGGTATGTAGTATTAGAAGCGAGTGTGTCTGTTAATTCGGCTACCCTATGTTCGATAACATTAGCCATGAAGACGCTACCTATCCCTTAAATCGTAGTCTAATAGCCTTGTGCTACGACAACTGATACACTATTAGAGTACCTGGACCATGGTAGCGGGATTCATTAGAGCAATGTGTTTAGTGAAATAAAGCTTGGTAGAAACCTCAGCCTGCTGAGATGTATATTGTAGGTACCACCGAGGTCCTTCCTGATATTGGAGCGCGATACAGGGTTTACTGAACAGAACCGAGGAAGCAGAACGCGGGATCTCGAGAACAATCTCCTTTGTACATCTGAGTATGACTAAAGACACTCTCATAATAGGCCACCCATGACTCAGACCAACACAGATACTCCGAGATCAACTGTGTCGTTCGATAAAGTCGTACCCTGGAAGCCGGGGTTAGGACCATAGCGCTGAGGTCTTTGTAATCTAGACTACCTACCCAGTTAGGTGTATAATGTAGGCCATGACGCTAACTCCGGATGGGTCAGGGACAGATTCGCATACGAATCTCATAGACTCATAGGATCCATCTAAGAGATGAAAGCACCCGCTCCTAGCCAAGAAACGGCGCCGGTTCGGAGCTGAAGATTTACCGGCAACCAAGCAACGTCTGCCGAATTTATCAGACACCGTCCCGGTCCCAATCCAGAACCTTGACCACATTTCGACATGGTGGAGCATGACAGATAATATTCTGCTTCTTTGGTCATCCTAGCTAGGACGCGTCGAAATCCAAGTTGCATTCGATGGATCAGGATGATAGTTCTTAATAATGATGCTGGGACTGATGTCCTTCCAGCATCCATTCCATAGCAATGGATTCGTTCCCAGTCTGTCCAGGTCCTTCCCAAAATATCCTCGCGCGTGCAGGTTCGATTCATGCCCTTGTCTTGAGCCCTTGAGGGTGTCCATCCTTCGAGCGTAATCACATCGTTGACTGTTAGCCGCGGGCCGTAAAAGTGGTACTATAGCCCGACAAAAGGCCCTTTGGAATCAAGTTGCGGAATTGGTCGTAGTGTTAAATAACATCTTAACATCTTCGGTGTGATGCAAACTAGAGTTCCATATGGAGCTACGCCGCACGATAGCAGCAACAGCAAACAGACAACTACTGTAGAAAATCGTTGTCAGCGGAAAGAGCGGCCGACAATGGTGGACATCGTAAGACGGGACCGTAAGACGCAGGTGGTCAATGCACCATATAGGCTTTCCCTGCCGAGACCCGCGGACTTACCAACTTGAGGAAGTACCTAACCTAGTCGATTCCAAATACACATCATTTTCACCAGTCACTTTCTGCTCGGTTCAAGGCTTCATCCTCACCGCCGCAACATCATCAACACGAATCGAGCCACACACTCTCCGTGTGAGAAATCACAAATTGAACCTGCCAAGTACGCTATCATACATCTAACGACAGTGGGGTCTTGGATCATGTCGGCTTAAGGAGCTCGCGGGGCCCCAAGTCACGTTTGTCACGCTTGTGTCCAAGAGACTAGGGATGCGACCTGGCTCCGGCGCTCACTAACATACTGCAGACTAAAGGTTAGCATTACGCGTCTGTTGCAAGATATATACAATAGCATGTAGTGATGAGTACGCCAAGTATACCGAGTATCGTACCAAGAGTCCAGTCCTCGGCCTTTGTCGATATTCGATGTTCGCGACGTCAACCCACCGGGAAACAGCCAAGACTTGTGATGCGCTCTCCCTTTGCGTCATCCAAGCTGCCAGGACACAAGTATTAGGGCCGGCCCTTCAATAATTTTGAGTAATGAGACCTCAGGCTCAATCTAGTTGCTACTCTCGGTTAACGTTCAACCGCCCCCAATGCCCAGTCGTAGCTAATCGACGTGAACGAAACACGTGGGAATCATTATTTCAAAAGACGGACCGGATAGCGTGGCCCGTCCGGAGTGTCCATGACGGCTTGGGCCTGCTTAGCTTGTCTTTGCTACCCGTCCAAGGATCCATTCAATTTCATGCAAGTGCCGGATTTTCACTATTTCTACAGGGATGTTGCCCGTCATCGCAACGACAAGGAGCTTAATTTTCAAGGGGCGGAAGGGCGAGGGAGCTTCGTCGAATTTTTGAACCTCCCTATCCCCCTCTGCCCCTCTCCTATTTCATGATAATTCCAAGGGCGCCAGGTGGCAATCCAATCGCAATTCCGCAAAATTGTGATACGCATGCTGGTCATGCAGTTTACCACCGCGAAGCTAATGCAACCAACCCCGATTATGCCGGGATATAGCTTGGAGCTGCTCTTCGAAAGATCGAGCCCTGTGCGGATCGAAGTTCTAGGTTTGCTTGATTTGTTTACTAAGAGCGGCTCCCTACCCGCTCCGTGTGGATGCCGATGTAACTCAAGGATGTTTCCCTCCTTACCAACCTGCCAACGTTATGTAGTCTTATAGGTACAGGTACCCTTGAGATATCTCCTTGCTCGCCTGGGCAACTTTCTTTAAGCTAATCACAGGCTTCGGTCAACCTCAGCCAAGACTGATCGCTTGTCCTCACGTCCTAATTTCTTTTTTTAGCCGTGCAGATGGTTGTTGGACGCGGGTTGCATGCCAAACCCCCCACACCCGGATCACGACATGCAAGAACTATTGTACCTGACAGCTATGATTAGGCTTGCAGAACCCCAAAACTTAATACCTTGATGTTGTTACTTCGGGTATTCCAAAAGGGCAGGTGGTTCGATTTCCTTCTGGAAAACCCTGCCATGGTCAAAACAAAATGAACAGACAGTAACCTCCGATGTACTTCCTCGGGGCAGTTCGGGCCAGCTCAGGTCGGTTCAGACTTCCGGGCAATATGGCCTTGTGTTCGTGCTATCCGTATTGCAGATCTCTGTTATATCGAACGATCAAAGGCTGGTACGAGAATATGGGACTATGCAAGCAGCTGCGCTCTTTTTTTCTCCGGTTTGCAAACCACTCAGCGCACACGTCATAATATTCGGGAAGGTCCTATTATAGAGATAGATGAACCATCGCGAGACCGGTGCTTTCTTACTTCGCTCACACGATGACTAGATTCGGTGCCAAACTCTGCCCTACATACAGAATAGAGCCGTCCGGGGAGGTAGTCACGTCAACCATCAACGCCAAGTGGCTAGGTCCTTCCACAGTGTCCACTTTATCATGCACGAGATATCATCACCAACAAACTTCAGACCCTCCCAGCCTCCATACGAGCGCTTGGTGGTTTCCGGCCGGGTGGTACCGTTGAACTCTGACATACCAGCCTACTCACCGATTTCATGTAGCGTCGAACCGCCATTTCCCATCCTAGATATGGTACTGTGTGCTCTTGTCGATACAGGGTCTTCATCACATCCATCGAGGGCAGGGGTCCCGGGCAGATTTGCTATATCCGAGCTTCACTTACAATTGTCTTCCACCTTACTGGCAGCTTCCTTCGATGTCTGCCCCATTTTGTGGAGATATGCTTGGCCTGCAGACGTAAAGTTAAAGTAGTGCTGTAGAATGTTCAGCAAGAGCAAGGGCACGGTTGAAGTCTGGAATGTTTCGTAAGACCCATTGCTGAGGACCTCTTTTTACATTAGAGCCTCAGAGAAAGTGTTGACGCTAGATTTATGTAAGTTGGTCCCAAGACCACCTTCTCCTTTATAAACACCGCATGAAACCCACCCTCGTTTACGCGTTCCGTGTCTCTATATCAGACTCTTTGCCCCCCCCCCCTTCCCAAGTATCCTTCTATTCCACATCCCCTACGGAATTGGAATAGTAAAATAAGGCAATATGGGTCGTGTTCACACCAGTGCCGCCCTTCTTGGGCTTCTAGGACTCGTTTCTGCTGGCTGCCCTTTTGCCGATCCAAGTGCTCTCCGAGCCAGGCAGGATGGACCCATTGACGGCCCAGTGACCAGTGCCATGGTCGATGACAGCACTGGCTTCTTTACTGATGACGTGGGTGGACAGATCCAAGAGCAAGACAGTCTGAGAGCAGGCGATAGAGGACCTACGCTGCTGGAGGATTTCATCTTCCGCCAAAAGATCACCCATTTCGATCATGAACGTGTAAGTCTGGACTTTGCATCACTGCTCCACGAATTAACCAGTCGACTCATATGAAAGATGCTAATACGTCTATAGGTCCCTGAACGAGCAGGTATTTATTTCGAATCAAGTTCACGTAGGACTTAATACTAATGACATACAAGTTCACGCAAGAGGTGCTGGAGCTCACGGCACATTTACGAGCTACGGCGACTGGAGTAACATTACAGCTGCCTCGTTTCTGAACAGTGCCGGCAAGGAGACGCCTGTATTTGTGCGATTCTCCACGGTAGCGGGATCGCGTGGAAGTGCCGATACGGCGCGAGACGTACACGGCTTCGCAACGAGATTGTAAGCTTACTCACCTTTTATGTCTCAGGAGGCTTGCTGATTTGCGATCAAGCTATACCGATGAAGGCAACTTTGGTATGATTTATTGACTACTAGTTTCTCCAATACTTGTACTAACATTTCTAAGACATCGTGGGGAATAATATTCCGGTCTTCTTCATCCAGGATGCTATCCGATTCCCAGATCTGATCCACGCGGTCAAACCGAGGCCTGACAATGAGATCCCCCAAGCAGCTACCGCCCATGACTCAGCTTGGGATTTCTTTTCTTCGCAGCCGAGCGCGCTTCACACCCTTTTCTGGGCTATGGCTGGCTTTGGTATCCCCCGAAGCTTTAGACATATGGTAAGTCTACAATGCTACATCTCTGTCGATCGTTAATGTTAAATTTCCTTGCAGGATGGCTTTGGCGTACACACCTATCGTCTTGTCACTGATGACGGCACATCCAAGCTGGTGAAATGGCACTGGAAGACGAAGCAGGGAAGGGCTAGCTTGTATTGGGAGGAGGCCCAAATCCTTGCCGGCAAGAATGCGGATGCCCACCGCCAAGACTTATTCGATGCGATTGCCTCCGGCAACGGTCCCGAGTGGGAGCTTGCCGTTCAAATTGTGGACGAAGACAAGGCTCTCGCCTTCGGGTTCGACCTGCTAGATCCCACCAAGATCATTCCCGAGGAGCTAGCCCCTCTTCAGAAGCTTGGTGTCATGAAGTTGCACACGAACCCTACCAATTACTTTGCAGAGACTGAACAAATCATGGTATGATCTTGTAATGAGCCCCCTCTTATCTAGGCCAGAGGCTGACGCGGCCGTAGTTCCAACCCGCACACATTGTGCGAGGTGTAGACTTCACCGAGGACCCTTTACTTCAGGGTCGCATCTTCTCTTACCTCGACACTCAGTTGAACCGCCACGGCGGTCCTAACTTTGAGCAACTTCCCATTAACCGCCCAGTTGTCCCCATTCACAACAACAACCGTGACGGTGCAGCCCAGAACCTGGTTCACAAGAACATTATTCACTGTAAGTTCCATCGCTACAATTCCAACAATCGACACCGTAATACTTCCGTCGCCTGCGATCTCGGCTAACTCGGCTTCAAGACTCCCCCAACACTCTGAACGGCGGATACCCGCAGCAGGCGTCTCAGAGTACGGGACGGGGCTATTTCAACGCGCCGTCGCGGAGCACCAGTGGCAGGCTCGTACGGGGCCTGCCGTCGTCGTTCGACGACCACTGGTCACAGGTGCGGCTGTTCTACAACTCGCTGACGCCCGCCGAGCAGCAGTTCCTCATCAACGCGATCCGCTTCGAGACGAGTCACCTGCAGTCGGCCACCGTCAAGGAGAACGTGCTGACGCAGCTCAACCGCGTAAGCAACGACATCGCCGTACGCGTTGCGACTGCCCTCGGTCTGGAGGCACCCGCTCCCGATGACACGTACTACCATGACAACACGACTGTTGGTATTAGTATTACGAATGACACCTTGCCTACCGTCGCCACCCTGACCGTCGGCATTCTCGCTACTACGAAGAACAGCAACGGCACTAGCGCCATGAGCCAAGCGGCTACGCTGAAAGAGCGCCTAACGGCAGAAGGGTTGGTCCCGACGGTCGTAGCCGAGAGCCTGGTGGCAGGCGTCGACAAGACGTACTCGGCGGCAGACGCGACGGACTTCGACGCCGTCATCGTGACGTCGGGAGCCGACGCGGCAGGCTTATTCGCGCTATCGGCGAGTAGCGGCATCAGCCCCCTGTACCCGCCGCTGCGGCCACTGCAGATAGCGTCGAGCGCGTTCCTGTTCGGCAAGCCAGTAGCATACTTCGGCGGCGCGACGCCTGGCGCCGCGCTCCAGGCTGCTGGTCTCGACCCCACCGCCGACGGCATGTACGCCTCCGCCGACATCGACGCTCTGACAGCTGGCGTCGTGGATGGGCTTAAGACGTACAAGTTCACCGGGCGGTACCCGCTAGATCAATGATTTTTGCTGGCTGGTGATGTAGAGAGGTAAAGAGGTTAGGTAAGGTAAGAAAGGGAGGAGTTCTTAGACCATGACCTCTCGGTGCGCTTACTTCGCTTTTCTTGTGGATATATACATGTAGATATACCTTGTTTATTTACTTGACCTAGAAATCGACGCCAGTCTGAACGTAGCGAATGCTGCTTTCCAGTGTAGTTTATGGCGTTTGTGTGGTTGAGGGTTCCACACCAACCTCCTTTTTAGATTTAGTCCTTGCTATCGATGTGAGTAACGGATGGAGAAGAAAATGCGAAGACACGGACGATGCTGTGTGATTGCTATCCTCTCTCTTAAGGTATTTACTACGTACTTAGAACTCAGTCGAACTCATTCTTAGTCCATTAGATATCTGTCTTTGATAGGCTATTCTACCAAGGTACTTAAGAAGAGCTTCTCTGGCAGTTATATCAGTTTACCTACATATTCACTGTTACAAGTTCATGGTGAACTCCATGAACTATTTTACTGATATTTCTTGATTTATGAAAAATCGAGCCGTAGAAAGGGGGTTCGTCAAAAAAGGCCATATTTAGGCAACTCCTTACTGACACGGCGTCATTTTCATGGGAGAAATGGTTTCTCGCCAAATGAGCAGGCTTTCTATAGATTGGCATATAGACACCAACTTATCAGCCTGCTATTATGCGGATTTTGCTTGGACGAAACCCGAAACCCGGCGGCGAGGAAGGCGATCCCGGATTGAAGATCAAACTGCTTGCGTGTTCTCCATCTCTCCCCAAGCTTCCAGGATTCTGATAAGTAAAGCAACGCCAATAAAATAGGTCAGCTGCGTAGATTCTGGCGTGATGGAAGAGGAAGATATGCCCAGGGTACCTAGGTCCTGTCTGCTCAGACTGGCCTATCAGCAAGCTTGCTCCGACCGGGTACCGATCTGACATCGAGTAAAAGTCCCGACGCACGACATGTCATCTTTGGGCCAGAAGCCCGTCCCGGGCCGCGGGTTCACTGCATAGGTATGTGATGATCTGCAGCTTAGCTAGCTAGCTAGCCCTCGCTCCCTTCCGGGCATCGAACGATGGCTTGGGCTCGGAGCGGACCGCGCGGGACGCGGAGCGAGTAAGCGTCTCACCTATACCATCCGCAAGCAAGGAATCCAACTTTTCTCACGCCGACTTTTCGCTCTCAACATCCCTGCAACCTGCCCCCTTTTCCTCCGATGGACCCGAGAACCCGGGAACTCGGTCTCACGTGACCGCCTCCTTCATGCGATGCAAGTATGTCGTGCATGAAAGACAAAGTTGCCGTCCTTGGGATAGGCATGAAGAAGCAGTCATGTGGTCGGTCTACGTAACGGGATCCGTCGATTGCGGCGGCGGATGGGATTTCTTTTTTTGGGGTAAGGGAAAAGGGGGTAGGGGGGACCCGAGGGGGTGGTTCACCAGTGTTAGTGTGGGTCGGCACCCCTGGCTGGCCTATAGATGCTGTGTATGTGAGCTAATTGTTATGTGTCTTGCCCGGATAGGACCAACGACCGGACGTGAGTGCGGTTGGGGTTCAGGGGTTGGATTACCTAGAGCCGATGCTAAGCTGCAAGCATGGCTGCCTCTCTCCCCCCTCTCCTTACAGTAGTGCTCACTACGCGCGGTCCTCATTTCATCAACTCCAGATACTCTTACAAAGGCCAGGGTGTTGTGCCCTCGCCTGTCATAGCCTTCCTTCAGTTACGATGCCCCTAAATAGCGCTCTGCCCCTATGTACTAACCCCTGGCGACCTCGTATACGCAGCCCTGTCTCGAATAATGACGCGCTGCCTAGAAACCTCGAAAATCTAGACGATGTACCGAGTGCTTCTTGTGTCGTTCTGCAACAAGGAGTAGCGATTTTCTAACGTGATATCCTCTCTACTTGAGCGGCGAGGGTAGCTAGATAAAACCTCCGTAGGCTTTAGATGTTAAAGATATAGGCGGGAACTATCAGATATTTGTGAGGAATACTAAGAGATAGTTCTGAGTCAATACTATCCCCTTCCGACATTGGAATAGCCAGGGGCGGTTTCACGGCGGTCTCCCCGAGGCCTCTTCCAAAATGTACAGGCGGTTAACAAGTGGAATTATAAGCATCCCAGAGCGTCGATTCATAATATTTACGCCTTGAAAAGCTAGACTAAGCGACATCTGCACAATAACTATGAGAAGTAGATACTTGCTTCATGTCCCTTGTTCTCTGGTATCTTGTAAAATTAGTTCCATTATCTCCTCAGATATTAGGTCCGCGAGAGGTTCTATATACGTACTCCCACTCCGGTGACAATTATTCACTTCTCTGCATGACTGACATCTATATACTCTGTTACGACCGTTCAGGAACGCCCGTCCTTTTTAGGCTATATAGCAGCAAAGACGTAAATAATTCAGTTCCCGAATACCATAGATTTTTACTGATTCTGTTGCTTCATCATGGATTCATATTCGTGTCTTTCAATACCTCAGAGTGTGAACTTAAAGCACTCCCGAAATCTCCCTGTTTGCATTCCACGGGCCTCTATTCTAGAGACGAAGATATCCCCGTGACAGTTTCCTGCTCTCAGACAGGATGTATCCAATATGGATTCCTAGAACTCCCGTCTGCTTGACATCGTGAAAATTTACTGCTGTGATTCTTGAGAAGACTACAAGTTTATTTCTCGGTTATAAAACAAGGAACAGACCTAAGTCATTGGAGCAACGTCGGTCAGTAGCCGCGCAGACGCACGTATTCGACACTCATACTTCTTGAACCACGGTATAATCATATAACAGACTAGATTCATCTTCTCCCGTCCCTTTTCTGCAACCGCAACTGACCTGAAGAGCTACCTCTGCTTGGTTTTCGCAGACAAACCTTAGCGTAACCTCGCACATCCATCTTACACACATTAACCTCCACGCTTTATCTCGAAGAAGGGGGAACTCCACAACCGGGAAAACGGATTCCATAGTGCTATATAACACAGGGAGTCCCAACGACTCGGCAACGATAACCGCCCGGCAGACTAACCCGGCAAAGGGCCATGTCCAAGGTGTGCGCACCTACTCGAGCCCGAGCTACTAGCTACAGTATAGTAGCCTTTTAACTACAAGAAAAGTATCCTGCCGTCGACTATCTTGTGGGCCAGGCCGGCGGAAGAAAGAGTCAACTAATCCTCTTCGTCTCCCTCGGCGTCCTGATCCTCGTCGTCGTCGCCGTAATCCGCCTGCTGCTGGCTCGAACCGCGGCCGTTGTGCCTCCCGCCGTTCTGGTGCTCCCCGTCCGCGTCTTCCTGTCCCTCGCCGGGCTCGTCGTCTCGGCCGTAGGGGTGATCCCGATATAGGTTCATCCAACCACGGATCGCATCCGACGGGTCCTCCACTACTACATCTAGCTGGTCAATGTTGCGTTCGTCCAGACCCAGGTCCGCCGGCGCCAGTCCTATGGTGCGGGCGATGTTCTTGTTGCGCTGCGGCTTGATGACGCTGCGCTGCATAACTGGGTAGTAGAACGCTGCCTTCTGGTCCATCATCTCCTCGTCGTTGAACGTTATCACCACCTCCTCGTCGTATTTCGTCTGGTTGTTGAGCTCCAGCTCCTGCGCCGTCTCGTACGAGCGCACACGCGGGAACAAGAAGTTGGGCTTGCCGTTGCTCTTATGCGTGTATAACTTATCGTCGTCGTGGTCTGGGTTCTCGACGTCGAGCCTCTGCCCGAAGCGTTCGAAGGCATCCATGGAGTCGGCCAGGAAGAAGTCGTAGTCCATAAGGTTCTGCGGCTTCGGTACGTGGGCAGGATCGCGCTCGTGCGCCTGCATGGCCATGGCGAAGGCGGCTTCCTCGGCGTCGCTCTTGCTAATAGGCTTGAGGATACCATTGAGAAGGCGCCTGTCGTAGGTCCGCGAGGGCGGCAGAGGGTTATGAGTGAACTTAAAAGTCACGTAGGCACCCGAGTCGGGGAAGGCTTCGAGGTCGGGTATCAAGGGGAAAGCGTCAACGAGCTTAACGTCGCGCTTCGTGGGATGCTTGACCCGACTCCTGTCCTTCAAATTCGCAGTTGCTACAGCGAAGCCTTGGTCTATCTTCTTCTTGATATGGGCCGGCGAGTCGACATCTGGTTCGGGAGAAGGTCGCTTTAACGGGCGTTTCGGAGCATTGTTAGTACTTCGCAATGGACCCGTGTCGTGGCGAGTTTTGGCAGCCACGGAAGAGATGTATTCGGTGCGGCGGAGGAAGGATACGTTGGTTTCGGTGAGCTTTGGATTGCCTAGGCTGCCCGGGGCTCTGAGAAGGGCCCGATCGTGGGGATGGATGGGCGGCGGTTGCGCAGGGGCTTGGATAGCTGTATTCAAGTCAATCATCGTGTGTTGATCGTAGCTTCATAGTCTTTCACTCACAGCTTTCATCGCCGTCAAAGATACCCGGCATTCCCACCAGATCCAATGGCATGCCCAACTCTGCATCGGCCTCGATATTCAGCGGCTGTTCTCTAGCTAGTCTGGAGGCGAAGCCTGGCGCTGTGTACTGGCCGCTAGCAAGGCCGGTGTTAGGGATGTCGAGGAGCTTGGGCGGGTTAGGAGGCGGCGGCAGTGCATTAGAGAATCGGATCCTAGCGATGAAATCTTGGTGCACAGAGCGATGCTCGCCGTTGCGCGACGAGGATGCCATTATGAGTGTGGCCGATGAGGAATGTAGCGGTAGGGTGAAAATTGGCAATGGAAAGAGAGAGATTGATAAATAACAAGACCTTTGACAATGTTGAAATTAAAACCGTCAAAGGACTTGAACCTGTGTCAAGCTTCGAAAGCTGTTAACGATTGAGAAAGTCAATACTTTAGACTGCTCGTGGTTTGTTGTAAGTTCCTTAGCGTAGCGCGTCGCAACGCAACGGTACTTTCGCCGGTTTCTAATCGCGAAAAAAGTTAGGTGTGCAGTGTCGCCCAAGCTTTATCGTCTTTATCGTTATCACAAGGCTGGAATTCCCCCATCTCCTATTCCCCATCCCCCATCCCCAACAAGCGTGAATCGGCTATTCGATTGGTGGAATTGGCTTTCAAAGCGGATTATTATTTTGTTCTCTAGTGTAGTATCGATTGAAACCCCAGATCCAATCTCCAATGCTATCGTCGTTTCTTTGTCTTGCTCAATAGCGTAGGACATCTCGCCTCTGACGCTGACCAGCATTGATTGGAAGCTTCAGCTCTCAGCATTACTCCGTAAGACCGCAACCGCCCAGCTCCGGTAGACCTCATACAAAATGCCCTGTAGTAATTTATACAGTTGAATATCAACGTACACGCACACCTGTTTACAATAATCCTGATCAAGAATGTAGTTGAATTGTCTACATCTTGTCTAGACCTGTTTGCTGTCCTCTTCCCAGTGCCACCGTGAAAAAAAAAAAAAAAAAAAAAAAGACCATTATAACCGGGCAGGGCCATTGTCCACCTCTCACGAGGTGCTAGTTTTTCCGTATCTCGTCTTGCCGAAGGAGAAGGGCACATATCGGTACTTGATCATGTGCTGGATTTGCTTGCGCACTACATCTAGGGTTAGCCAAGTTTTGCATCGGGAATTCTTGTCAACTTACTGGTCAGAACAAAGAGGATGATCCAGTACATGACTAAGACGGGCCAGAAGACCGGGACGTTGAAGATCTCGAACCAACTGCAGCAGAATGCGATAGTGATGGCGCGGGTCGCCTCGTGCCAGAACTTGAATTCTGGTAGTCGTCGGATGAACGGCCGGAACTCCTCGTCCTGCTTGGTCGGAAGGCCACCCGCCGATCCATCCTCCATCTCATTCTCCAACATGTCGTTCGAGGGGTCGAACTTGGGCTGCAGGAAGGCAAGGAACAGATTGAGCAGATAGATTCCAAGGGCATAAGCAACTAGTCTATGTTAATAAAGGAGCCTATTGTCGCATATGCTTTGGAAGAGGTCTCTTACCGATATACCAGCCCTGTGCTAGAAACACGCGGAGGAAGAAGAGGCATATGAATGCGCTGGTGCCAACCCATCGATAGAGTACGAAAGGCGTCGACTTGTCTAACAGAGCTTGGTATTGCTTCGCGATGTTAGATGTGTTTGCATAATTATCCGCAGTGACCGGCGCAAGGAAAACCACTTACTCTCTGGAGCCGCGACGTCTGGGCCGTGACGGCAGCGAAGGGAGTCTGGTCGGATTCGACGTTATCCATGATGCTGAGATTTCCTGTTTCCTTGGACTGAGTTGAATGAGTGTTTAGTCTAGGCCTCCGATAAGACTTAGGGCAGATTGCCGAAAGACTGCGATAGAAGGCGTGTTGGTGAGGTCGTGGTGTTAGAAAAGATTGTTGAAGGCTCCCACGTCGCGAAACTTTTGGAGATCTGCGCAAAGCCAGGGGAGTCAACCTTTTGGAACAGGAACAAATGTGGCCTGCTAGGTACCTTAGGTACTATAAATTAAATTGGCAGAGCCACAACTTTCTTCACTAGCCACATGCAATATCTGCACTTTTATTACCTTAGGTAATGTTCCTATATCCCGTAACTGCATGGTGCTTATTAAGTTAATCCATCTTTATCCTCGGCCAGTCTCGGCTTCGACGTCACTGTTAACAAGCTAGGTACACTTAAAGCTTCTTTAAGACTTCCTAGGTACAGACGCAGACTCCTGCAGTTGCTTGTTGAACATAGGCATTGCTTTCTATAATATAACAATTAGACCATATTCTTGAATTGGTATTTGGTTTCCTATTGGCCCCCATTGTGTTACCAGTACTTCCGATTCGTTAGCTCTCTCGGGATGAACACACTACGGACCTTGAGGCCGCTAGCCTCACGCTTTCAACCATCCACTCTTCCTAGAACAGTTCGCCAGTTTTCTGCTACCACGGCCAGATCCTATGAATATCTCCTAACATCAGAGCCCAAGCCGGGAGTTGGGCAAGGTGAGACGGCGGCGTCTCTACTATGGAGCTACCAGTTGACTTACAATATACCTATTAGTGACCCTGAACCGACCAAAAGCCCTGAATGCCTTGTGTACACCTCTCATTCATGAGCTGAACCAAGCTTTGGGCGAGTTCAACTCGTCAGACAGTATCTCTGTCATAGTCCTAACAGGGTCGGAGAAGGCCTTCGCTGCAGGCGCAGATATCAAGGAGATGGCACCCCTGACCTTCTCTGAAGCCTACACCACGAGTTTCATCGAGTCGTGGTCGCAGCTCACGACACAGGTCAAGAAGCCTATCATCGCGGCCGTGGCGGGCCACGCGCTCGGCGGCGGTTGCGAGCTCGCCATGATGTGCGACATCTTGTACTGCACGGAGATGGCCAACTTCGGACAGCCCGAAATCAAGCTGGGTGTCATCCCGGGTGCCGGTGGCAGCCAACGATTAACGCGGGCCATCGGAAAATCCCGGGCTATGGAGCTCATCCTGACCGGCAAGTCCCTCCGCGGCGTCGACGCTGCGCAGTGGGGTCTCGCAGCCAAGGCCTTCCCCAGCTACGAGGCGCTCATGGAGGGCACGCTGAAGACGGCCGAGACGATTGCCGGCTACTCGAGGGTGGCTATCCTCGCCGCCAAGGAGGCGGTGAACAAGAGTCAGGACCTGCCCCTGAGAGACGGTGTCGAGTACGAGAGGCGGGTGTTCCACAGCCTCTTCGGCAGTGAGGACCAGAAGATCGGAATGAAGGCCTTTGCGGAAAAGAAGAAGCCCGAGTGGACGCACAAGTAAAGTATCGAGCGGCGCGTGTCTTTCACCTTAACGTAAGAGCATAGGATGAGTTGAATTGTAGACTTAACTACATCGGCTGCCATCTCAAGATTGGGAAATTGGAAAATAACGACAACTAGGCCTTGTTTACTTCTAATTCCAAAGATTCAGCAATCTGTTTCAACCCCAGCACTTAAATACCAAGAGCATCAAACGCAAATGCCCGGCTGCGCGTATATTTCCGCAATTAACCACTAGGCATGAAACTACCTACCTCCTAGGCCCGACACGAGTATGGAAACTCAGATTATAATGGTGACTTTCCCGTACATCTAAGTGACTCTTTGCTCAATTAAATGGGACCTTCGCCTATTCGTTGTTATTGGTCTTATCGAAACAAACGCCATTCCCACGGGGTTCACTGACTTCCTAGGAAGTCGTAAGTTAAGGGGGTTATTTGAACAAGCTTGAGTATGGTATGGATGCAATGGCCTATAGCTAGATTAAACACATATGAAACTAGGACTTCATATTCATCCAGGTCCCAAGTATGGCTATACCTTTAATGTATCACAAGTTCATAGTAAGGAGAGTTTGTGATTCTGACAAGTTCGAATGGATTATAAGATATGCATGAAGTAGAGGTTATGCAATTTCTAACCCTCTTTACTGCATGGAATCAGAAAATTAATTACATAACCCCAGGTATGTAAAATACCTAAGCATCTCCATTCCCATCTTCGGATTTCTCCATCCATCCCGCATCTTAACCCCAAAATCTCAAACTCGGCATCAAGATGGAAATTTCTCTAGTTATTCCGTATATCCACTTTTCACTAATAAACAATCGGAACTCTCACCGCCGTGGTTTGTAGTGCTGACTACCTAGGCACTTGCGAAAACTGACTGTTGACAATGATTCCCGCGCCTTAGGCTTCTTCCCTACCTAAGGTACTTGAGCAATCGAGTCCAAGGTCAGATGTCCAATTAGCACCATGCGGTCATGTCTGATGGTGGGTGACAATACGAAAGTACATTAGCTCGCCAATATTATATACATCCCATTTCCCCACCACTAAAAATCATCGATCCCTTCGTAACAGGTCGTGACAGGCGCAATGGATTCACCAAAGCCTGGAGTCGACCTGGAGAAGGAGCTGACCTGTTCCGTAAGTTTAGATTCACACTATTTGTAAATGGACATATATGGACATATGTCGGCGTCGTACTAAGGGAGCAATCCGCGCTCGGACTAGGCTAAACAGCTATTAGATCTGCACCGACATTCTCTACCAACCGTTAACCCTACTCGACTGCCTGCACACCTTCTGCGGCTCTTGTCTAAAAGACTGGTTTGGATACCAAAAATTAGTCGCAGAGAACTCACCGAATCCGCCCACACCTGGTTCGCACACTTTCACTTGCCCGTCATGTCGAGCGCCTGTTCGGGACACCCGTCACAATGCTACGGTCACTACCCTTCTCGACATGTTCCTGGCCGCGAACCCGGACAAGGCCAAGCCGGAGAATGAGAAAGAGGAGATGCGCAAGAAATTCAAGCCCGGAGAGAATGTCTTGCCGCAGATACAGACACCCCAGAAGTCTCCCGAGGAAAGGCGATTAGATGAGATGGAAAGACAGATGTTAGAGCAAGCGCGCCAGCTCAGCCTGCAGGAGGCCGGTGTCGAAACGGCCGAAGGATCTAGAACTCGAACAAGGCGACATGGATATAGCCGGTCTGAAGACAGGAGGGGTAGATCGGACGGGGACAGCAGCCGAGAGACACGGCACCGAGATGCGCGTGATGGGCCTCGAGGAGATGAACAGCATAGACACCGCGCCAATTCGAGTAGCACGTTGCAGCCCGATCTACTTTCGGACGAACGGCGGCGTCAGCGAAGTGAATCACACCACCGCTCGCGTGATGAGTCACGGGCCAGGAGGAGACAGGTAGAACACCAAGCATCGATAAGATCGTTGATTAGTTCGTCCGATGTTGACTCCAGAGACTTGGAAAGAGAAATAGAAGAGTTCGCTCGCCAAATTCAGGAAGAAGGCCTCCTTCACGGATTGGATTTAGACAATATCGACCTAACTCAGAACGACGAATTAAGCCAAAAGATCACGGAAGCATATCGACGAAGGCAAAGAGAACGTCGTGCTCAACAGCAACAGCAACAACAACAGCAGCAACAACCTAGGAGAAGCGATCCTGGCCTCACATCTAACCGATCTGAGCACGTGCAGCCTCTCTTGCGACCTCTCCCGGCAGATACATCCCGACCTAACAGCCGACCAAGATCAAGTTCAGCGCATAGTAGACCCCCGAGTTCCATTAACCAAACTCAGGCAGATGGTCGTAGTCGTCCACCTATTACGTCTACCCACCTTGAAGTTCGGGCGGATCCAGAGAGACGACGGAGGAGAAGAGAATCTAGCGGAGGACGAAGTGTGACTGATCCTGCACGACCAAGAACAGCGGAGACGCGACCCGCGTCAAGGTCGCAAACCGACTTGACCCAGAGGTCGCACAGCTCAGAACCATCGTCTCGACCCTCCGTCTCAGAATTGAGAAGTAACAGTATGCCTTCTTCAAATTTGGTTGCGCAAGCACCAACGAGCGACAGCACTCGACCGAGGGATCTTTCTTTCAGCGAGCGTGCTTCGGCTACGCAAATCCCTATGCAAATCTCTACACACATCCCACCGGCGCCCTCCCCGGAAACCCACTCCGACGATTCTAGTAGCGGGCGCCCTAAACGAGCACGGCGGCCATCAAGTACTGTAGCCGCGCAACCTCCCTTGCCTAGCCTGGGACTTCTATCTTCGCCTACTCACCAAACGCACCACCAGCGGACACTATCGCAGTATTATTATGAGCCGTCAATCACGTGTTCGCGATGCAGACGGCACCATATCGAATATGAGGTTCATTATAACTGCTCTAAGTGTGCTCATGGGGACTGGAACCTCTGCATGAGTTGCTACCGCTCGGCGCAGGGGTGTGAGCATTGGTTCGGTTTCGGATATGCGGCTTTGAAAAACTGGGAAAAGGTACGAGCTGCTGGTAATGAGGACCTCGAGCCGCCGCATGTTCTCACAGCTTGCCGGTACCGTCAGCCCAAGTACGCGCCGGGCGGCGCCGAAGGGCGAAGGACGCTCACGACGGACAACCCGGAACACCGGCTGGAGAGCGGCATGTTCTGCGCGGGGTGTTTCACGTGGGCCAACGAGTGCTTCTGGCGGTGCGAGTCGTGCAACGAGGGCGACTGGGGCTTCTGCAACAACTGCGTCAACCAGGGCAAATGCTGCACGCACGCCCTCCTCCCGCTCGCCTACGTCGCGCCCGCCACGAGCCCCCTTACCCCGCCGGGCAGTCCCCGACTCCATAGGCGTCCGCGAGGCGCGACGCTCTACTCGGGGACTAACGCTGTTAGTCTTGGCAATTTCAAGTCGCTGACGTTCACGACGAAATGCGAGGTCTGCCACGACGCTATCCCGCCAACGCACGGCCGCTACCACTGCTACGAGTGTACCAGCACCGCCTCGCCCGACCTGCAGCCCGGCGACTACGACGTCTGCGCCGACTGCTACGCCAGCCTGGTGCACAAGAAGCGCATCTCGGACGAGAACGGCCACAGGGGTTGGCGGCGTTGCCTCAAGGGCCACCGCATGGCCATCGTCGGGTTTACCGAGGGCTCGCTCGGGCTCAGGCGCTGCACGCTCCACGAGATTATCGGCGGTAGAACTCTGCGCACGGTACCGTACGAGGGTCCCGCGATCCCGGGCGTCGAGGCTATGCTTCTACAGAAGTGGAGCTGGAAGGGCGCGAACGGGTCGGAGCTCGAGAGGTTTGTCACAGTGGAAGTGGCTGCGACGGCGCCCGCGTTGGCGACGAGCGCGGATCATTTTCCAGCGGCTGGGGGTACAGGGCTCAGAGCTGCGGCGAGGTGGGCATGGTACCCGCAGGCCGGCACTACGGACGAGCTCCTGTTCCCCAAGGGCGCCGAGGTGCGGGAGATCGAGGACGTGAACGGCGAGTGGTGGTTCGGCTGCTACATGGGCGCCGAGGGACTGTTCCCCGCGCCGTACGTAAGGATTATCGACTGAGCGTTCGATGACGAACGGGTTATGATCACGATAATGATGATATCAGGAAGAGAGGGATATGATAATAGGATAAGGGGTATGTTCTTGCATTTATTTATCGTGCGGCATATGCATGCGTCCGCAGATACTACAGTATTGATGACTGTGGAGGTAATAAGACTAGGTACCTATAATATAGGTACCAGATCTAGATACCTGATATACAATGAAAAGTGAAAATACCTACTGATGATGTATATGGATAAGAACTAGTCCAGAATATATGGCTTTAATGACTTGATTTTACCTACTGCTCTGGCTGATGAAGAGGTACCATTCGTGACCGTGGCTTTTAATGGCATATTCAGGGGCCAAAAATATTGAGCGGCCGAGTGCGGAAGCCGGGATGACGTGCTTTTTTAAGGCGCCGGCTCGCTGGAACCGTGCCTAGCCGTACCTAGAAGCCCCGCCAAATAATTTCTGTCAACTGCAGGGTTCGTACATGCACTCGTTTCTGACAAATACACCCTCCTTTTTGCTATAGCTGTAGGAGTGTCTCTCCTTTCGCCTTCTCAATATTCTGGATAGGGTGACGGACCAGGCCACACCTACAATCATGTTCCGGCACAGCGTGCGACGCATAGCGACGACGGCGGCGCGCAGAGCTGCTACCATAGCTCCCGCCGCCGCCAAGGACCCGAGTCCGCATACGCTGGCCGTGTCGAAGGCGCAGGGCATCGCGAAGGGATTGACCGGCGGTACGAACCTCCTCGTTTTCTTTGTATTGGCGATTGCTTGCCTACGGTCCCCAGTGGCAAGAAGAGAGGGTCTTAGAACCAAATCTAGCTAACATGAAAACATTCGACAGCGATCGGCAACACCCCCCTCATCCGCCTGAACACGCTGTCGGCGCAGACGGGCTGCGAGGTGCTGGGCAAGGCGGAGTTCATGAACCCGGGCGGCAGCGTCAAGGACCGGGCGGCGCTGTACGTGGTGCTGGACGCGGAGGAGCGCAGGCTGCTGCAGCCGGGGGGCACGGTGGTGGAGGGCACGGCGGGCAACACGGGGATCGGGCTGGCGCACGTGTGCCGGTCGCGGGGCTACCGGCTGGTCATCTACATGCCGGACACGCAGTCCCAGGGCAAGATCGACCTGCTGCGGCTGCTCGGCGCCGAGGTCCACCCCGTGCCCGCCGTCGCCTTCGACAACCCGCAGAACTACAACCACCTGGCCCGGCGCCACGCCGAGCGCCTCGACAACGCCGTCTGGACGAACCAGTTCGACAACACGGCGAACCGCCGCGCCCACATCGAGACCACGGGCCCCGAGATCTGGGCCCAGACCGAGGGAAAGGTCGACGCCTTCACGTGCGCGACGGGCACCGCCGGCACCCTGGCGGGCGTCACGCGGTACCTGAAGGAGGCGTCGGGGGGGCGGGCGAAGGCGTACCTGGCGGACCCGCCGGGGTCGGTGCTGCACTCGTACATCCAGTCGGGGGGCCAGCTGACGGAGCGGTCGGGGAGCAGCATCACGGAGGGGATCGGGCAGGGGCGGATCACGGAGAACCTGGCGCCGGACCTGTCGCTACTCGACGGCAGCGTGCATATCGCGGACGACAGGAGCATCGCCATGGTGTACCGGTGCCTGGACGAGGAGGGCCTGTACCTGGGCGCCAGCAGCGCGCTCAACGTGGCGGCGGCCCAGGAGGTGGCCGGGCTGCTGGGGCCCGGCCACACCGTCGTCACCGTGCTGTGCGACGGCGCCTACCGCTACGCCGACCGCCTCTTCTCCCGCGCCTGGCTCGAGAGCAAGGGGCTGCTGGGGGCTATACCGGAGGGCTTGGAGAAGTACATCGTGCTGCCGTAAGGGGGTGGTCGAAGAAAATAAGATAATAAAAATACTTCAAGAGATTCAAGAGAACATTTACCAAAAGATCAGGATCCGGTAGAACTCGAAGAGGATGAGGCTAGGCGTTCGAAGAGAGAATGGCATTCATTGCATTGCGTGAAGAGATAGATTCAAGTCATGTCAAGCCCGAGCAAAGTCAAAGCAGGAAGTTCTGTTCCGATAGAATGTGGGACCGTTTCTGTATATATACCTTGTACACGTACATTGGTTATTTTACAAATCTGATCTGATCCGACCTGATATCTGTACATATTGTCTGGCCTTCCTCGTCTCAGTTTCTTCTTTTTCTTTTTTTAATCCTTTCATCCCTCATGCGCCGTTCTCGAATAGTTTTCGATATACAGCCTCTCCTCTGCCCTCGGAACTCTTCTGGCTATTAGCCGCCCGCGCCTCCCGCACCTCGGCGGCCAGGATATCCCGCCGCGACCGGAGCTGCGCGGCGAGCCCGGGCTCGACCACGCCGGCAGCCGTCTCGAGGCCGTATAGGAGCGGCGCGACCAGCGTGACGAACTTGTTGGGCTGGCGCAGGTACCCCATCTTGTTGTGATCCTCGTACAGCTCCTTGGGTTGTATCTCCGTCAGCTTCTTGCCCTCGGGCCATAACCTGACGACGTCCCTCGCGTACTTGGCCAGCTTCTCCGCCACCTCGCCTTCGACACCGTGCTTCGCGACCAGCGCCGCGGCGAGGTGCAGCGGCGCTAGCAGGGCTATCGGGTCCCGATGTAGCGGCAGTTCACCCTCGAGTATAGGGTCGTCTTTCCGCCTCCTAGGCTGATGCGCGTCCTCCTGCAGCAGCTCGAGCACCATCTCAGCCCACCGCAGGGCCTTGGTCGTCTGTGCCTCGTCCCACTGGCTATCTACAGCCTTCATCTGGACGAAGTGGAGGATCTCGGCCGCCTTCTCACTCGTATCCAGCCTGTAGCCCGTGCGGGCGACGCCGCGCGCGCACTCGATAATGTCGTAGACGTGGCCCTTGGCGCCGACGACGCGCAGGATCTTGGCGTATAGGTCGGGCGGGAACTTAACGCCGGTGCCGGCGACGCCCTCGAGGAGCGGGCGCAGGTTGGCGAAGTCGGCGGCCGTCTCGAATTGCGAGATGGCGGTGACGACGGACCGGCGCGTCTGCGGGACGTCGGTGAACAGGTTCTGGTGCCGGAACTTGAAGACCTCGCCGTCGATCTCGATGGTGATTGGGTCCGACTGCAACTTCTTCTCGTATTTGGGCGAGAAGATTCTTTTACGCTGCTCGTTGGGGAGGTAGGATGGTAGGATGATCTTCTGCCGGATCATGGTGAGAAGCTCGTCGAGCTGTGGGGAGGAGGTCGGTGTAAAATGTGCGATGCTCGCTGTAGTGCAGAAGGGAAGTTAGCATATATGCTTATCCCGCATAGAGTTACCGTAGGCTATAGGCATGTGAAGATTTGTACCATTTCGTTGGGCGGAAGCTGAGAATGTTCGTTGTGTCGACCCAGCTATCCTCCTCGTAACGGATTCGAAAGCGGCATTGCTTGCGCCGAGTGCGCCTAGCGCCGACTTCCTCGACATCTCTTCGTATATCACCACTATTAAAATCCCGACTACAATTGACCGTTTCTCATGCTGTGTATTGTAGATGTCGTATGCCGTGGACCCTGAAGCTTTAGCGATATCGAAGTTCTAAAATTTCCAGATACTGACCGGGGTGCTGCCCACGCCAAGACCCAATTTGGCATCCCGGGCCCCGATATGCCGCAACAATTTTCATCCACTTCCCTATCGATAAGGCATGCGCCAAGACGGTGCACCAGAACCTCCGTACTTTGCTCAAGATTTCCATCTCGAACACGGCGACAGCTCTCGAGGGCCGCAACCACGGACGAGACACAATGATCACCCAATCGACGCGGCGGCCGCTGAGCAGCTGGAAAGCTGTCCTCAGACGCTGCCACCAACAAAGGCAACAGACGCAACAGCAGCGAATCCCGATGCCGTTCCGAACGATGGCTACCGAAACCACTCCCACGCAGCCAGCAGCAACCTCTACACCACCACCGCCACCGCCCTCAATCCGACCGCAGAAGCCCAAATTCTGTATGTCTTCCCCTTCCCCTCCCCCCCCCTTTCAGTTCTCCCGTCATCCCCTATAGAGCTTGGTCATAAGCAGCAAGAAGAAGAAAAAAAAAAACCGAACAGCTCGTCAGTAACTGACATTTTGACAATCCCGCAGACGCCATCAAGACGAACCTCGCGCACAAGCCGATCCGCACGGCCTTCGCCGTGTACCCGCGCGTGCCCTCGGCGCGCAAGGCGTGCCCGTCGGCGCTCGAGTCGTACCACGCGCAGCAGGTGCGGCGGCTGGACCGCACGGGGGCGCGGACGGCGCTGTTCCGGAAGACGAACCCGGACGCGGCGAAGCCGGGCGACGTGCTGCAGGTGACGACGCGGCGGGGCGGCGGGGAGCCGTTCGCGGGCGTGTGCCTGTCGATCCGCCGCGCCGGCGTCGACACCGCCGTCCTCCTGCGCAACCACGTCGCCCGCGTCCCCGTCGAGATGTGGTTCAAGGTGTACTCGCCCAACGTCGTCGGCGTCGAGGTCGTCTGGCGCCGCCCCCGACGCGCCCGCCGCGCCCGCCTCACCTACATGCGCCGCCCCAAGCACGACATGGGCAACGTCGACCACCTCGTCGACGCCTGGCGCCGCTCGCGCAACGTCTTCACCACGAAGGGGAAGGGGAAGGGCGGCGCGCAGGCCAGCAGGACGAGGGGCGGGAGGCGGTAGACGGCAGACGGTTGGCCAAAATGTTGGAAACGGGAGCGGGAGCCTGCGGAAGTGGGAATATAAGGGAGCAGCCAGCTGCAGCAATGCTGTGCCCGTTGCTCACTCGCTCGACGGCTTGTATCCGAAGAAGACGCCAAAAGCAGTCGGGACTAGAGAAATATATACTTGTACAAAACACAATGCACATTCCGTAGACGTGTACCATATGAATACTATCTGCTACAATTTCATTCAAATTATCGGTTATTTAGTAGGGACGAAATCACGTCGCAGCGCTTTTGAACATTTCCCCCTATTCGAGATAGGTTAGACAAGTGTGTCTTATTGGAATTATTTAATCCCCCTTCCCTTTTGAAGAGTTCATCTAAGCCTTTATTTTCTGCTCAATTTGCAATAGAAAAATCACAGCATTAGGAGACCGGAACACATATATTCAAGGCACCTAAGTAAGCTACCTAATTCCAGGCCGAGTGAATTCCCTTTCATAACACAAACCAGGAACGCAAAGAGAATCTCCCTTGATAGGCTACCAGTCATCATAGCCGGTATGACCCTACTCTACCCAACGCCTTGCGCGGAAACGCCCGAACCTCGACCGTGTATAACGCTTTGCTTTCCTCCGGGTGAGCTGTAGTAAGTAGCCTTTCTATCCCTGGGCCTGAGCCTTCCATCTCTAACTGCTTTGTGTATGTCTGTAGCAGCGACCTCTAAGTTAAACACCTGTACCGTACAATAAAATATTAAAATCATGTAATCAAAGTAGGCCTGAAAGGTTTATCCTGTGCTCCCGAGGTACCATTGTACCTTCTGACTTTTACGTCGCCGCCACCAGGGGTCGCGGAATACCATCGGCGGGCTTCTGCGGACCGGCGACGGCTCCGAGGCTGCTCGTCCTACTATATTATCCGTTGGTTTCTTTTCCCGCGACTGTACCCAACCCGCCGTACTTCTTCTCCACTAGGGGTGTACGGTGGGTTGCGTGTCAGCCCTCCGCCTAACTGCCGGGGGCGGTATGGGCTCGTCACTATCGTCATCCTTACCGGGGTCAGTCATGTGCTTCTTGAGGGCTTCCAATCTGGCGAACGCCATCGAGCTCTCCGCCTTCGACACCGAGTGGTGTGACGGATAGATCGGTCCGGGATGTAAGAGACCCGTGAATACGTTTCTCCTCTCCACGCTGCGGCTACGGCCCCGACTCAGGCTCGAAGGTAGGTGTGGAAGATGAGTATGGTGAACAGACGAGTGGCGACGCTGTAGGGTCAATTCGCCCTCCTCGGCCTCCTTACGGTTGAGGTATTCGCTAGGCAATAGGACAGCTCGGTCAAGTCCGTACGGCAGTCCACGATGACGACCACGAATCATCATGGCGATCATGACGAGTTTGCCAAGCACCGTGAATTGAGAACACAGCGAGGCATTGATCCCCGTGTATCCTAGGCTAAGCCCAACCGTGCCGTAAGCACTCACCACCTCGAAGAGCACAGCGAACATAGAGAAATCGCCAGACACCAAACGAGGACCCTCGGTAATGGTGAGAATGAAATACCCGATGAAAATGTACCATAAATCGAAGGAGAGTTGGCGCCGTAAATGGGTCCCCACGTACGACATGTTGCTCTGAGCATTGTCGTCGTCATCAGGCGTTGCGCTGTATACTCCAAGAGACTTTTCTTCGTAAACGTTCGTCCTACGAATCGAAATAGCGACAGGAAAGACGGAGATATACATCATAACGAGGTACGATGTCTGAACAGCCGGATGGATGAGAGCTAGATTAATACAAGTAAATCCGGCAGTTCTGGTAGAGGCAGCCTGGAACCATCCATCGAGAAACCGGACACTCAGCGGGAGTGCAGCAACCGTGGAATCGTGAATCTAGTCAAATATTAGCTATCAATATCTTTCGGAATGTAGTAGTTAGATACTCACATCGAGGATGAGAAACAGTATTAGGTCGACCCCGTTAAGGACAATCAGGATAAAGAAAAGCCACCACGTAGCATTAGCCGGGAACAAAAGCGTAAAGCAACGTCGCGGGTGGTCCAGAAGGAATTTCAATTCCTCCCAAACACCAGACCCTCGAGGTACACAAAGAGAGAATAACCAAATCATGAAACGGAGCATGATAGGAAATCCGGTATTTCCGAGGATGATTAGGAATGACATGACGAGCAGCGGAAAGGTGGCCGTGTTGAATGAGTTCATACTGTCTGAGGTGAGGGTGAAGCCAAGATCCATAAATGCGGAATTTGCAGTGAAGAACCCCCACCATGCCCTGCTCGCTCCGGCGCTCTCGACGAGCTGGCCATAATAATCGTTATTGTGCAGAATCCACGGCACCAGCGTGATAATGCCAAAGATGGTATACCCGAAGAAATATATCGTGAGGACCACAGCAAGCGTCTTCAGTGACCGGTACTCGATGCCGCCGAGTTCCTCTCTCTGCTCCTCAGAGAGCCCGATGAATGCCGAATTCCGACCCATTGTCGGCTGCCAGCTCAGGTATGGCATAGGGTCCTCGTCTTTGCTCTGAGTCAGCACAGACTTGATTCGTTGTAGAGGGTTCCGATGCGCTGTCGCTATATCAGCGGTATCGGTATGGTGAATCTTTTCTCCTTCCTTCCTAGGCAGTCGGGGCTTCAATACACCAATAGTATGGATGCCCGCCTCCACATCTTCCGCTATCTCCTCAGGCCAGTCGTGCTGTTCTTGTTCTCTACGCGGGTGAACCGGTTCCTCGATGGTTATGGTGGGTTGGCGCTCGGGATGATTTCCAAGCCGATGTGGTGAAGGTCGTCGGCGAGGGCCTTCGACGCTTGACTCTCTTCGCCTACGAGTCGAAAACTCGGGGCCTTCAGGGTCTTCTTCGTCCAATTCCTCGGGTACCGCGCCCATGTCGGCATCTCGTGGACCGGGGATCCTGAGTACACTTTTATCAGTCTTCCGCTGTCTTTCTAGAATGGCGATATGTTCCGCGTCGGTCCGCCTGGAGGGGAGTCGAAGTTCATCATCATTCGATGTGAGCGCGTCGCTTCCATTAACTTCATCCGCAAATTTGATCTGCGTTGGGAGCCGATGCGGGGGTTCCTCCTTCTCCTTAGGGTCTAATGCATCCTGTGAACCATTCAGAGGCGAATGGTTCTTCAAGGCACCGTCAATGGTATAATTATCCAGCACGGTTCCATCATTGTTCATCCGGGATTGCTTGGCAGTATCGTGCATTACAGTAATGTTTCGGCCATTGACGCCCCGTTCCACATCAGCAGCAGTTGCCTTCGCCTTAGATCGTGATTTGGAGATAGAGACGCGTTTCGTTCTGGCTTCCTTCACGACATGCTGAAACCGTTTCTCGAACCAGTAGAGGCGTAGAAAGACTACAGATGAGTTGATGGTCATGGGATTGGAGAGCATGCTAAGGATGTAGAGCACTGCTTGCTGGAAGGTATTGAGGGTGTTAGTGTCCACAGTATTCAGCCCTGCCTGGGTATTGGCACCACTGGCAAAGAAAAGGGCATCGATATAGGCCAATTGGCCTTTGGCGGTGGCATAGAGAAGGATAGAACCGAAGAGAGACCATGCGATGATCCAGAAATCTAAAGCGCGTTAGCAGGCGAAGTCATAGCATCGGATAGATGGATGGATGGATGGATAGGACTTACAATGAGCGGTTATAAAGTTGAAGTGTGGGTGTCGAGAGAGGAAAGATGGACGTAGAGCCTGGAAAAATCCCAGGAGATGCTCACGAACAGTGGCCATGATGACTTATATGGTGCTATGTATCTCGCAAACTTAGATCGTCGTAATTCAGAATCGACGGGCGAAGCCAATGTTAGAGGGCCACCGAAAAGCAGACCTGGCTTGCAAGGTCGGTAACGAGAGAACGACTTCCAAACATGATGCTAGTCGCTCGTTCCGAAGCTGTCCATGGTTAGTTTCGATGCATGGAAAGAGTCGATGGGATTAGACTAAACATTGCGCAATGGCGGATAAGAATAAGAAAGCTCGGGAAGCGAGGTAAGACATTCAGGGTCGACGGGTATTAAGAATTAAGCTTAAGTAGGTTCGGATCATGTGCAGATAGGTAGGTAACGTAAAACAGTTGATGATTGGAAGGTATGTTTATATGTTTATATATGAGAGACAAAGAGGACCGAAACAAGACAAAGGGAGTTTTCCATACGACACAACAGTCGATGCGATTGTGTTATTGGTGTTATTGTGTAGCGGGTAGGACGGAACTTGACAAGATGCACACCCACAGTATCCGAAGATAAAAATTGTGACTTACTTGATGAAAAGCAGGTTCATGGCATAGAGTGACTGAGATGGCGTGAAGAGATCAAGAGAGCGGTTTGAAGAGTGAGTGAAGTTCGGTGACAGCGGAGAATCAATGGATCAATGGATCAATCGTGCCTGCCCACGCAGACGCAGCCTAAGTTAGCGTCATAACCTCAGGTATCCAATACAAGATAGGAAAACAAACCTTACGACGCAACCCAGCCCTTCCTAGTCGAAACACGACTCACGGTTAACGAGTCGTATTTAAGTGGACCTTTAAAATTGTCAATGTCAATTTTTGATAAAACATTGATACGAAGTAGGTTCAGCCCTGACTCTTGTTCCTGGTCCCTGGTCCCTGGTCTCGGTCTAGCTTTCACTTTAAACTTTGTCTCTATTCACTAATGGCGGTGGTGGTGATAAAAATAAAAGGGGGCTCACATTGGTTGAACAAGTTTAAGGGTGTGAGAAAAGTGCCAAGGCTGACGGCAGACTGATAACCTTTAAATTTCTACCAAAGAGAGACCCTTTTCCTTTTTTTATTCCCCCCTTCTCTTTCTCTGTCTCTAAAAAGACCCCCAGTCTTTTCGATGGTCCGAGATGGAGATTGATGATGCACCGTACCTAAAGCATGGGGGTGTAGGGTGGACCACAGATAGCCGGACCAACAGCGTATTGGAAATGGAGCACCCAGCCATTCTCCTCAGGTTAGCAAGGATTAAGACCATGTTTGACGGAACTAACGCAACTCGTCTAAGCTCGTCATCCGTATGCAAGACAGAAAGACGACCCGGGGTAGCAGTAAAGAAAACGCCGGCAAGTGCTTGTTACGTATAATAGAGTAGCTTTCTGAACCGTCCGTCTCCAGCTGGAAGCTCGGTAGGCTGTGGTACGACTCTGTAAGCACCCGGCAACTCGAGCAATTTACTCTGATAGCTGTTGGATGTTTGCGGGCTGTGTCCGGAAGGGTCTAGACTCTCCGTCCTCCTGTTCCGTACTGTAGAATTCTATGCGCAGCCCGGCCCATGTGTCCTCGCCAGCTCGCCTCCAACTGCGGAATTTGGAGACGTCGAAAAGTTCCGGAAACTCTTCACGGATTTCGCATGCCGCCAGATAATATTAGACATGGGGGGTTATATCAGCCTGCTTACACACCTCAACATGTGATGATTGGTACTTAGATGAGTACACCACTCTCTGATGATGTCACCCCGAAATGACATGTACTTTGCTATCGTGCACATGTGGTCCAAGCTCGAGGTCCGGGAGGCATTTGATACGCAGATACGTACATATACGTACATATACCTCAGTACCTGAAGAGATACCTAACCTTACGGGTTATGTCCCAAATGCTCGGGTTCGTATGGAACTAAACAATGGAAATAACTAAAGAGACAATCATCAAGACTGCGGCTGCGGAACGGATGAGGTTAAAAAATGACTTAGACTTGCACACCGACTTTGCCATCTTCAACAAGAAATGTAACTCGAGATAAGCCTCTTAACCCTACTACCTCTGCGAGGCGACTCCAATCGGATCGGCCAATGTCAGCCCATGTCGTGCAGAGATTTGAGCAAATATCATTAATCCCGGAGCCACGCAACACGGCAGGTTAGGTTGCATTTGATACGTAGCACTGCAGAAGGATGTGTGGGATGGTGCATATGTCCATTGTGCTGGAATTTTAGAACTAAGTCAAAAGCCAATTACGGAAGGTACCTGTGTATCTGTTCGTATCACAGCAGGAAAAAAAGGAAAAAAAGGAAAGGAGAAAAAAAAAAATATTCCTCAGCTCGCTACCTCGTAACTAGCGGTGAAATTTGTCATTCCTCCGAGGGTATATGCATGCGCGCCACAGCCTCACTAACGCCTCCCATCCTGCCATCTTAAGTGCCGATATAGTACAGATTGTGATACATACACTAGCGTTGACTCTTCAGTCTTTCCTTTTCCCTAGCCATTTTCTTGAAGAAGGCATTGGCTTGCGGCTTCTTCTTCAACGACTTGTTTGCACTCTTATTTTGTTCCATATAAGCCATATCCCTTCCGCCAGCAAGGTCCTGAAGGTCGCCAGCCGTACGCTTATACCGCTTCTTCTTCTTCGCCCCCGGCCCATTGAAAAGATCATCCTCGGGATCGTCATAATCTTCCTGTCTCTTTGCTTCCGTGTCGATTATGATCTTCTGAAGAAGCTCGCGGCGCTCCTGCGGTGTGCTAAAGGAGAGCCCTTCCATTTGTTCCATCCCGGTTAGCTGTGTAATGACTTTGAAGGAATATCCCTGATCCACCAAGAAAGCTTGCCGCTTAGTCGAGTAGTACATCTCGGGCGTGTCCCTCGAAACCAGAGAGTAGAAAAAGGCATTGAAGCCCTCATCCGATCTCCGTTTCGCTCTAAGGATGCGACCCAGTCGCTGCGCTTCTTGACGCCGCGATCCGTAATGTGACGATATCTGAATCAGGCATGTAGCTTCCGGGAGGTCGAGGGATGTGTCGCCGATTTTCGACAGGAAGATGGTTCTAACGTGAGGGTTGTGCACGAACTGGTATAGGACATCTGCTCGCTCTTTCTCTGGAGTAGACCCACAGATGAAGAATTTAGACAGATGTTTAGCAATTGTCTTGAGGGCATAGACATTGTCCGAAAAGACAATGATCTTGTCACCCCGTTTCTCGTGATAGTCGATGAGAAATTGGCAAGATTGAATCTTGCGCGGATTCATGACGTATAAGTTCTGCTGAAGACTTCTACTTTTCTTCTGCTGCCTGTTAAATTCATCAAAGAATTCCGCCGTCATCGGACACCAGACCTCAGCGCACTGAACTTTAGCGATATGACCTTGTTCCGACAGCTCCATCCAGTTCGCCTCGTATAGCTTCGGTCCTATGAGGAAGTTCAGGTCCGAAATCTTGTCGTCTTCTCTGAGCAGCGTCGCAGTCAAACCAAGCTTCGAGTGGCTCTTGATCGAGTGAGAGACCTTACGGAAGATGTTGGCTGGCACGACGTGAACCTCGTCTAGCAGCATCAGACCCCATTCTCGACTCGTTAGGAAGTCCATCATCTTCTGGGAATCGTGGGCTCGCTTTTTGCCTGAGTTTGTTACCATGGGATATGTCGTGACAATGATTCCGGTATTACCAGGAAATTTATGCTTGTTTTCTGACGTAAATAGGGCAATATCTTTAGGGTCAATATTGGACCATTTTAGAAACTCATTGCGCCACTGGTTGGCTGACATCGTGCTAGTGCAGAGGACGATGGTGCCCTTCTTGATGGTGCATGCGGCAGTGATACCAACTAAGGTCTTCCCTGCGCCACAGGGCAACACAATAATACCACTCTTCGCTCGTCCGTTGCCGAACATCTTGCTCAGACTCTTCTCCTGGTAACTCCGAATCTGCGTCGCTGGGCGCAGATCGATAAGGAGATTAGCATTCCGATCATCGTTGCGGAAATCATACTCCTCGAGCATGGGATAATTAATGTCCAAAGCACGTTTCTGTACCACTTCAATGGTTGAGTCACGGATCTCGAAGGCGTGCACGGCTTCTTGATTATCCTCGTCGTCATCTACCCTCATGTAGTTGTTCTCCTTTGCCTGTTTCTCCTCGCCGGCCTCTGCTTCTGCGCTTTCACCTTGCCTGATCTGGGCCTGCTTTACTCCTGCGGCGTTAGAGGTTCCAGCAATGACGACATCTGCTACAGTAGGGGCGCTAGTAATCGTTTCGGTGCCCTGAACTCGACACGGCCCGATGACTTCATCCTTCAATAACTTTTGCAAAACTTCGGGATCGGTACTTTCGACGAAGTATTTCGTATCTTTGATGACAAGTTTCACCTTGCCATAGCTAGAAGCGCAGTTGACGATGAAGCTCAAGATGGAGTCGGGGAGTGGAGTCTTGGAGAAGCGTTCTAAAGTGTTGATGATATCTCGTGGCTGTAGCCCAACTGAAACAGCCGCGTATAGACTGTGATTAGTAAGAGCATATTCGTGAACGAAGGTCGGTCGCGACAAAGGCTCGGCGATGGTGATGAGAAAGTCTTTCGCTTGTTCGGCTAGAGGACTAAAATTCTCGAGAATCATACGTCCTCTCGTGGGATCTATGAAGATAGGACGGCTCTTGAAATCGGGTTTCAGAGGCAAGTATGAGAAGTCTCGCCTGCCGTCTTTGAAGAATCTCCTAGAAGTCCAGTCTTCCTCGTGGGTTTCGGCTCGTTGGTATGCAGCGAGCGAGAAGCGATCCACGGCCTTCTGCAACTGCTCCTCGGATTCGACCGGTTCGTCTGGAGTCTCTATATCATCGTCACTAGCGATAGATCTAGGTGTCGAGGGACCTGGTGTCGAGCCCGTAGAGGTCCTTCCCGACTTAGCAGGACCTGCGACTTCTTGGAGGAGTCAGTATTATTCATTCCAACAAGGAGACTAACATACTCGCTGATGCTTTTCGCTTCACCGGCATGTTTACGTAAACCCTAAGACCTGGGGGACTTTGGGTGATGTTAGGAATGAAGAAAGAATATGTGAGGCAACAATGGAAAGAGGCAAAGATTAAATGGTTCTATGTCATCTTGCTAAGCCTTAGGTGCTTTAGTCATAGTCCCGCTAAAAACGTCTTGGCAGATAATTGATGGGGAAGGCAGGAGGTATGGGGCAAATGTTGTTCCGATGCGGGGTTTCAGGCCACAGAGAAATATTTCCGGAACTCAAGACTTTTTCTGTACCACAGTTCTTCAGACAGTCCAATGCACTTTTTTCCATCTATAATATCCAATCGGAGAATTTCTAATCCCTGATATCCTAAGGTACAGAGAGTGGGGTAGTATCAAGTCTCCCTCAGGCACATTAGTGCTGCGAAGTACTTACAATTTAGTCTCCAACCCGTACCCATACTGTGGTGGGGTGCTGCTACCGCCTTCCTTGCCTGGAGTGATACAAGGTACATCGCTCTGGTTATTTTCAACTTTCTGCCGGCAGAAACTTTGCACCCCGCCAAATTTTGTATTGTACTAAGCATTGAATGTCATCGGGGCTCTAGACGCGTTTTCTTATTTCTTATTTTAGGTTAGGTAGCTTCCTAGGTCCTCTCCGAAGAGAATTGATCTTCTAACTCGTCTGGTTTCATGGATGTTGACCTAGCTGGGTACTATATCTCGATTGTTGGTTTCATCCTCACCCAAAGTTCATTGACAATCCAATCGACAATCCAATCAATCTCATCGCAACATCGCAACATCGCAACATCGCAATTTGTATATAATGGCGACTCATACTGCCATGGCCCAGGGCAGCAATGCCTCCGTTCGAAGCTCTTTCGAACAACGGATCGGTATCCTCCACTACGTGTCTCAGAAGGAACACGGTTGGCATGGCCAAATTCGCACCAGGTAGAAACATGAGATCAAAAGCTCACTCGCCTATTGATAGTGCTGATATTTTTAGATATACTGATTTCCAGGTCCATGAGATCAGTAAAGGTGGTGAGGTGATTCATCTACATGACTTTCCGATGAATGCAAGAGAACTAGCAAAAACCGTGGGTCTATTGGTACATCCAACTTTTTCGATTCGCTAATAACAGTTTTCGTACAGGAGACCCCCAATCAGTTGGCACCAATTCCCCGGGCTATTCAATCGTCCCAGCCGGAGGATGGGGAAAATAAAGATGCCGTCGTAGCTACGACAAAGACCCAGGTACCTCAACCGGCGACAAATTCGGAGCAGCCAGAGAACGGAGGAGATGCTTTTACTATATCCCCTTCTGACCGGACTCTCCTAGCAACTCTTCTCGGTCCAGACACGGCAGAGATGCTAATCGAATTGCGGAGCAAAGCAGACGACAAGAAAATCCGACCCAAGGATCTTGGCGCCGTAGACATCGCTGCAATATCCGACAAGGCCAAAAGAGGCCAGGTTCATTCTGTAAGTCTCGCCAATCTCCCAATGATGAATGGAGTTAACAGCGCCTAGGAGGTTCGCCGTATATTCGGTGGTAGACTCGATACTGCCACAGATGGGGATGGCTTAATCAAAGCAACGGTCGTTGGTAAAGGCAAACAACAATGGGGCAATCGTTCCCGTAACGAGAGGTCGAGAAACGATAACCGCCTTACTGGTCAAGGCAGCGATGAGAAATTCCTACATTTCACACTCTACAAGGAGAACCGAGATACGATGGATGCCATTGGCCAGATAGCCCGTATCATGAAGCTCAAGCCTTCATTCTTCGGCACAGCTGGCACCAAGGACCGCCGTGCTGTGACTACCCAGCGAGTCAGCATGCGGAGACGAAATCCTCAAACGCTAGTTTCGCTCAACCACCAAATATATGGCGTAAAGGTCGGAGATTTCAGGTTCGAGAACTATTCAATCCACCTAGGTCACCATAGCGGAAATGAGTTTGTGATCGTCGCCAAAAACTGCTGCTTCAGCGGCACGGATGACCTGGCTTTCGAGCAGAAGCTTGACATCGCAAAGGCCACCATAGATTCCGCGCTGGAGCAGGTCAACCAGAATGGTTTCATCAACTATTACGGTACTCAACGGTTTGGTACGCACCAGATTGGGACTCAGGAGATCGGTATGAAGATTCTCAAGCAAGATTTTGAAGGTGCTGTACAAGCTTTGCTGTCCTTCGATCCTGCTTTATTGGACACCCCTGACCTAGACTCTCTCCCAACGATGCGGCGTGAGGATACCTCCCGCGCACGAGCGTGCTCAGTTTTCTCTGATGCAGGCAACGCTCAGGATGCGCTCAAGCACCTACCTAAAAGATGTCATGTCGAGGCTGCGTTGATGCGCCATCTTAGTAGGCAGTCAAAAGACTTTGTTGGGGCGCTACTTTCAATCAGCCGAGGAATGCGTACCATGTACGTGCATGCGTATCAGTCCCTAGTATGGAATTTTGCCGCAAGCAAGCGCTGGGAGCTCTTCGGTCCTCGAGTAGTCAAGGGCGACTTAGTTTTGATCGAATCTGAAACCTCAGCATCGCATGGGGGCCGTCAAACTAAGTACGATGACGAGGAGACCATTCATCTTATAGATGAAGGACAAACTGCCGAAGATACAAGGGGGCTCGTGGCCCATGTATTAACGGAAGAAGAAGCTACCAGCGGAAAATACTCCATTTTTGACGTTGTCCTACCGTCTCCTGGCTGGGATGTTGTATATCCAGAAAACGAGATTGGGCAATTCTACAAGGATTTCATGGCCAAGGAGGAGAATGGCGGACTAGATCCTCAAGACATGCTCCGTCGACAGAGGGATTTTAGCCTGCCTGGATCCTATCGTAAGCTAATGGGCAAGTTCATCAGTACCCCTAGTGCGTCTGTTCAAGCCTACTTAAACGATACCGATCAACTAGTACCGACAGATCTAGATCTGATACAATCTCGCAAAGCTAAAGAGGCGGCTGAACACGCAGCCGCTCAGCGCAAACCAAGCACATCGCAGGCGTCGGCTTGGCAGGGGTTTGCCGACAACGCACGGGAGATTGACCTACAGGAAGCTCGAGCCAGGGCTGAACGACGGAAAGCCGAAGAGTCTTCTGAAGCACAGGAGATTCGAGCGAAAGATACCTGGGTGCAGACTTCGCTCGACGGAAGCAATAAGCGGGTCAAGATGTCTGTACAGACCGACGACATCAAAATAGGGGGTGAGAGTGGTAGCTCGCAACCACGAGAAGATGAGCCGCAAGCCGACGATTCAAACCTTGAGAACAAACAAAGTAGCGTCAACGAGGATGTGGCTGGTCAGACAAATAAAATCGACGAAACGAAGTTGGCAAATCAGGACAACGGAGATCCTGGCTCTCCGAATGCCACCACCCTTGCAACACAGGTGCGTCCCATTATAGTGAATACTATCCAACTACCCTTATGACAGCGTTGAGAGCAATTACTGACAGTATTATCTTCAAGGGAGCCGATGATTCTACCTTGCCCGAATCCCAGCTCGAGGGACAGACGTCGACGGCCACTACAAAAGATGCCAGCAGCAGCAACGCCCAGAACGGAATGGAACAACCAACCAGTGATGATCCCCACGACACCACCGACGGGGGTAAAGGCGCGGCGGATAATCCAAAACAACTAGACCCCTCTACTAATTACGAGGAGAAGAAAATTGCAGTGATTCTTCGATTTGCACTAAACACCAGCCAGTATGCGACCATTGTCCTTCGAGAGCTTCAAGGAACAATCCCAGCAGCAAGCACAGCTGAATTGAGCCACGAGACACCTTGATAAAATATTGAGACTTGCGAGGTTATCATCTTGTTGGGCTGACACATTCCTTCATCAGTAAGACCCCAGATTTCAGAGATAAGACTAACTCAATGTTTCAATACGAAGGTGGGTGTGGCTCTACAACGAGTCTGTTAACCAACATGAAGACAAGATGTCAGTTCTATGATGTTGCTATCAGCCCTGCTAGTAGGCTGAGAGAACAGGTCGTAACTGTATACGGAAGAGTTGCGGTTGTTAAAATCCTGTAAGGACAGATTCTAGGCTGAGGTGGCTTTGTACCTTAGGTAGGCAGACGAAGATACCCGATTGCTACTGAGCTAATACACGTGTAATTAAAACATGTCTCTATTCGTGACTCGATCTCCTATTCCTTTAAAACCTGCTGGTGTCATGGCGCTACGAATCGCCTCCGGAGCCCATGAAAAGATTTCTATATCATTAGTGCTTACCCCTGCTCGGGGTGTTAAACTTCTTTGTTATCTAAACTATTTGTGCCTTTTGGGTTCTTGGATCGTAGCTTCCCTTTGTTGAGTTATGGGCGTGACCAAGCCCTTGGTGTCTAACTTTGCTTGACTTTTCAACTTTACCACCAATCATGACAATAAACAACCCTATATGATGTATTTACTACCTGATATTTGTACGACTTTACCTAGCCTATATTATATACGCCCCCTTAGAAACATCATCGGAAAGATTCTCGCTAGCCGTGGCTCCTATGAATCGGCGACACATTCACATACCGTGACTCAGAACATAAAGATCAAGCAGGCTCAAAGATGGAGACCAATTATAGACTGAGTATGTTCGAGCGAATCGCGAGGTATAATCAGAGCCCTCGGTCTCGGTTAGACATACCACAGCTACACATAAAGGCAAAGCGTATCAGCGATGGCGGCGGAGACCACTCGCTCTTCAGTCGGCAGCGGGAATTTATGAACCAGGTAGAGTGCCTACATAGCATCTTCTCTATCTATTAATATTGATATTGTCTAGATACTAAGTCCAATGGTCGGGCACTTCGGGTACGATGGAGCGGCCAGCATGTCATCTAGTAGACCACCTTCAAAGGGTAGATATTTATGAGCCACATCAGTTTAATGTCTGTTGACAGAGAATACCGGCAGACTGACTACCAATGGGAACATTCTAGTTCGGTCGATCGAGACGCTACCTCCGAGTATATCCGAAAAGCCAGACTGGGATCGCGAGGCTCTGCTAAGGCTATCGGATTCAGTCCGCGCGAGCCTGTGTTGCAACAAGACGCTAGGTCCGGATGCCGCAGAGCTGAGCGACTTCCTAGACGCGGCCTGGAGATACGAGGACCAACGGAGACACCCGTCCGTCGACTTCGAGGTTATCGAGTACGCGCGCCTCGACAAACTGCTGGCCGAGGTGTTAGACTTTGCCGAGATATCGAAGGCTGGCCCTAACCGCCTTACGACGGCAGATGCGCCGCCGTTACGATTCCGAGTCGACGTCCTGAATGCTAAGAGCTTGTCCCGCAACTGGAGGAGGCGTTTTCGGGACCAGTATTTCATGATCGATCAGCACCGGCGAGAAGCCTTGGTTACGGGCGGACGGTTGACGGATGCCTCATTCGATGACCCCCTGACCTATAGCAGGAACACGGAGACAAACGACCCCATATCCGAGCTCGAAGGTAATCTGCAATTCGAGGCGGGAGAGTAAGTCCTCCGCGCACCTCTACCACATGGAAATTATTTGACATATGTGTGGTGTGTGCGTAGTTGGTGGCTCAACATCGCCTGCGCGTGGCACGACGGCATAGTAGCCAGCACGTCCGAGACACCGACGAAGGGACGGTACGGAATCACCGCTCTCCCTCTCCTAACCGGCCAAGAGGATATCATAAACTCGAACACGTTCAAGTACATCCGCGAGGGCAAGCCCCGAGACATGCACATCCCCCTGATATCGCAAGTCGGCCGGCAGATCCGGATCCTCAGGGGCTACCAACTGAAGAGCCTCCTCGCGCCAGAGGCCGGCGTCCGATACGACGGGCTGTGAGTAACGACCCCATATTATATGTATAGGAGCTTGTCTCGGGTTACCTAGGTAGGACCAAGCTAACGCGCGGGCTCGCGTCGAAAAAAAGTTTCACGATCAAGCAATACGGCAGCAAGCTAGGCGAGAAGACGGGCGTGTACCGGCTGGAGCTGCTGCTCGAGCGCGTGCCGGGCCAGAAGAAGTCGCTGGACGAGGTGCGGCAGGTGCCGCGGCCGTCGCAGCTCGACGACTGGAACTCCTTCACCAAGCTCGAGGGCGACCGGATCAAGGTGCTGCACGGCGAGGCCACGTACCTCTGGTGGGTCATCAAGCTCCACGAGGAGAAGGCCGAGAGGGAGGAGTGGAAGAGGGCGCAGCTGTTCCGGGCCAGCTGCTCGCAGTAGATAGGGAGGTATGTACTGGGAATGGGGTGTTTTGCTGCTACCTAGACAAATTAAGACAGAGAAAGGGGTATGACGGGGTTGCGACCTAAGTTATCTTGTCCTTCCGAGATCAAAAGCACCTAGAATTATTTTATTAGACTCCACTTAAGTCTTAAGATTTTACAATGGAGTGTTCTTAAGTTTACTAAGGATCTAGATAGATATGAGATTTATACATTTCTATTTATATAGAATATGAAGATGTGACTCAAATATTTTCAGCTTGATACATGTCGTCGGAGTGCTTCTCGTTCTTGAGCACTTGATGTGGGCGTTAAGGGGTTGTGCCTACAGCTGACAGCCAGCTGAACGATCAATGAGCGACTGACCCTTGTCTTATCCTCTTATCGTTCCTTTGTCCAGCTCAACGTAGGGCTCTCATACACAATACATCGATATCTCCCACATCGCGCATTTATTCAACTGCCCGTCAACACCATTCGCAATGGGTGCGAAGAAGAAAGCCGAGACCAAGTCAAACGACAAGAAAGACTCTGGCGCAAAAGGTGCGAAGGGGAAAGATGATAAGAAGGGAGACGCTAAAGACACCAAGGTGAAGGGCGCTCAAGCTGTCATCGTCCGGCATATTCTCGTGGGTTGACATTCTAACTCACTATTGCCTTTCACATGAACTGACATGCATTCTGCAGTGTGAAAAGCATTCGAAGAAGGAAGAAGCCCTGGCCGAGATTAGGAATAATCCCACTCTGGACAATTTCATCGCCGTGGCCAAAGTTTACAGCGAAGATAAAGCAAAGCAAGGTACGGACAACCTGCCTGCTGCATTTACACTAACACGACAGCATTCAATGGAGCTAACTTGGAGATTCTAGGCGGTCTCCTTGGTCTGCAACGGAAAGGAGCATTGCAGCCCGAGTTTGAACAGGTTGCTTTCGCTCTCCCAGATAGCAAAGGGAGCAACCTGAACATTGGAGAGGCTAAGACGGCATTCGGATATCACCTTATTGTGGTGGAAGGCCGAAAATGAAGTCATCAAAATACAGAATACTAAGTCTGCAATCAATATAGCAGCAGAAAGCGAAAGAAGACGCTTCGGAGAATGGTTGTGATGCAAGATTTTCCTTGATTCCGATGCAGTATGACTGTCCCTTATTTTCCAGCACCTATGCCACGAGAGCAGCCTCTAGAGTACATGTCAAGGGTCCGTCGAGGACGGTCTGAAAACCATTCCGTCCCATGGTCTATCCACCCGCAACGCCCCGTGAAATCCCTTACTGTTCGGTCTGGAAGTAGTTGAGGAGGATGGAACGCTCGGTCGACTCCTCACCCCAGTCCTTGACAACAACGCAAGAGCAGTTTACTACCTTGCGCGCGTTGCCTTCTCGGTCCAGAACACCTGCAGAATATACTATTAGTTCTGTATCACTACGCTGTGAATCGAACCCAACTTACAGAGACCGGCCCATTCGCCTAGTTGCTTGCCATCGGGAACCTTGATCAGGGGAATCTTGTGCTCGGAGCACAGAGCGATGACCAGCTTCTTGTAGGCTTCCTCCTCGCACGACTCGTTAAGGACGCACATGTGGGCTTGGCGTCTATCGAGGGCCTTGGAGGCTTCGCGGAGGCCACGAGCGAGACCGTCGTGCATGAGGGCGAGCTTCAAGACACCCTTGAGGGCGTCCAGAACGGACATCTGGCCCTTGGAGGCATCTGCGGAGACTTCAACCTCCTCGGGGGCTTCGGGTGCGTTACTCTCTTCTACGTCCGACTAGAGGTGTAGATATTAGCTTTTACTCGAATTGCTTGTGCGCACACAATAGAAGCCTAGGCACGATATGCGAGGCTGTCGCATGCGAATACTCCGGCGCCGAGACATAACAGTAACAACAGGAGTGTTGAAACGTACCATCTTGGATTATGTGAGATACCGGTGCGATCCTCGAAGAGTTGTTTTGTGGTGTATGTGAAGGTGAAATGTCGTAAGTGGGAGGGGAGAGTTAAGGCTTTGCGAAAATCTAGAAATGTTCCAAATGCAATTGGTATCGCGGGTTCGAGCCTAGGTGCATGGAAGTCTGTGTATCGCTTAGGGTTAGTGGCCGGAATTTACCCAATTGGATGAATGCCGTTAAGCGGGTCCACCCACCAAAAAATTACACTGCAAAAAAAGGAGAAACTAGCATTTAACACCTGCAATCTCAAACTTTTCTCTCTATTCCCAAATTTTCTGCACAACAGCAAAAAAGTTGAGCACCCGCCAAATTTCAACCGCTCACCTCCACAACAGAGGTAGGTACAAACGAATCCATGATGAATTGAAATCCCCCAATGCGCCCTTCAAGAAGCCGGAGGAGAGCAATCAAGGGCCTTGCCGCCAACCTCATCGCGATGGTCGAGTCGGGTCCTTGATACGCTTCTCCTCTCCAGTACTGAGCGGGCAGAACCCTCCCCAACTGGCACATTGGGGGAGGGCACTCTCCATGCTCATGGCTTTTGAAGGCTAACCAATCCGATCAGATACCTCACATCCTTTCCTTACGGACGATCTGAGAATCTCGCAACCGCCAAAATGGTCAAGACTTCCGTACTCAACGACGCTCTCAACGCGATCAACAATGCCGAGAAGACCGGAAAGCGACAGGTCCTCATCCGACCTAGCTCTAAGGTCATCGTCAAGTTCTTGACTGTCATGCAGAAGCACGGTACGTACAGTCTTATTTATTTGGGCATATTGGTTTCTTTTGGTCTCCCCTTCGGCATGATAACTGGATAGCGGTCTCACAACTCCCCACGGCCGACGTCTTTTAAGTTGCCGATATATCGATTTCATCTAGCGAAGGAATCTTACACGTTTCTCGGATCATATTAGACATGATGTTTTAACGTTTAGTCATTCGCTACATTTAGCTAATATTTTGGCTTCTAGGCTACATTGGCGAATTCGAGGAGGTTGATGATCACCGATCCGGCAAGATCGTCGTCCAGCTGAACGGCCGTATCAACAAGTGCGGTACCATCTCTCCCCGATTCAACGTCCACTTGGCCCACCTCGAGAAGTGGGTTGTCAAGCTGCTGCCCGCCCGTCAATTCGGTTACATCATCCTGACCACCTCTGCCGGTATTATGGACCACGAGGAAGCCCGACGAAAGCACGTCTCTGGCAAGATCATCGGTTTCTTCTACTAGGGTGGGTGACGGAACAAAAAAAGAAAAAGGATTAAGGGATATGGACTGACATGAGAGCATCTTGGGCGTTGGGGAGGGATGGATACTGGTCGAGCTTATGCTTGATTTTCACTTTCAGCCAAATACACCACGATACCACGAAATGCTACATGAAGTTCAATTCTAAAATTTCGTCACAAGTTGCATATGTGCTGCAAATCCTCCGAATGCATGCAACCTCGTAGGCATCTGAAGAGGTTGCACCAACGTAGTACAGTTACACGTGATGAAAACCCTGAATTAAGGTCTTGTCCTTGGGTACATGCTTCAGTACGACGGTGTGAGTTTGTGTGAGTTTATTTGGCTTAAGGTTCTGTCATCCTTTAAAGGATTGTATGTGAGTAATCGTTGGTGCAAGTAAGATTTTAGATTTTGTATGTTTATTTACCCCTGACTTGTTCTGCAAGTCCCAACTTCTAATAAAAATAAAAATAAATGATTCATGAATATCACTGGGTCTAGCAGAGACGCGTCACAGTGCGTCTCCCACTCATGCTGCCATGGAATTGATTAAATGGGGGTTTTTAATTGGACCAGATCGACAGGTGCCGGGGCATCCCTCCCGCCCCAGCAGCCCAGGTACAGCTAAAAACCTGGAATGGAAAGGGTCCTGAAGTTGGCCAGGTCGATTCTTTCGATGTGTTTGCCAATTATTTCGCCCTCTTTTCTTATTTTATTTTACTTCACTTGTTGCTTGGACCCACGATCAGGTACGATCAAGTACCAATGTCATTCTTTACGTATACATCCTTACCATTCACCAACGAGTCTCAACTGACGTCCACGCCACTCTCCCCTTTCGATACCAGGCGGGAATAAGGGCCTGAGAGCAATGAGGCCGCGCCAACTGCTCCTGACCGGCGGGCTCGTCTTCTTCGTCATATGCGTCGTCACTCTTCTGCGCCTGTCGCCCTCTGGCACTAACCTCTCAAATATCAAATCAAATCCTTTATCACATGGCAAGTCTGGCACTGGCAAAGATGACCTGAACGCACCACGACCGCCGCCCGTGGCCCCGGAGCCGTTCGATCCCAAGCCGAAGCCCGCCCCCGAGGGCTCGCATCCCATGTGGCACCTGATCACGCAGGCGGAGAAGGAGTTGGAGGCCACGAAGTCCCGACAGTCTAAGACGTTGAAGGATGCCGTCGCCGAGTATCGCAGGCGGTACGGGATCCCGCCGCCGCCCAACTTCGACAAGTGGTTCGAGTTCGCCAAGGCCAAGGACATCCAGCTCATCGACGAGTTTGATATGATCTACGAGTCGCTGACGCCGTTCTGGGGGCTCAAGCCGGCGACGATACGCGCGAGGGCCAAGGAGGCGCTTGGGTTCGACAACGCGCTCCTGGGCATCCAGATCCGCAACGGCAAGATCACGCATATTCAGGGCGGGGGCGAGTGGCAGCGGGAGGCGACCGCGGGCATGATGGGGAAGTTTTTGAAGTGGCTGCCCGATATGGACTTGTGTTTTAACCTGCACGACGAGTCGAGGGTTATAGTTCCGCATGACGACTTAGCTAGGCTAGTAAAGAGGGCCAAAGATATCAACATGCCGACTGCGAATATGCAAGCCAACCCGAAGAATGAGTTTACTTCGAAGCCTAAAGGCCTGAACGACGGAACCAGGTTCGACGAGAGCAAGTTGACACGGTTCAACGTCTTTGCGCACCAACCGACATGGACTCATTCACGGTTGTCGTGCCCTCCTGAGAGTCCATCTCGAGGACTAGAAGAGGACGAAAAGAAGGACGACATCTCGAAATATGGGCTGGGCGAGCTAGGTTTTGTCTACAACATCACGGCCATGTCGGACATATGCTACTCGCCATCGCTAAGCTCGACGTTCGGCTTCTTCGACCGGCCGAACGCGTACAACATCGTGCACGACCTGTTCCCCATCTTCTCGCAGTCCAAGATCTCGTCGTACTCGGACATACTGTACCCGTCGCCGTGGTACTGGTACGAGAAGGTCAGCTACGACGAATCGAAGGACGTGGCGTGGGCGACCAAGGAGGACAAGCTGTACTGGCGGGGCTCAACGACGGGCGGGTTCAGCCGGAACGGCGGGTGGCGGCGGCAGCACCGGCAGCGGTTCGTGCAGAAGATCAACGCGGCGGACAGCGCCAAGATCCTAACCAACAAAGACGGCAGGTGGGAGACCAAGGTGGTGCCGCGAGGGGACTTCAAGGACATCATCGACGTGCACTTCTCGGGGGTGGGGCAGTGCGACCCGGGGGACTGCGCGGCGCAGAAGGAGTACTTCGAGGTGAAGGGGCACGCGGAGCAGCAGGACGCGTGGCAGTATAAGTATCTGTTGGATATCGACGGCAACGCCTTCAGCGGGCGCTTCTACGCCTTCCTCAAGAGCCGCAGCCTCGTGTACAAGTGGGCCATCTTCCGCGAGTGGCACCTCGAGTGGCTCAAGCCCTGGGCCCACTACATCCCCCTCAGCCTCCAGGGCGACGACTGGCTCGAGGCCGTGCGGTTCTTCGGGGACGGCACCCTAGGCAAGAACGAGGCCGAGCGCCTCGCTACGCAGCAGCGCGAGTGGGCGAACAAGGTTCTGAGGCACGAGGATATGGAGGTTTGGTTCTTCAGGCTGCTTCTAGAGTATGTGGACTCTTCGACGGAGATATGGATCGCTGGAGGAGAAAGTGAGTGCTAATATGAGAGTAGATACGGCCGGGTAGTCGACGACGATCGCGCAAATATCGGGTTCGCCATAGGAAGCAAACCAACCCCCCCTCCGGCGGATAATGAACCCAAGGTTCCGAGCGGATGAAGGCGGGGAGGTAGAGAGTTGATATGGAATTTGGAACGTGCACATGGAACATGAAGGGAACACAATCAGAAGCCAGATATGCTTTTTTTTTTTCTTTCTCTCTGGCCGGCTGATAACCGGGGCGTACGGTGTGCGAGTTGTTATCGGATTGTACATAATGGACAGAGCTAAAGCATATAAATGGCCGGCGTTGGCAGACGTACCTACGCCACACCATTACACGGACGGACGGACGGACGGGGGACGGATACCAGGTCCTACTCAGGTACACAACACACACACAGAGACGGGGCCCACGGACTTGTCTTTTTACCTCGCGCTTGGATCTACATCGGATACAATGGGGGAGAAGGACACCTAGATGGTGTCGACGGCGATTTCTGGATCCGAAAGTATGAGCTGCCAAAGACTGCGTCTCGATATAGGTTCGGGTAGTGCTGGTCTGGATATGATATGAGGTAGTAGGCTGGCTATCTTATGTGCCATGTAGACTACGTATAATGGAAATACAGCACAGATACATGAACATAAATTTAGGGTACCTTGCATGTATGGGAAAGTAGACGGTTCGGGAATGATAGTGCTTAATCTTGAACTTGGTTGGTGGAACATTGTGATATTGGCCTTCGTAGGGGGGTGTAGAACTGCCTGACTTGCTACCAGCTGTATGACTGTTAGCTGCCTTCGTAATTTAGGTAGGAGAGTAATAATCCTAAATACGCAGGAAACGTTTTACCATCAGTCTTTACTAACAGCCATTTATGGACTTGTAAGTTTGTTGAAGCCAAGATTCGTTGATGACTCTAACCATGTAGGTAGTCATGTAATAGGAGGGGCTACTAGCCTGATGCAAATATCCCGTATATTCAGATATCCGTATGTTCGTGCCTAGCTCCGATGCAACTAGCAATCGAGTATTCAACCAAGTATTCTCAATTGCTTTACACTCGACCACTCCGTCTGCATCCCGTTGCTTCAAGTCCCTTTAGGCAGTTTATTTGCCAATCTTCCACTATGGCGTCGACGCCAATGGATCTCGATCCTCCCGATGCTTCGTCGCCTGCCAATGGCACTACTCCATCCACCACATTAAACATCACGCGCACGCTGGGTCTTTCGAGCACGGCCGCCGTCACAGAAATCATTTCCTCCTTCAAGCCAACCAAGGTAAACCATTTCCCTTCCTAACCACTCCCAGTGGCTGGAAATAGCTAGAGCCCTTACACGAGTCATAGTTATTTAAGCGTAGCGACTCCAAGGATGGACGTCCTCAGCCCTTTATTCTTAGCCTCGACTACGATGATCCCGGCGAGCTGCTGATGACGTCCGAGAGTGATGAGACCATACAGATCTACAAGGTTCGAGACGGGCGACACGACAAGCAGCTCCTCAGCAAGAAGTACGGTGTCAAACAGGCCAAATTTACCCATCACAGCTCCAGTATCGTCTACGCGAGTACGAGGCAAAACGGTATGCATCACCGACTACACCCTGCCGCCAATTGAAGATTCTAGCTGACATGCGAGCTCTCAGATTCGATCCGCTACCTAACCACGCACGACAATGCCTTCATTCGCTACTTCGAGGGTCACCAGGACGCCGTGACCTGTTTAGCGATGCACCCTGGCAACGACGACTTCATATCCTGCAGCAAGGACAACACGGTACGACTATGGAACGCCGGCACTAAGCATGAGACGGGAGTTTTGTATTTGAACACGCCCTACCTAGCAGCTTTCGACCCGAGCGGACAAGTCTTCGCTATAGGATCGCCTACGAGCGGTAGCATCCTACTCTACGACCACCGAGGCTTTGATAAAGCGCCCATCTCTGAATTTGATATCGTGGAAAGTTGTTCCTCCGTTACCAGCGAGAACCTTGACCAGGGTTGGACTAAGCTCGAGTTCGCCAATGACGGACGTTCTATCCTGCTAGCGACGAAAGGCGCCGGCCATTTCCTCCTCGACTCGTTCACTGGTAGCTTGAAAGCCTACCTACGAAAGCCCGAGAGTGGCAGCAGAAGGTTAGCGCCCGGAGAAACGTACGAGATGAACGGTGGTGGGCCTCCTGGCGCCAACATGGAAAGCAGCGGCGACTGTTGTTTCACACCGGATGGCCGCTATGTTATCGGTGGCACTAAGAATGGCATCGTGATATGGGATACTTTAGGCCAGACGACGGAGAAGGTTATGGACCCGATTCACGTCATAGAGGATGAGAGGCCAGCAGCGGTGGTTGCATTCAACCCTCGATCCAACTTTCTCGCAACGGCTGATCAAGACTTGGTCTTCTGGCTACCGGACATGCATGCTTAGGAAGATGATATGGATTCTGACGCCGATTACCGTCAGCGCTTTCGCGATAGTTGCACTCCTTCATAGGATTCTGGTCAAATGCGCAGTACGCACATGCGACCACTGAGAAATAAGGAGTGGGTTGGAAAAGGGGAAGGCGAGTGAGAGGTTGCGATTGGCTACGGAAGATACCCCCTATTTGCATTGTTGGCGTCTAAAAGGACATCATCTTTGGCGTTTTACGGTTGAAAGAGATCTGAATTCATCCCTACCGTGGTTGATTACTAGCCTTTCGTAAATATAATGTCTTGACGACCTAACGAATTCCCTCTAGGTACGAGGTTGTTGACAAGTAGCTACATATTAACGGACGTAAGATGAAGATGGAGAAATATGCAATTAACTGTGACTTTTAAACAAAGTGAAGGTGTGGCTTGAGCTACCCCGCGATCCTGGTAAAGAGGCAAAGAGCTACACCATCCCAGTTCTGACCCCACGCCGCGGCGCTGCCCACCAAATAACATCCGTCGTCATTGGGCAAGGGGAAAAGTGCTTAAAATTCCCGATTCATCTACTCCAAGTTCCAACTCAACGACAACACGACCGCCAAGACGATCGCGAATTGCGCGCAACCTTTGTTGAAGCAGCCTTCTAACAACTTCTCTCGCAAGTCAGGAAGCTGGGACTACGAAGACGATTTTATATTTATACGAGCAGGGCACGAAACAAGTCGCGATGCCGTACTACGCCACGAGCCAGGAATGGCTGCACCAGTCTTCGCTTCTCCTTGAAGCACGGCCGAGCACTGTACGTCAACGTCTTTTCGTCGGCCAACCTCTACTGCTGTGACATCATGCGACAGAGCTGCGCTTGACCATCCTGCCTCTCCTCTCACAACCCGGGGATCTCACCCGTACCCAACATATCGACTGACCAGCTAACCAAACCTCTTCTCCGTCCGCAGACACGCATAACGACCAAATACCACATCAGCAAGCCGAAGCCCCGCCGGCCCTCCCAGAAACCCTCTTCCTCGGATGCCGCCGCCCCGCCGCCGCCGCCGCGCGGCTCCCTCACCCTCAAGACGTACGACCCGCACTCGGGCGCGTGCCTCAAGTACCGCACGGCCAAGGCCGCCGAGGTGTCGCGGCTGATCCTGAGCCTGGGCCGGCCGCTGGGCGGCCGCATGGCCGCGCTGCCGCTGCCCGAGGCCGCGGACGAGGCTATGGCCGACGCGGGCGGGGAGGAGCCGGCGCCGGCACCCGCGCCCGCGGTGGGAGGGAAGAAGGAAGAAGCGGTGCCGGCGAGTGGTGGTGGGAAGCCGCAGGCGCAGGCGCAGCAGCAGGGAGGGGCAGGTGGTGGGAAGGGGAAGAAGAAGCGTGGTAAGAAATGAGGTGAAGAAATTGGGAGGACGTGACGCGGTGGGGATTATGACTTATAAATGAGCCGTTGAGATCAGGCATCTAAGAACTGCATTTGAGATACCAAAGAGCAACCGGCATCTACCTTTCCAAGACGATGTATTGATTAACATACATACATACATACATACAAAGCATCGAGTCACGAGAAACACACATGGCCAATATCGAGGCATTCATGATCAATTGCATTATATATCACTATCACTAAGCCTCCCATTTCCCAGCGTCAAGTCATTTTCCTCGTCCATCCCGAACTGCAAAACGAGTTCCCTTGACAAGCTCCCCTTTGTATCGGGAGATGTGTTGCAATGAACGCCTCAACGCCTCCGTATGATTCGTATCCAGCAACAAAAGACCAAAAAAAAAAACAAATGGGGTTGGAAGATTGAGCTGCCCAATTAGCTAGGTACGTAGGGATCCAACCCCGCAATGGGGGGGCCACCACCACCGCAATTGCTCGCCGGTTCTATATTATCTAGTTCCCCGCAGCTCTGGACGTGCGCGCGAAGATATATAAGAGCGGTGGGTGTAGAAGTTGTGTATGATACAAGGCGAGTCTAAAGAAGGGGGTATCAAAGGCAGGGTTTAAAAAGCAAGGCGGCCGTAACATGACGATTGACTTAAAAGTCATCGTCGAAGCTGAAGTCACCGCCGTTCTCGCCCTGGCCGTCGGTCGACGCAGCGGCAGCATTGTCGCTGGATGTGTTCTTCTTGGTGCTAGCCATGACACCGGCCTTCTGGTAGTCGCCGACGCGCTTCTCGAAGAAGTTGGTCTTGCCGCCCAGGGAGATGTTCTCCATGAAGTCGAAGGGGTTGGAGGACTTGTAGACCTTGTCGTTGCCGAGGGCCACCAGCAGGCGGTCGGCGACGAACTCGATGTACTGCTTCATGAGGTTGGAGTTCATGCCGAGCAGCGCGCAGGGCAGGGCCTCGGTCAGGAACTCCTTCTCGATGGCGACGGCGTCCGTGATGATCTTCTCGATCACGTCCTTGCCCGGCCGGTTCTTCAGGTGCGTGAACAGCAGACAGGCGAAGTCGGTGTGTAGACCCTCGTCGCGGGAGATAAGCTCGTTGGAGAAGGTCAGGCCGGGCATCAGGCCGCGCTTCTTGAGCCAGAAGATGGAGGCGAAGGCACCGCTGAAGAAGATACCCTCGACGGCGGCGAAGGCGATCAGGCGCTGGGCAAAGGTGGACTTCTTGTCGGAGATCCATTGAAGAGCCCAGTCGGCCTTTCTGCGGATGCAGGGGATAGTGTCGATGGCGTTGAAGAGGTGCGTCTTCTGGGCGGGCTCCTTGATGTAGGTGTCAATGAGCAGAGAGTAGGTCTCGGAGTGGATGTTCTCCATCATGATCTGGAAGCCGTAGAAGCACCGAGCCTCGGGGATCTGGACCTCACCGCTGAATCGCTCGACCAGGTTCTCGTTGACAATGCCGTCGGACGCGGCGAAGAAGGCGAGGATGTGGGACACGAAGAACTTCTCGTCATCGTTGAGTCTGTTGTTCCAGTCGTGGAGATCCTTGGACAGGTCAATCTCCTCGGCAGTCCAGAAGGAAGCCTCATGCTTCTTGTACATCTGCCAGATCTGTATGGCACGTATGGTGGTTAGCGTGTGTCGCGTGAAAATACCACTTAACGCGTAAAAAACGCGTCACTTACCTCATGGTACTTGATAGGGAACAGGACGAATCGCTGAGGGTTCTCCTGCAGGATAGGCTCGTCTGCCTCCTCTGGCTTGAGGGTGGGGGCAACAACAACCTTCTCCTGCTCCTTGGCGACAGGCTTCCGGGATTCGATCTCGTTGGCGAGGGTGTCGACGTCGTCGAGAGACGCGTTCTCCTTGCCGGAGAAGTCAAGCTTCTTGACGGGAGATTCCATTTTGAGGGACTCCATAGCGGAGGCAGCCTATGTAAAGCGACGTGTTAGAAAGGCTTATTCAGTCTGATGATTGAGGTGCGACGTCACATACCTTCTTGGAGGGAGTCATATCAGTGGCCATTGCGACAGATTGAGTTGGACGGAGGAGTTATATTGGTGATTGATGGGATTGAAGATGAGAATGCGAAGTGATCAAGTTCAATTGGCACAATCACGCGTTAAGTGGAAGTGTGTATGTGGTGGATGGGATGCAGAGAGAAAGCGTGTCTGGAAATGGTCGGGTCACAGTTCTTTTAAGAAGGGCGTCTCGCGCCAAGTCACGTGCGCAAAATCTTTCACAATCTTTGTAGCTTCGACGCGACGTGGAGACGCGACTTGGATCCCCGCCACTTTTTTTCCCAACACGCTACCACCTAAGGTATCAGGGTTACAGGTTACAGGGGTCGCTTGGGCCGCATAGAGCTCTTTTTCAAGCCAAGCCTGCATCCTGCACTGGCCAGCCCAGCTCTTTCGTGCATGGGCTTGCATGGGAACGCAAGGAGTTCGGCCAGCTCAGCCAGTGCCAGCCTCTGCAGCCTCTACCAGCCCTGGCCTCAGGTTTGAACAAACAGGGATGCTGACACCAACTATGGATCCTTAGAATTATCAGATCACAGTCATCAGATTAACAATGGAACCAAAGTGGTAGGGATTGGATCTTTAGTTTTGAGCTGATTCAAGATCAGGTAATAATAACTGGACATCACGAATCATCATTGACAATCCATGTTTCTCTCTCGGGTCTAATATCGGTCTTCTCTGGTGGGATTCTCAGATTACTCTACACTTATATAATACTCATACTATACCATAAGTTCATCACGTTACAAAAATCACACAATCCCCATAAGCTAGTGCTAACCACCACCCCATTGCTTGAACCCAATTCTCCATTATGCATTACATTCTGTCTAGTAGCTTGGTATCATTTTATCGGCTTGGAATATGAGAGGCTGAACAACACGAAAACAAAGCAAACCATAGCAAACCAACGGGTAATACTAAACCATCTCGTTTGTAGTGGTCGAATCGATGACGCATTACGCACAACGCGTGACAAACATCCCTCCAAGCACTTAACGCGCTCCGTCTCCTAATGGACTCCACAGCACTTGATTGCTAGTGGCTCCCTAATTCACAGTGCCCTGCTCGACATCGGCCGGACGCGATTTCTTGCTACCAAATCCGAATAATCCTCTGCTCGATCCACCTCGTCGATCATCGTGGACCCTTGCTCGGGCGGGCTGAGATGGCTGAGACTGCCGAGATTTCTCTGGTGCGACACCACTTTCCTGGGGAAGGTGGCTGGCTTGGGATTGACCGACAGGTGTCTCGGCTTGACGCGTAGTAGCCGGAGCTGCTCGAGACGACGCGTGCGCAGGTGACTCAGAGTTGAACCGATCAAATTCGTTCGGGTTGCTGGGATCCACGTCCGGGATCGGCAACTTGCTCGCACGGAGATTCTTCCGACCCTTCTTTCGTAGATAGTTCTCTAGCGCTATGGCGTTCCGCGTGTTCGCGAGGATGATGGCATCGGCAATGTCGCCGACGAAGGGAATCAATCCGGCGATGAGATCTATAGCCACCAACACGTACATCCAGGCCCATATCCCGAACGGAAGCCCTCCTTCTACCTGCTTCGCGGTGCGGACGACCATCATGGCTAGGAGCGCGTCTACAACATCTCCGGCGCTATTGTCACGAACCTCCGTTAGCATACCATTGCTTATCTCGGTCGCGAAGATGTTGGAGTTGCTCACAATGGGAAGAGGCCAATGACACTGCCCCAACCGAATTTCAGTCCCATGAAACTGCCGAAGCTCATGTCCAGTCTGTATGCTCTTCTCTTCACCTTGGTCAAGACCTGGGCGTCGTGCTCGGAAAGGCCGGGCGGCAGCGCCTTGCGGACCTTCTTGACTTTGCCGGTCGGGGTTCCATCAAGTCTCGTCGCGGGGACTGCTTCGAAGTAGGGGTCCTGTAATTTGTCTCACGTAAGTATATGTAATTTGCTATCGATTCCACCGATTCTATGATAAATGTCGTCAAAGCGCAATATTGTGTTGCTTACCTCTATTCCAAATTGATTACCTGCCGTCTCCTTAAGGATCTTCTTGGAGACGAACTTTGCAATGACGCCTGCCATCTTGTCCGAAAGTTGGAATCGATTTGGACTGTCTAGCAGCAGATGGATTAAAGGAGTAAAATAATAGGTTCGGGGGAAGGAGTGATTTAGTAGGAAGAATTAGGTGTGCGTCGCTTGGATCCGAGTAAGTTGGTGATTCAAGTAGCGACCTCGTTTGATTATTGACTGGTGACTGGAGGCTGGAGCACTCGTAGTCGCGGCGCCTTTTGAAACATCAAAAGCCAATGCTAGGGCAAAGTGGGAACAAAGGGAAAAGGTTGTAGAGATTTTATTATTCGAAAACGATGATAACCAATGAGCCCATGCTACTTTACACAGGGTATCTACGTAACCTTAGTGAGCTAATTGCAACGTTTTTCAAGTTTTGCCCTTGGTGATTCGACCATGCTTGTTGCTGCACCCAATACGAGAGGTAGCCAAGCTGTACAGCTTGGAAAAGTGATGATGTCAGACCCGTCAAGCCCATGGGCTAATGCATTTGCACTATTAAGGTTAATTGGATCTACGATATTTATGCAAGCAATTTGAGTCCCTGTTCCCTGCTAGATCTGTGGCGAAGCAGTCTTGGTATCTTAATGTGGCTTGGGTAATAGCTACACAGCCACAGTCATCCATAAACGTCAAAAGTTCTAGCTCTAGCTTTCATCTCATGATTTCCATTCACCATCAATTCCTTACGAGTCCAGCCTTGAGGCCTCCAGATACACTATACAAACACAGGAACATCAGCCCAGTCGAAATAACTCGCGATCTATCAAGGAAACCTCCTCATACCGAGTAATGCTGTTGAAAGTCACAACCTAGGCAATGGTGCAAACCACATTCAATCATTCATTACCCACCTACTTACCTAAAGGCTAAGCTAGGTATATAGTCTATCCTAGATTACATTACCCATTACCTGTATCATTCTGTAAATATCTTAATGAACGTCTGAGCCAATATTGTATTCTTCCCTCTCTCTGCCCTGGACCCTGATCTATCTATTTAGATCGTACATGTCTTGCTTTCTTTCTCCCATGCGAGCCTGGATGATACGATGATTAATATCCCACCGACGACAATCGTCAATCCCACCCAGAGCTGCGCCCATAGGTATTCGCCTCCGCAAACGTCAATGATAGCGCCCATGGTCGGAGGTCCAGCCAGAGTGGCAAATCCGCAGAGGGCGAACGCCATACCGATCCATGTCCCCATTTTCCTCACATCCTGAACGAAGCTGCTGACAGCGCTCGAGAATATGCCCTGAGCAGCTCCATTTACAAACCCCATAATGATCGAGTATGTGTACATGTCTGCTCGCGTATTGATACCCATCCACCCGAATGCCATTATTCCCAAGGCAGTACAACTCAACCCGAAAGTATTAACAGGCCCGATGTAGCGGTCAGCGATAAAGCCAAATATAGGACGCGCGGGCGTAGCAACTGCGTTGGTGATGAGCACGAAATTAATGGATTCCAACTGGGTGAGACCGATGATCTCACGAGCAAACGAATTAATCTAAATAGAACTCAGTTAGTAACCACCCCAGGATTTCCATTAGAACAAGGCCAGTAAGAATCTTACGTATATTAACATGGTAAATAGAGAGAAATATATGAGGAATGCTCCTCCGCAGAACACTACGAACGGTATGTTCTTGAAGGCATCCCAATCTATGATGGGAGCTGGAACTCTTCGCAGTTCTCGCGGCTGTAGGATGAAGAATCCAACGGTCGCTAGAAACATGGAGATGAACCCGCACACCCTGACTGCCCAGGGGAAGCCTATCTGCGGTGTTAGGAACTGGACGATAGCTGGGAACAGTATGGCGCCTGTGCTCGATCCACATCCGTTGATTGCTACGGCGAGTGACCGCTTCGTCTTGAAGTAGGTGGTAATATTCGCGGTGGCCGGCATGAACATCAACCCACCGCCGATGCCATTACAGAATCCTTGCGCGAGCAATATCTGCCAGTACGTGCCGTTTATTAGACTGGTCATGAACATGCCGAATATCGTCAACGTGGCCCCGGCAGCGTATAGAAACCGGGAGTAGCCGGCGTCAGAAAGGCGGCCGGACACCATCCCCACAAGGAAGCACAGGAATATTTGGATCGAGCCTACCCACGATATCCGAGAGGTGGGAAAATGGTAGGTCTCCTTGTAGTAGAGCTGGAAGACGGCAAAGCCAGTGCCGTAACCCCAGGACATCATGTTGGCGATGTGGCCTGGGATTATCTGAGACCAAGCGAGAAAGCCGCCATCCGGCGGCTCATCAATGAGTGTGGCTGACAAGGAAGACTGTATCTGTGTAATAGTTTCGTTTTCTAGAACTCCCGTGAGATCAGTCGATTCACACCCGGAGCTACACTCGGATTTCTCAGCTAAATCCTTTGCCATACTGCCATAAACGAATTGGACGAAAACGATCGACTTGGAACAAATGAGAAAATGGAAAATGAAAAAAGGAAATATTCCTTACGAATTCATCACCCAGAAGACGATGCTGACTAGCTCTAGGGTATTCACTTATATAAATCTCAAAACTACCGAGATACTTAAACAAACTTCATCTCTCTCACCAGCCAAACTCAAAGACGCAAGGTCCTCAGACGAGTCCGAGACCGCCATACTTTCGTGAGATCTTTACGTCTTCAGATCCTTCTTAACTCCGCCGCAAAGGCGTCAAGGACTGCGGTAGGCAGGAAAACACGCGTATGCATGTGATGCTAGATGAAACCTTGGGAATATCTTCATGTTTTGACGATCACCCATACCTTTGAGTTCCGATAACCGGCACTGGAAACGTGTACCGAACCTCCCCATCCACATCATCTACATCACCCACATCCACATATACCGCCCTTCTTCCACCCTGTCAAGAAACAGAAGCCGTACCGATCTCGAGGTAACGATGGGATAAATGTTGAGGGAGTCAAGTCCCATTACGTACGCCGATGGCCGGTCCGACGCACAACGCACAACGCGAATGGATCTTGAAAAGAAAAAGACACGCAGGGTATTGGTTACCTGTCGTTCCCTTTGAGACTTTTAACTGCCTGTCGGTCAAGCATCCCATTTATCTCGCTGCACATCTAAATTCAGACGACCCATGTCCGGAGGGGTCCATTGTCGTACGTCCTAGTTACGGAGGCTATGGTGGATTGGGAAAGACGGGACTCCAAGGTTTCTTGCGTGATAGGCTACGTGTTAGCAACGGTTTCTCTTTATGGAAACGAGGCCCACTTTTGTTCAATCGACAGGTCGCATTGATGGGATAGAAGGATGCGCTAATGCGGCTTGCTATAAAAATACAATTACTACGACTAATTCACAAGAATGACACGTTTACCTGTCTGCAATCATGAGTCGCGTGGTCTAATGGTTATGATTTCTCGTTCACATTGATGTGTTCAAAGTCCCCGAGAAGGTTCCGTGTTCGATCCACGGCGTGACTATTTTTTTTCTTTTCCTTTGCGCAGCCATTTTTTTTTTTTTCATTCTACGTTCATTTTATTCCGTTTTATTCTTATTATTTTGCGAGCACCCGAACCTTTATTTTCGATAAATCCTCCAAGTTGTCTGAGGATCTTAAACGACTACAATTGACAACTTCCAGGTCCTGTAATTCCATTTACCGGTCACCTAATCGTATCACAGCAACCTAAAGTCCGCCGAGAGAATCCGGCGGAAATATATAGCTTGGATATGGCATCATTCGTTCGTTCTGCCGTGTTCTGATTTATGAGCAGGTTAGGAAAGAAATGGAGCCATATCGAGACATTCGGTATGCAAGAAACCGACACGGGCGAGACATTCATGCCAATCAACATGCGCTAGAATGAGCTTTTTTACAATAGCTTTTTCTCGCAGGTAACAGATAAGGGCCGACGCGAATAGTTCGATGCCTTACCGTCATCTCTTCTCCACGCCGGTCATACAAGTAACGAAATGGCGTCTTATGGATGTGTCTAGTCTAATGCACAACCAAGCCACGTCTATATATCCGCCTAGGGGGCGGGCAGGAGGTAGCGATCTGTACTATACCCTCCTAGCTTCGATGTGCGGTAGATATATATCTGATAGATCATCGACATCTAGAGGCCACCATTCACAGGGGAGAAGAGGGCCGTGTGGCTGCTGGAGGAGGCTTGCCGGTGCGACGCTGGAAAAGAGAGAGAGAGAAGCAGCCTCGTAATGATATCCTGCGTCAGTTTCCAGGGAAAAAACTGCGCATCTCGGCCGATTTCCTTTTTGAATTCCGCTTCGTCTCGTCCTCGTTCCCGTCTCCGTCTCTCGAACCCCTGTCGCGGGCGCTGATCCGTTGCCCAACGACCAGTCGCGACGGAGCTAGCTCCCGTCGTATCGCGAGCGAATCGTCTAGAAAGCAAAGGAGGGAGAGAGAAGATTAGGTTGTCTTGTGATCGAGGCTTGGTTTGATCCCCAAGTCTTTTTTCTCCCTGCTGCATCTAGCCGGCGACAGCTGCGCGCTCCAGCTAATAGGGGCTAGGGAATTATCGGTTTAATATAATCCGTGCAAGGGCACGTTGCGCGTTTACGCCACGGGAGTTATGGCGCAAGGCAGATCGAATCGCCAGATTATCATATCAGCCAAGAGATTTACCTCGTGGAGACCAAGGTAAGCTAAAATGGGATATTGGATATAGTTTGTGTTCCGGGGTAGGAGATTATCTTCATGTGGTGACAGATGAAAATGACATCCTGTATGCTTCTACGAAAATCCATCTAACTCGTATGTGATATACCTACCACTAGCTACGTTTCTACGTCGCCGTTACATCTTCTATATACTCGATAGCCCTGTCCTATAAGGCCCGACACGTTAGCTCCATTTAGGACAGTTCGCCTTCTCACTCCTATTATATCATTCGTGAGAGATAAGGGATAATACGGTAAGAATACCTATGGTAATACAGCGCGCCTAACTCTGCTCGTCACTGGGATCGACTCTATCACACCGCCCATTTTTCCTCGGCCCGTTGTAGTCTGTCCTCTATCCTCTTTCAGCATCGAGCAGGCGACGAGACGGTGATAGGGCAAGGACGCGTTTCGGACTAGGATCCTTTACCACTCTGACACAGTCAGGGAGGGACTGTATTACCATTGTCATCTATTTTACTAACGAGTCTCTTTCTTGTTCACCTCTAGGCATAGTGCTAAGTAGGTAGGCAGCCATCCATCACACATGCCTGCGACCAAGGTCGAGGCGCCTAGAATATGTTTTCGGCATACTGTACTCCGAAATCCGAGACTTATTCTTGACTACGTTTGTGAGACTTAGGGGGTGAACCGAACATTAGATGTAGAGCGTGTAATGTATGCCGAAAAGCGAATACGTGATAATTGGGCCTCTAAATTAGGTACTTGGGAAAAAAAAATAGCTTTTGTGTGAGACCGCCATGCGCACGCCATGCTATGCTCGATGAAGATGATCCCCTAAGCATAGTGTCCTGTTTGCCATGTCATGCCATGCCATGTACTGTTTTCCCTTCATCTAACACTGGCGATGACAAATGCTACAGCGGCCGTTTTCGTCGAAGGAAAAGAACCAACCCCAAACCGCGATAAACTGCCGCTACTGCTGTGCGACCACATAGAATGATCCTTCACAGGCTATAAAAACCGAGCTTCGGTCAAGGAGGAAGCAGGAGGTCAAGCATCCAATAGCGTCTCATCCCTCTCCCAGCCGTCCCAGGTAGGCTTATCGTAGCCGTTGGGCCGAGCTGGCCTCACATGACCAATCTTGATACCGTCGACTTTTAGTGCCCCCCTTGGCCATGATACCGTCCCGCCAAATGCCTCGCTATACGCGCTCTGCATCATATGGTGGGCGAACAGATTCGGGTGAAGATACTTGACGCTGCACAAGGCCCGCTGGCTCACCTCCTCGACCGAATCGTGATGACGTAGCTTGAAAAATCGAGGATCGTGCTCGCGCCGCAGCTGGTCCTGAACGTCGGCCGGATACGTCCCCAGCGAGAGAAGAAAAGCGTCGAACTGCGTTAGGCTGGTTCGACAAATCCAACTGCCTCCCTGCGTTGCTCGACGGTAGATACCTGATAGCGCCGCGATGGTGCCGACACACCCTGTAGCATAATCAGACATGGGAAAGGGCGGAACGACCGGTCCATTCTGCCCCATGAATCGACCTTGCTCCCATGCGACGCCCGTGATGCAGTCGGCGATCTGCTGCCAGCCTGGTCGACCAGCCCACTCAGCTCCCTTTTCAGTGCCACCGAAGCAGTCTTCGACTACATAGACAATACCCTTCCCCCTCTGCGCTGCCTTCTCTGCAAGATCTTCGGGACGATAACCGAGGCTCGCGATGACACCCGGCCGGTACCCATCAATGATCACGTCGGCCGTCGCAAGGAGGGACTCGAAGATATTGACGTCACCTGGGTCCTTGAGATGCAGGGATGTCGTATGCTTGCCTGTATTGACGTCCAATTGAAAGAACGGGACGTCCGGTAGCTTCGACGATGTAATCTTCAGCACGGATGCGCCATGGGCCGCCAGGGATCGACCTATTGTTGGGCCTGCAATCACCCGACACAGCTCAATAACGCGGAGTCCCTGCAGGCACTGACTTGGCTCATCTGCAGATTCCGGAAATGGGACCTGTGGCGTATTCATGCTTAGAGGCTTCACGGTAAATAAGGGGAGAGATGCTATTGCTCGGCCATGTGCAGTCCTTCGAAACTCCTCATTAGTGAGAACAGGGGCGCCCGCTTGGCAATGTTCTTGGTTAAGCTTCTCTAATTCAGCCCCGGAAAACTGTTTGACCGCCCCTTCGATCGTGTCGACGCAATCATGGTAATCTGTCAAGTCAGGGTTGAACGCGGGAAGGCCAATCATCTCCAAGGTCTTAGTAGCGTCCAGAGACCCATGTATATGGTAGTATTCGCCTCGGTTTCTAGTTTCGTAGAGACCCGCTGACAGGCGGCGGTATAGAATTGACTGAGCCTGATTTAGATCCGTATCTTAACATTCTCATTAGCGCGAACATTTTCAAACATCAACGGGAATACTTAATACGAACCCGGGATTCGTTCTTTGGCTTCGGGGCTGCATTTATCCAAACCGTCGATATTGGTGATATATGTAGACATCAAAAAGGACGCCACATGTTCGAGGGTAACGCCAATTTCACGTTCACGTTTTGGCCCCCGGATATCCGCAAGGGCGGCGGCAGCACATCCCTCTAGTGCTTTCAAAGCTGCCATCGCTTCCTGCTCCCGTAGGGGGCATGGAAAACATACCGTGTCCCCCGAGTCCGAACCATTCCGAAACACAACACGTCCAATGTATTGCAGGAACTCGTCCGGAACCTCGGTTTCGGTAGACTTGCAGAGGAGTCCAAATGCATCTCGTGACCCTTCACTTACCGACCAAGGTGTAGACCCCAGATGAAGAGGCGGGGCTGCTTTGGTTGGCTTGATAGTCATCGCGGTAGTAGGGCAAAATATAACGAGGGACTATATTTGTCGCATCAAGAACACAGACGGAAAACCCCCCAAAAGTACACCGCTTATATTTCAAAAGCAGAGGCTTCCGATCAATTGGGATCACAAAGGGCAGCACCTATGTCACAACATATTGGGATCCATTTGCTTAGGAGTGACTTACTGAGATAGACAGTAAGTGAGGTCGTAACTCGGGCATATAGCATATATGTGACATAATTCTGATTTAGTATGGGAGCGGTAGGCGAGACTTGACCCATCAGACCTTGCGCCAATAGGTCATTTGGACGAAAAATTGCGTATATACGAACGCTAACATGTAGAACAGGTCTAAAAACATGTCACTGGCGATATGAGCCGCTACTACAGCCAATGTCTTCTAGTCAGACACATGCTAGACTGTCCTAGTCATGGACTTGGAATGTCCAAGACTGTTGTTGACACGTCAATTCGCGCCGCACCCGACGGCGCGAAAGCAGTGCTTGCGGGTATGAAACCGCGGAACCCATTGGAATGACGAGACCAGCATGGCTTCGAAGTAGTATCGGAGGCTGACTAAACCTGGTAGACGATCAGTATCAGTGTGGACAGAAAGAGAAAGATATCAGATCCTCCGGCATGGACGCCTTTCTAATTCGCCCCCGCAGAAGCAGAGTAGGGATAGCTGGTACTGAGCCAGCCTTGACGTGCCCAACCTCTGCCAACGCCGCCGAGATAAGGTTGACGTCGTGGATAGACGGGTCCATCTAAGATCGGCTCGGTCCGTGCCAGCCAGGCCGGGATCATGAGGCACGAGGCAAGCAAGGGAGAAGGTTCTGACTCGAAGGGTTGCATGCAGATTCGTGAGTGCCGAATCGAGTTTCTATCAAGACCGTTTGAGATTACATGCAGGGAGGGGAGACACCTAAGCATTTTAGGCTAGGCAGTTGGCATATCAGCCACTAAGCGCTCGATGCGACGACCAGGTACATCATCCGAAAGATACGAATAGTCCAGAAGGGGAACATGAGGGAGATTCTGATATGTAACGGCCTTGAGTGACACATCTGGTCTCAAAAATAAAAGGGTATTGGCAGCTTGTCTTAGACGGCACTTTATTGATAACGTTGAACGGTGAAGATTGGGGTCTCATGATAGGTCTCATGTAGGTAAGCAGGTAAGCATATACCTAGGTAGGTTGCAGGGCGTGTCTGGTTTCTTGCATGTGGTTCTTGTGGTTCTGGTAGTTGAATGATTGAGCCGCAATAATGGAGTAATCGGCCTAAGTGGACCCTGAAAATGTCCGATACAGAACATCAGACGGAGTACTTTATAGTACTTAGTTCTCCATACTCAAGTCGCCGGCTTGGCAAGTACTTAGCCGTACAATGCAGGGTCGATCGCTTAGGACCCCTGGTCATTCTAGCCATTTAGGTGCATTACCCGACAACTTTAAGTGCTAGGTAGCGACCCCTAAACCCCCCCAAAGGCCCCCAATCTTCAACCCCAAATCTTCACCCGCGTCAGGGGCTCAAGGCTATAATTTGCGGAGTACGGAGTATTAACATACTGACTTAGGTACCTACACGTGAGAATCGCCTCAACTCTACACAAGTTCGGACGAGTTTCTAGCTAGAGCTCTATCTCATCATATATCATATTCTTGATTCTATATTCGACTCGATGAGTGTCCTCGATGAGTGTCAATTCCAATAATTGAAAGTAACAACCGAGACATTTGACGCGCATACGGAGTTGATCAGTCACTTTTTTATTCATATCTCCTTCGGCCTTCAAGCGCCTTAGTAAAAGAAAAAAAAAGGAAAAGCAACAATCCGGTTCTTACCTCGGTGATCTTGTATGTCCCTGTCGAGGAGGCAAAAAGTCCGCACTCCTGACACCCTTCTACTATCATATCACAACCTCGTCGAGAAAAGTCCCTGTCAAATCAAGAAATAAATAAACCGCTATCTCCCGTATCTTGGGCGGTGCTAAAACGCCACCCAAGTGCCTAACGGAGTCTCACTTGGGATCTACGGCCTAGCTGCCCAATCACGGCTCTACTCCTCCCCCAGCCCTGCCTAGATTCCTCATCGCAATCATGAGCAGAGTCAAAGGCGGTCGAGGCCGCCCACTGTCCGGCTCAGGAGATCGAATCGGGCTTGCTAGTTGGGGTTGGGGTACTTGGCTCTGCGCTGGCTACCATCCTTGAACTTCTCGAGCCAAAATCCCACGGACCAGCCCTTACACCTTCCATTAATTTTTTCCCCATGAGTTCTTTTCAAGCTAATCTCCCGCTTCCGATATGGTCCGTCGGTTCCAGAGTCCTACACCTTTCTCGCTTCTTTTCACGACTAGTCCCATGTCAGTCAGATCCTATTGTGACAGACCAATGTAGCGCTCCAGTGAGCTGCTTGCTACGGCCTGTATACTCAGCTATACTCTTCTCCGCATAGTCGGGCTACAATCCACATATCCTGCCGCAACCTTACCATAATAGTCTGGCCCCTGCTGCTCGTACCGCATGCAGGCCGGTATTTGATACTCCGCCCGGGAGACAAGCAGTTCCCCTGGCCTGTTACTCGCACGACTTCACGACTTTGGACTTGAGCCCCGACTGGTTTCCGATAGGGCTGAACATTGACTATCCGAGACCGACGCCCCCAGCGTCCGTAAGACCGGCGCGGCCCTCCGAAGTCGTCTGACTTTCATTCTCACAACTGTCCGACTTGGATCCTGGCATCTTGTGGTGAGGTGTCGGATGGCGGATGTGACCTACATCACTTGTGGCTCAAACCATCATGACACGACCTAAGGTTGACCCTGACAAGAGGCAACGTACCGCCCAGGCATGTGACTCCTGTAAACGCAGGAAACAAAAAGTCAGTCAAATTGTTCCCTTTCGCATCTCCTTTCTTACCATCATCATCCACAACCTGTACTTCCTCACACACGAGATCGTCAAGCTTCCTACAATAGTCCCGCAAAATGGACGAATCATCCCTCTAGAGGATTTTTCTTTTTCGTGTCCACTACTTGAGCAGCGTGCAGCATAGCCATTAGCAACGCCTGCTCTGCTGCTGTCTTCGGATGGTTTATTGGGTCTCACAACGGCTGGCGTGGTCGTGTAGCCCTTTGTGGACAGTATGACTTGGAGCTATCGTACGATTCTAACGGGAATCGATTATCTGCGGCCATCATCCTTGCTAATTTTGATGTCGCTGTAGTGCAATGGACTGCAAAAATGCAGCACGTGTCACAAGCGCAACCTGGAGTGCGTGTACACACCGACAAGCTTGGAATCTGGATCACAAGAACCCCTAGGATCCCCGACTAAGCGTCGACATGTTGATAGTTCGCCAAGAATGCTGAAGATGGAACCTGGTCAGACCATAACGGCACACACTCCGTCTATAGGGTCGTGGAGTCAGAATTCCGACAGGCCAGCGATGAATACGAAAATGGAGTCGCCCGAGTTGAACCAGACCAAGCTCGCGGGAGCAACTCGCCACTTTCACGGCGGTAATGATCGTGACTTCGATTCCCGCTCTCGGATCAGTACTACTATTAGCACTAGCAGCAATGCTGCGGATGAAGCTGAGCTCCTTCCTTATCCTAGAATGCTTGAGGATGGGACAAGACGGTTACGTGAGTCGAGCCACACATCTTCCCCTGAACACAACCGGTGTCTTCCCTTTTCTACACCAAATGGTTCACGTTGGATCCTACATTTTCCATGGCATCCGCGCAAACGAGATTCGGTGGGATGTTTATGGTTTCTCAGCTAGATTTCATTTTAGGCTTGGATCCCAACCCGTCATTCGATGGGTTGCGTGCTAATATGTTAGTATAGAGTATGTTGGCGAGTCAGCAAGTCTTTCTTACCTGCAGTTGATCCGCATGATAGTTTCGAGTGTCGCTGGGGACTCTGCATTCACCCAGGACACTGCGAGGCATAACATAGTGGAGAATACCATCCAGCTCCCTCAAGATATAAAACCAACTGGGGTACTCCCAAATAGGAAAACAGCCGATGTCTTGGTGGAATCTTTTTTCATAAATGTAGGGTCATGATCCTTTCATCTCTACAATAGCTAGGTTGACTTATTGAATCTGCAGACCTCCGGCTTCATTGAAGTGTTCCGCAAGGAAGAGTTTCTCCAGAACGTTCAGGAGTGCTACAACGACCCTCTCAGAATTACGCAGAAGGATCTATGCAAGCTAAATCTCGTATTCGCTATTGGTCTAGTTATCGCATGCCCATTGCCGGGAACTGAGGCAGCAGCTGTGATTCAGAACTTGCACTCGGAGTCAGCCAACTTGCCTTCGGTGTCAACTAATCATGCCGAGCTATTTTATCGAAACGCCAGAGACCTCTACGGCCCAGCGACTGGATTTGAAGATGCTGACTTCTGGTCTGTCCAAGCTCTCATACTCATGTCGCTCTATTCGCTGGCGGTGTCTAAAAGGAATGCTTCGTATATATATATCGGTAAGCAGTGTTGCCACTGTTATTGTTTTTTTTTTTTTGGTCTCGTCTTCAATGCTTCTTTTTTCTTTCTTAATTCTTACGTATCTGATTATGATGAGCAGGGATGGCAATACATTCCGCAAAAGCATTGGGGCTACATAGAGAGGAAACCATGGAGGTTTTTCCCGTTCCTGAACAACAGCTGCGGAGAAACGTGTGGAGGACTCTATTCGTTTTCGATCGCTTCCTTGCTGCGAGTCTCGGTCGCCCCATAACCATATCGGAAGGAGACTGCTCCGAGCACGCATTGGATTTTGAGAGAGAGGCTACAACGGACGAGTCGCCGATGAGAAATGATACAGGAGTGACTAATTCCATGGCACTTGATGCCGCGGTAAGAAGCAGCATGTTGATCGGGACGACGCTCAGGAAATTCTATTCCAGGAGAAAGATATCAACCCTTGTGGGGCAAGAAATCACAGATCGCCTACAAGTTTGGGAGCGAGAAATGCATCAGAGTCTGCATTGTCGACGAATCTTGGGTAGTCCAATCGATCAAGCAGAAGCTGTTGCCGTCCTCCACGTTAACCTCCTTCACTGCCACTCCGTTCTGCTCCTCACGAGACCGTTCTTCCTATTCCTAATAAAATGGGGCTATAAGTTGGGCTACGATGACTTGACCGGAAATTCTCAGAAGCTGTCCTCGGCTGATCAACGACTGGAAAGACTGGAGAGGTTTTCTCAGGCCTCCATCGAGGCTGCGCAGCGTACCATAATTCTTGCACAGGCGGCGTTGGATGCCGAATACTTACCTCGGTGCAACCCTTTCGTAATGTAAGACCCCTTTCCATGGTACCGTTAAGAGGACAGATAGCTTACCTGCAATTCCTCCCCGCTCGATAGATACTTCGTCTTCGCAGCAGCACTGGTCATATTGAGCAATGAGTTTACCTCATTATACCATAATCCTGACGCGAACAACTCTATCAACAGCAGTATCCGCATACTCGAGTACTGCGAACAGAGGGACGCGCAGGCTAAGAGGGTCAAGTACATCATCCAGAAATTCCACGAGGCAAATCAGGAACGGCCATCGAGGGCAAACATATCCTTGCCTGGTCGCAAGATCCCTACAATAGCTACAAACTCACAGACTTTCCGCCGTGACCCTACGTCACACTTTTTCCACCACGCCAAGACTGGACGGCAAGACGTCTACATGGGCGATCTATCGCCAACGAAGGAGCGTACAGCCGTTCACGTACCAGCGGCACACTCAGAACCTCGCATGTTGCCGATGATGCCGCAGGCCATGCAGCAACCAAGTCCAGAAGGGAGCGTGTCGTTAAGCAGCGGTATTGCAGCGGTCAGTATGGCGCCGGGGATGGAAGGTCTTGCCGGGGGCGACTCCGAGTTCGATTTCGACATCCTAATGCAAGGCTGGAATGCACCTGCTAATAGCCTGGGCATTCATCCCTCATTGCATCCGGCCGAGACATTTGGTTCTTACGGGCTCCATCAACCGCCAATGCCGCAGAGCAACGGCCTCCACCCTCACGTCGCGCCGTATCCGCCCTCGGACTACCGATAATGGCGGCCTATTCACCAAATTGACACACGCAGCAGGATATAAAGGTGAAGGACGAGAGACACGATGAATGGAGCATATATACATTGTGAAGGGGACTTTTCGTTGCTCTATTGAGATCCTCGCGCTCCGGCCGAGCTAGCGTTGAAATCGAGATGAATAATTCGCATCAAGCTATTAGGCCAATGGGACAAATACGGTACTAGAGCGTTTAGGAAGAGGGTCACCGGTTTCGTTACTATATAGTGTCGAGTGTTTTCTACTGTTAATGTCGAGCAGGTCTCCTTGGTTCGGCTCAGGGGTTGACCTTACAGGTCTCGGGGGGTAACGACGGGAGATACCGAATTCAAAGTTTGCGTATATTTTCACATACACCCCTCGTTCTGCTCGACGCTCGTGGATTTCTGATTAGACAGGTAGCTAAAGTGAGTAGTGATTCACCTTATTACTAGCGGTGGCAACACTGTTCCGTTGGGTGATCCGTAGAGCTCGTGTATATTAGCAAAGGGTTGTGAATACCTGCTATGGCCCTCCTTTAAGAGTGAACCACCTAGGTGTTCTGAACAACTGAGTTCCAGGGGTTTAACTACAGGAGTACCAGCTCCTAATTTCTTACGTCTACAGATACCTACCCCCCTGAATCCAGTCCAGGAAGGGATAAGAATGACTCGTGATCCAGCAGTCCCGACTTCATTGTAGTGAAACTGCAGAACTCGTAAGGGGTAGCAGGAAGAAACTAGCGCATGACCCCCTAGGAGAGACTTCGCCATGCCAATGCGTCACAATTTAATAGTTACTTATTCTAGTAGCTTGAAGAGAGATTAGGTTCTTGTGTATATTGTGCTCCTCTTAGAAGTGACGTATGAGTGTGATACTAAATTGTACCGCAAGTAGTACGAAGTACTGTCTACAACCGTCGTCTCGCCTCGCTCTCCTAATCCGTATCTCACATTGACCAATACGTAAAAATCATCTTGCTAGTTGGTACCTGGGACGAGCTCTCACCCTGGAATCCAGAAATGCAAATTAGGTTGCCAAGCCTCGACTGACCACCACGCTGGAGACCTCATATATTGCAAGATGGGCAAACTCGGAGCCGAGGAGGTTGGTATGCAAGGGTGTTGCCGTATCACAGGCGGCGCAGCAGAGCAGTACCAAGATATCAACCAGTGCCTTGTGGACCTCGAAATTGGAAATAAGCGTGCATGTATACAAGTATTTTGTAGCCCGCGTCTAACAAGAGGGTCAGCAAGCTGCGGATGACCACACAGACTGCGCTCGACATCGAAGACGTACCTGCGAAGCCATGTCGATCATCATATTCAGGCAGACGTCGGGCAGCGCCTTATTCGCTAGTAGCCGGGCGCGCCGTCGTCACCAGGACGCCCATCCGACCATCTGGACGGGTCGTCACCAAACGCCCTAGGCGTCACGTAACATGGCAAGATACATGTACGATACATGTCGCCATGATCCAGAGCCGCCGTCGATCCGGGCGACCTAGATGCGCACGAGAGACGCAGTAAGCCGCAGGACGTCTCGCAGGGGTACCGGTCAAGCTTTGCAGATGTTTGCAGATGTAGTCCTACCAGCCTCTCACGGGGCGGGCCGCAGAGGCCACCCCCCAGATCGCGGTCTGCCCCGGTCCTGCGAGATGCGAATCTTACCTACCTTAGCCTTACCTACCCAGCCAACCGAGAGGGGGGGAAAAGTTGCTGCCCAACTACCGGGAATGCCGACGCTGCGAGGAGGAAGAGAGAGACGGGACTATCGCGATCGAACTTGCGGTGAAGAGATTTCGGCATGATGGCCAAGCCCGGGGAATATTTCGTGGGGTCGCAGTGAGGAGAAATCGACGAAGAAAAAAAAAAGAGGAACCCTTTTTTCCTCCTCCCTCCTCCCATACAGGCCTGTTCGCTTCATGTAGGTTGTAGGTACGACAGTCTCAACCGGCAGAGAGCCTGGGCTGCGCCGTCTCCCACCCCCACCCTCTGTCTTCCCGTCGTACGAGAGGGAACTTTTGGCGAAGGAAGAGAGGGAAGAGGCGGCTGTAAGCAGCGGAACTTCGGTCACGGACTGGCCTCTCGGCGGGTTCGATCGGGTTCGAATTCGGGCCTCGCTGAATCCTACTACACACGCGCTTCTTCCTTCAGATCGTCTGGACATGCATACATACAAACATACAACGAAGGCCCGCCCCCGCCTTATACATGCATTGCAGGACGTAGGACGACGTATCGAATCGCATGATGCCGTCGCGATGATGATGCGGGATGGGCGATTTTCTGTTCCGCTCCCAACGCGGCTGAGGGTCAGCTAAGACATATTTAGATGCATACCGCATCTAAAAGGGGTAGGCAGTCAGAACAGAATACACGAAAAGAGTAGTAGTAGTAGTGAGAATCGGACCGACGCGTAACCCAAAACCAGATATGCAGCCCAGGCCGGCGGACGAGGACGATATGACATAGCTATGATAGCGTAGATTAATCATTAGCAAACCCGCGTTAAATTCAGATGTGCAAACCAAAAAACAAGGAGGGCAGACGCAAGGCACGCGGGCCACCACCACCACCACCACCTTAGCGTATCTACTTTGTGTCCATTCCTGGCTCGCGGTCTAGGCCCTGGAAGAACGGTTGATCCCATAACTCCCCCAAGGCGCGGACCACCTCATTCGCCAGGAAAATGCTCCGGCGCCTGCTGATCTCGACTGCGAAAACTCTTGGTACTGGGTCTATCAGTTACCGCTTCCGGCGGCCTTGCCCTTTCGTGCCGGGGGCAGGGGGAGGAAGGAGGAGGAGGAGGAGGGGAGAGAGAGATGACTGGTTTGTTGGTCGGGGGGGCAGGCAAGACAGGCAAGGCAGGTTTACATACGTGCGGTAGCATTTCCCGTTTCATCGGCACGACGTTCGCGGCCCCATCGTCGTCCGTTAAAACGTGACGGTCCTCAGGTGGGTAGGTGGGTAGGCGTTGTAAAAATCCGAGGCTGGGGCTCCAGTAGGTAGGTGAAACCAAGACGCGAGAGAGAGAGAGAGACAGAGACACGAGAAACGATGATTCACAGACGCAAGGCAGAAGACGAAGACGAAGAACGAAAAAGATCGCTTGGCCTGCCCTATCTGGCAGGAACACGCAAGCCACTACTGCTACTGCTACCACTCGACGCTCTTCGAACCTGGTTAGCTAAAACCGCCCCCCTTTTTTGTGTGTGTGTATGTGTGTTTTTTATGTGTACCGTACAAGGTCGTAGGTAAAGCGGCGGAAGGCCCGAGGCCTGCCATGTGGCCGGCCCAAGACCGAACCCTGATCTGCAAATAAATATATACACCTACATATGCGGTGGGAAGTCATTGGGCGCCCAGTCCACGATACGAGAAGGGGGTGTGTGAGTGTTTGTGCCGGCGGCGGAAATGGGTCCCACGACGTGTGGGTACGGGGGCTGCGAGAGTGACAGGTGACAGGTGACGGGGACGGGGTACAGCGTCGACCAGGAGGAGACAACGAAAAGGCCGTTCGTTCGAATAGAGTTTAGCCAAGCAAAACATCGTAATAGGAGGTGCCATATATGCTAGGTAGCACAAATGTATGCATATATGCCTACCAGGTAGGTATTTCTATGTATGACGCGGTTTGTTTTCGTTTTCGAGCACGTACGTGCTCCTTCGGCAGCTATACCGAGGCTGGCCTACGGGCTGACGTCTGACGTATGCAAGAGGAGGAAGATCAACTAGACCCGGAGAGATTTGGTGTGGACGCACGGCAGGCTTCTCTCTTCCAGTCAGCTTGTAAGTCTCCCCCCGGCGCCATGCTATTCTCGGTATACCTATCATGAATATACAATTCGGCGGCCCGTTTCTGATGCACGTACCTAGGTAGTTGTTGGCCGTAGGGCAGCTTCGGCTGTGGACTGGAAGAGAGACCGTAGCCTGGGAGACAACATGTAAGACTTAAGCGCTGCTACCCTACGACCCTACCCTCGCACCACTCAAGCCAACGGGGCTATCGAGATCTGGGAAATCCGCGTGTGGTGGGAGCTTGGTTGGATTTGTGTCAGATGGCCGTGGCTGTTTTCGTCGGTAGTTCTCAGGTCTGATAGGCCGTAGGGTCAGGGCCAAAGGTGTAGGGTTGCACGCATTGGTCTGTTTAGATACCCAGAGTATGGGCAGTTCTGGATCCTACCCAACTTTTTAATTATTTCTTACTTTGGAGGTATCCATCAAGATACAACCTACTGTGTACGTTCCTTTTGAGATTCTCTACTTCGGCAGAGTCCGTCTTGTGTCACAGCGAAAGGGTAGTTTTTTTTCCCTTTTTTTTCTTCTTTCTTTTCATATTCTTTTCCAATGTTTCAATGCTAGAATTTCAACTCTGCTGGGATATTTCTTTGGCTACCGTAATTTGCTGATCTGGATCTTTTATCCTCTAGTTTAGCCGCTTGGTTTGATCCCTAATTCGTTCTACTCTCTCTCCCCCCTCCCCCTTTTCCTCCGAAACGGGATATTCTCCCCATGGCAAGTCAGAATCGTCCACACCACCCGCGTCTTTTGTCTCCCCCCCCCGTATTTTAGACTCCACAGAATAGCATCTCCCTCCCGCTGCGTAGGAATGCTGAGCGCCCTCCCCGTAGATCTCCCGAAAGAAATGGTTCCTCCCCCTATAGACCTGTCCCTCAGTATATATACCAACTTGTATAGAACAAAGCTCGGTGGGTATTAAGAATGTCCGTAAGGAAACAAAATATGAATGGATACGGGAAATAAGTTTCTGCAGTCTTGTGAAATATCGCAATCTGGTATCGAATAATGCCGCCCGCCCTCCCGTAGACCCAAAAAGAACCCAACGTATAAAAACAAACAAAAACGCCATAAACACCCGCTAAGCCCAGCAGTGGACTCCTGAACGTCCCTGAGTATTTGTATATATGTACGTAAAATCGCAGAGTCCCAAGCCCCGGTCCCCAGAGGACCAGCGATAGGAAACTGTGCATGTGTATATGTCGCGACTGGACAAAAGAAAGGTAGTTGACGGAGGGGAGGTATAAAATCTGGTGTGTACAGTTTTCGGTGCTGGGGACCCGTAAAACCTGCGACTTGGGTGCGTGTGAAAAGCAGACTGTATTTCGTTTCCTGACACCTAACCCATGTGGAAGCAACAAACGACATGGAGCTTTTTCTTCTCTTCTCTTTTTTTCCCTTCCCGCCCGAAATGTCGGTTGCCCGAGCTATGCGAAAAATCTCTAATGACCGTTTTGTGTCCAAATGCTTCGGAATAATATGGAGCGCCTCTCCCTTAGACTGGCTCCCCGAGTCTCGCCGCTGGCGCGAGAGTTATTCAACATTAAAAAGTATTAGTAGTAGTAAAAGTATTTGCTTCGTAAACGAAAGTGGAGTAGCGAGCCAAGAGGCTCTTGTTATATGACCGAACACTCGTGTTTTTACCGCTGGCCTGGATCGTGCGGCGCGTTGGGTCGTGTTGCCCACCCAGTCTCGTATGGCTCCCGTTTGTAAGGTGGGAAGCTTTGTACCGGAGTGGTTGTGGTGGATGGTCCGGTGGTTGGCGTTCCGGGCTGCTGATCCAACCGTAGAGGTGGGAGTCGCGAGGTACGAGCCATAGCCGAAGGAGTCCCTGGTTGCGATAGAGGAGTGTGGCTAGATTGCGCCATAGGCGGTAGACCGGCCTGAGCCGTGGCATAGGATGGACTATACTCTAGCTGGGGGTCCGTCCGGCGTCTTCGCGCGGCCCTCTCGCCTGTTATAGGATCAGTAGCTCCGTAGGGTGCCATCGGAAGCGCGGGTTGATTAGGAGCGTGCGGGCTTCTTTCTGCATAAGAACCACCGCTTCTCGTCGAGATGGGACTCGGAGGTCCCTGGTAAGCGAGCTCGCTGATTCCGGGGGTTCGATAGACGATATCGCGAAGCCGGTCTCGGTCGTTACGATACCTGTCCCGCTCGCTTTCTATCTCTTGCTGCCGCTTCAGGAGCTCGCGATGCTGACTCTCCAGCTCTTGTATTCTTATTCCTTGCTGTAGCTCCTTGTCCTTCTTCCTGGCCCGAAACCGCGCAGAAGCACCCGCATTACGCTGTCGCTTCTCGTCAGCTTGTTTGGACCCGTTATACATGTCCAGTGGCACAATTAATGGCTCGCCACCCACATTCATCGCCGCATGCCCGTCCATTCCCACCATGCCTCTTACATTGGATGGACCTGCCTGAGACGAACCTCCAAGCATCCCTGACCATCTGGAATCACCTACCGGAAGAGAAGGTGGATACGGTCGATTGCTAGGTGGGGCGGCTGTCGGATACGGTGGACTGGGACCATAGCCATGAGGTCTTATCTGGTTACCAGGGCCTCCGGGAGGTTGCTGGGGCTCCTGTCCGGGGGCATTGAACGGACTAGGAGTCGGCTGGGAAAGCGACCGAGGAGGAGGCGTTGTTAGCGGAGCTAGAGTAGTTGGAGGACCAACTCCAGGATGGTGAGCTCTCCCAAACTGAGGTGCTAAGAGAGGCGGTCCACCAATTCGCGGTGACTGCATATGTTGGTGTTGCCCAGGCGTGGGAGGCTCAGCTGCATAGCCTCTGCCCGGTGCGGGAGGATGACCGTGGTAGTAGTGGGATTGAGGTGCGTGGAGCGCTTGGGGCGGTGGTATCTGACCAGCGGCACTAGCTCGAGGAGACCTAGGGGTCAAGATTCGTCGAGCTCCTAGTGCAGGATGGGAATGGCTCGGTGCGGGAGAGCCACGCTCAGCTGGGGGTGGTCCCAGAGGAGGCTGGCCTCCAGCACCCGGGCTTGCCTGATGCTGGTTCGACATCCCATGTCCCTGGAACATGAAGGGCCGCGGTGCAGTTGGACTAGACTCAGACGTGGAGCCTCGCAGGTTCGGACTCGGATGCAGAGGATGCCCGCTGGGTGGCACAGAGGCTGCCGAAGAAACAGTCCCGGTTGGTGATGGTTGCGTTTCTGCCGGATTCAAGATGTTCCATACGCCAAAGCCCCTCTGGGGTAGTGACTGTATCAGGTCTCCATTAGTTCGAGGAATGCCAGCACTTTCCAAAGGGCCGCTGCTGGCTGGCTGCGTACCAGACCTTCGAGGGTCCGAATGGAGTGAATTTGGTGATGTGCTCGTGCCTGCCGGAGACCTGGATGTCCGAGGTGAAGCAGATCGTGACGCAGGTTCCCTCTGCGACATCGGATCCCGTTCCCCTACACGCAGGTGGCCCAGAGGACCCAGACATTGACCGCCTCCCACAGACGCAAATTGATACCGCTGGATTTCTGCTCTCGTCTCGTTAAGATTTAGTCTCGCCCCACCGGGTTCGCCGTCCGCTTGCTCTATGCTGCTCAGGCGATTCGGGTAAGATCCCAGGTCCCCGGTGCTGGTCGTGCGGGTAGAGTGCTGCTGGGAAGTTTGCAGGATATTGAGAGTTTGGACCGCCACGGCGATAAATTGGTGACCAGACTCCGGGTGTGAGAGCAGCCGAGTGTGATGATGGCTCGCTTTCTATTTGCGCCTGTGACTGGTGGTCGCGCGGGCGTGTATACCAAGGTTTGGTAATAAATATTCAAGTCGTCCTCTAGTATCCAAGGCGTACTGTTATAGCATTCCAGGCCAACTCCTAGCTTTCGAGGAACATTCGATAACCGTCAAGCTATATACGCAGATACGTTGCAGTGGGCTCCTCTGGTCCGAGTCACAAGGGCGTCCCGGCAAAGTCGCAGTGCGAAGTCCAGATCCGGAAGAGAAAGTCGTTACTCGAGGTTAAGAGGTGGCAGTGGTGAAGAGTTCTAAGAAGTGTTTCCAGTCAAGGTGGCGCGGCTGGAGTTAAGTGGATGGATATTAGCTGTTTGTAATGCCCAACGAGAACCGAGGGAACTGTGCTAATGCCAAAGAGAGGTGGTAGCAGCCAATAAAGATTGAGATGCACCAGAGGGGACCATTCATGATCCTGACAATAAGCCCTGCAGCAATGAATGGTCGAGAGATACGCCAACCAACGCTAAGTAGTACTGGGGCCTGAATAAATAGCTACAATTCGTGCTTCGTGGGGAGAGAGAAAGTGGTTTTTCTTACTCGGATGGATACGTACGGGTAGGACAGCAAAGAATACCAAAGCAGATGGAGAGGCGGGAGTGGATGGAGTAGTGTTTCCACCGCGTTGCTTGCGTCAATTCACCGACAGCTAAGCTATTGCTTCGGGATGCAGTAAGCTCAGCATCTGCCCACTGGCAAAGTACTCGGTAGTACGGCCTTTGTAGAAGTAGGGAAGGGAATGACGATGGCAGATGTAAGCATTCTGAAAGAGTCTTGGGGCAAGGTTGCAGAGTTGACTAGCTGCTAAGAGCAAACTCGCGTCTATTCGATTTCTTCTTCCTTTTCAATCTCCTTGGCGTCGAGAACCCTAAGAGCTCCCATGCCCGCTCTTATCATCAGTCATGTTAAAAAAATCGGACAGGGCAGAAGAGACTGAAGAAGGGTGGAGCTAACATGGGGATGGTTTGGGACCGCGGCCGGGGTGCAGGAAGCTCCAGGGGGCCCATGTTCAGGCTCGCGTTGGTGCTCAGCACCGGGCAGGGCTTAGGAGTTGACACCCATAGTCTGGATGCAATATGAACTAGGACACCCCGTGGCTTGTTCCTTTTTTAAACAATTTCAGCGAGATGTGGGAATGATGAGGATCTAGAGACTAGGGCCTTCTGTCAGGGAGCCATACGGCTCTTCGAATGTTCGATGGCTTAAGGAGCTGAGAAGCTAAGCTAAGCAGCCCTATAACGATGTCTGACACCTGCAGCCTGGAAGGGGCATGCGAAACATGAGGTGTCAACCGAGAAACCGTTCAAGCTGACGACAGAGCAGCCCAATGGACAACTCGAATCTACGAGCACGGTATATGTTTATTAGACTAAGACTCGGGTCATGTCATCTGGAACCGAGAGAGGCTCTTGCTGCCGCTGTACACTTGTTTGCGGTCGCTCCCCTCAGGTTTCCAATCAATACAGGAGATCTGTAATGTGGTACAGGTTACCGACAACGGATTGCCCTGGCGGCGGCGGCGTTAGCCCATTCTGCCATTTTGGAAACAGAACAGCGGTGGATGAGAGCTATCGTGGACCGCGGGCCGTAGGACTGCAAGGTTCGCCAGTCAGTGCCGTCAGCCAGCGGAAGCACAGCAGAAAGGATAGAACTAGTAATGTCTTCGACCGCCGATAGGTCACGGCTCGTCACGGCTCGTCACGAAGTAGAATATGGGTTCATAATGGAGATCTCCGGTGGAGTCACTGTATGCTAAAGAGTCGACTAGGTGGGCGGGTAAAGGCTCCGCTCGTTCCAAACCGTTCACCTAAGATGATTTTTTGGTGGAAATGATCGACATGATAACCGTGGCTGGCCAAGAAAACGTCAGTTGGCCCCCGGTTCTCCAAGTCAAGTAAATGACCATTGACGAGCAAGAGGCGGTCACTCGAGCTCGACTGCAGTCGGCTTGCATGAATAGTACGTGTGCAATGCCGGTGCCAACTGGACAGGTATTGTTGGAACAGCGTTTTTACTGTCTCTACGTAGTAATATGCTGGGAGAACCGAGATCGACTAACCTAGCAGATTGGCGGTCAGTACCGTAAGTTGCTCTCCGGTGGTGAGGAAACGGAGGGCTTCACTCCATTAGCTGGAGCTGGGTAGTGCCGTACTGTTGTACTATGGTACACGGGAATACCTAGTACCAGATACATTCTGCAGGGTAGTTCGAGCTAGACCTAGTTAAGTATAGGGCGAGTCCAGCTCGCAACGAAGGTGACGATGTTAGTTTTTGTTCCCTTTCCGGAATAGGGAAGGGAAGCGTGGGAGACATGGGATATGCAAGCCCAGGCTATACACACACATGGGAGTTGTACACGCAGTGAGATGCAAGTACAATATGTAAGTGCAAGTCAGAGTCACGAGTTGTTGTAAGTTGTTTACTAGTGTAGGTCGGGTTAGGTCCATGTCACCAGACAAGGACGAGGGTTTAGGAACAATAGCGGCACATAAGTTCGAAACTAGCGCGCATCCCCCAGCGATTCCGACTTCGATATTTCTGGCTGGCACGCTGGTCCACCCTGCCACCCTGCCTTGCCTGCCTGTCTGCCACCGTTAGGTCCACCGTCCACGGCCGCGGAAAGCGGGAAGGACCCTCCTTTACCGTCCTGTCCTCCTACCTTCTGTACATATGTAGGATATAGGATATGCATGTATGCAAGTCCATATAAGTTCCTTTCTCCTTTCCAAGTCTGAGGTGCCATTGTGCCATTGTACCAATAGCCAAGACAAGCACCTTTGTCATCTAACGTTACCTACCTAAGGTGCATACTACATGTGGTCAACCTTACGATAGTAGACCATGTAGGTATGCATGTATGTAAGCTAAACCTTTACTACGACAGACGACAGACCTTATGTGACATATCATTATTAGCTACCTAGGTGGGTATGTACATGCTCATACTGCAGTATAATACTATATAAACGAGTGCAAATGTAAGTAAAGTACACCATCTACTAACCTACATTGGAAACGCAATGCCCCGGGGCAATCGCAAGTCTGTCCATATGGGGCAAAATGGGAGACGTCGTGGAGATACATCAATGGCTTGGTTACGGTAAATAAGAACCTTTTGCATCCTTCCAACTGTTCGCCGCTGACCTACGCATGCAGCCTTCTAGACCTACATATCTAACCTACCTACGTAGGTACGCACAAACAACAGCTTACCTACCGGCATAGTGTCTACGTAGATCTCTTTGAGGAAACGATCAGGTACCAATGCGCGGTTCGAGCCCAACGACCAAAAAGCCATGTCTCAGTAATAATGACCGAACCATGCCAGCAATGTCAGCATGACCAACAGCCTGCAGAAGGATCGCCGACACACACAGCTGCTATAGCTCCTCGAACGGTCATTTGCGGGGGCGTAACGCACATCAATCAACCGCCTGGAGTCCGAGGCTACAGTTACAGCAATTTGCTGACCCAACGAGGCCACCGGGGCCACCTGGGCCACCTACTTTACTGAAGAATCCAAATACTTCGACGTCCATTGCCAGCAAGGCGATGCAGCATAAGCTAGAGCTACAACAGCTACAGCTCATAAATCTAAATCTAAAGCGTCGCATCCATCTTCCGACACGAGGACACCCAATTTCTCGTCAATTTACCTCCGTAATCGCCAATGATACTTACTAGTTATTAGTACTTATTACTTCATCTTGCGGCAACCCGGCCGGCAAGGGGTATGTATCGTCACATCCAACTGGGTTGCTATGCCAGGGGTCCTTCCTTGGCATCTTGATGGCTGCCCAAATCCGTTAAATCATCACTAAAAGAACAATACCGAGCTCGAAGACGTACCTGTACGGCACCTATACGCGAGAGCGCTTACTGCATGTGTGCGTATTCCGGAACTCGGGCTCTGCGGGCTACATAGTACGGCATCGGTTGCATATACGCCATGTATGTGCTAGGCTATCTCACGGCGAGTTCTGCAATCGGCCGCGGTACCTAATGGTTCATGTTGCTGCCGTGTGATTAGACCTCCATCTGGTCCCGGTCGGCACGCGCAAGGTACCTAATCTGCATTACAACATAGGGTACGCAGGCCCTTCCTGCGGCCTGCGGCCTTGTATGCGGCCAGAGGAACGCACCGCATCATAAAAGTTCTTGTCGCGCGAAATTACAGCATCCTATTTGGCGGCCCGCAAGCGCAAGGATCATCCTTATACATTGTTAACCCAGCAGCCTGGATAGAAAGCCACGGTCTAAACCATGTCTGGCGTTAGCCTGAAAATGGCCGCGTCTTACGCCGAATCGAGCCCAAGTCCTGCTAATCAAGGCGGTGTTTTTGAAGCCTCGTGGCAACGGTGTTACTTAACATTCGTCAGTAGCGCTCGTGGTGAAATATGACAAGACAACAAAAATAACAACAAGCGAGCTAGGGGAACCAGGTTCTGCAGGTAAACCATCGTAATTTCGTGCAGCCACACTCTCGTCGACTGTAGATCTTTCGTGCTAGGCTCACGAGATCCCCATCAAACGATGTGTTGCATTCTCCATTTCCAGCGAAATTGGGAGCTGATCAATCACATCGTCGCAACCCAAGGTCTTGTCGACGATGGCATTAGTACAAGGGAGTCAATGTTTCCCAAAGGTAAAAGAGGAAATAAATCCTCATAAAAGAAGAACGAAGTAGCGTTGCAACTTCATATTTCGGGTGGCCTTGTCCCTGGTCCTAATTTGCTTTTTAATATACTCTCCCTTGGATGTTTCTCACCGCAGTCGGAGAATATCACGGACGGTCCATTCAATGCAGGAACAAGGTCCGAGACATCGTGGAATGAAGTAATTTACACATCCCGTCGCTGGGATGAGGCTATCTTGTCTCAATTACATTTTGGGGCTTCTGCAAAGAATGGCTTTGTTACACGTCATTTTTGTTTGCCCTATCTTCAACGGTACGTGCTTATCTCGGTCGAGTCGAGACTTGTCCTAGGGTGGTAGCGGTCAGTGATACTGCAGGTTGCGTCCGCAGATCTCGAATCATATCATCAGTGCCCGACAGCTGAGGATAGCATCATCATTGCTTTAATCGAAACCAGGTCTGGTTTAATTGCTAGCAGCTGCAGACAAAACGATTGGCAAGCACGCGCCATAGACGGCATACATGACGACGGTTGAAAGAGAGCCTGGAACATAGCTGAGACAACCACGATGCTAAGCACAGCCTTCCAGAATTCGTACGCCCTGCCAGCACCCACGCACACAGAGGTAGGGCCTGTGCGATTAGTCGGGAATATCTCCGTCGACTGTTCGAAGTCCGAAGTCCATGATGCTCGAATGAGGCAACGCCTAGCCGTGGCGAAGGTGGTATTATTACTTATGCTAATGGGTGCTAAACATGACTATGATAGGTACGTCGAACTTGTAGATACCCACTGACGAGAGAGTTCTAGGTGCTTCACAAAATGGCGCGTCATATGCCGCAACCATGGGACAATGTTGGGAAGCCAAAAAGCAAAGAGGTCCCAGCCCGTCATTTAAGTTAACCCAGCAGTCTGGACTGGTCCCCCCCTCTCTGCCGAGTGCTCCGTATCTGGATCTGGAGATTGAATTGGGGGTGGATGGGGGGGCCATTTCGCGTGTTTCCCATGGCGATTCTAAGATTCTGGAAAACGTATCATGTATGGCATGCAGAGGTCAGCTGCAGCTAATAAGGATTAACTGCAGTCTGCAAGCTCGGGGAACAGGGATCGAAACATTACGGCAGCCCATCACAAAATGGCTTCATGACCAGCCGAGCCAGCTTCGCCCCAGCTCCTAGGACCTTGCAATGTAACACAAAAACGAGGTGTCACTTTTTTACGCACACATCCCTGGCCGGTCTTCCAGGACCGGGGGTACGAGAGCGTCAGACCGGCTGAACCTCGAATGAGATACCTCATAACTCTAGACGATCGCTATTCTAGGCTGTATTGGTAGCAGAGGTGAGCCACCAATCCGCTCTCGCGACCGGGTTACCCCTTACAGAGTATCAGTACGGAGCCATGCTACGATGGTGTGTACCGCGCAGTATTTTGTACTACATACTAGGTACGGTACATGCCTTGGGGATTACGACTTCTTCATGTCTCGTCGACACATGGCCTGCAAGCCCTATCTCCCCTGGAGTCCCCACAGCTGAACGAGTTTCGTGCTACGGAGTACATAACTCCCTATAATATCACTATTATTGCCTATCATCATGGAAGCCAATGCAGTGATACACAGATTGTCGAGGACAATCGCTACCATACGCACGGGGGATCTTCCCCTTCACGTTTCGACGGGCGGATTGAGCTATTATTACAACGCTCAGCGACATACGGCATCGATCACCGCCCCCATACCTACAAGGATTTTTAGGTAGTCTGTGTGGTGTACAGGATCACCAACACCAACCTCCAACCAACCATGGTAATCTCACAGAAGCCAAGTGGAGTGGTACACTCACTTTAGCTTTCTAATATGTAGACAGTGCATATTACTTTTTTCTTATTCCCTTAGGTAGGTCCTTGCTGATTCCTTTTTTTTTTCCGTGGCGGGCATGTGGAACTCATTCTGGAAGACTTACCCGCATCAGTTCTTGATCATGTGCGTCTATCCTAGCGGCATAATATTAGAATAGTCGCGGAACGGCTCGAATCTACGAGAGTCGACCTCCTGTCGTCTAGTTAAACTCTTTCTCGGCTAGATCCATCCGTTCATCAGGCCTACACATGCAAGCTAACACCGTCTTCACAGACGATGAATGTCGTGGCCTCTCGCCTGGTGAGTATTTCTCACCGACGGGGCACATCTTGCATGCGCTAGGTACATACCTACCAATCCCCGAGGTCCTCGTGAACTGGAAAATAACGTACCTGGGTTAGCGGACTTGGAATCACCTCAAAAGGGAAATATGTTAGTTGACGATGTCTACACCGACTCCTTACATATTTCATACATTAGGTTAGGTACCTTACCTATTATTGACTTGCATCCGCGATGCGTTCCCCTCCCAACTCCCCCCGTTCTTTATCTACGGCCAAATAGCTTCTTCCACGCGACCTATCGTCGTGGACCCTTGCGATTCGCAACAAGCGGTCACCAACTCAGAAAGATGGCTTTTGGATACGAATTCTACTCGGGCCACAGCCCCGGTTTACTTACAGGTTTACATGTCGCAATTGAGGGAACCAATTCCGCCCCTTCAACACCAGCCACCTAGATAAAGCTACGCACACCTCGACACGTAAGTCCAGGCAGAACACATGTTGTGCGGCTGCATTCCGGTTCCCCTTTGGGTCCATTACCGAATTCGGTGGCCAAGATTTGCAGCAGACTATTGCGCCTTACTATGCAGCGGTGAGGCTTAACGCTTGGATCTCGACGTCGAGTGACAGATTTATACGGATTGTACATTCAACAGCGGAGCAAACAACCCGGCTCAGCAATGCGTATTTTCGCGTACAAATGAGCCGCCGTATGTGAGGTTAGGATTTGAAGCTAGCCAATATCTCACATATTCCTTTCATTCATTTCTGCTTCTGTGTCTGCTTCTGTGTCTGCTTCTAGTGAAGCAAAATCTATTTTCAAGGAATACAAACCCTTCCGAGCACGTGTCAGTGTATTCACGTATTCGACGCGGGTCATATTCATCCGTCAAGCGACGAAAAGGAATGTGTTAGGAAGAAATAGCCGCGACGAGACACACTCGACAACGGCACAGTTTGACCGAAGGTCCCTCCGAAATCCAAACTCCCCAGATTGAGCCACAGAACAATTAGACGAGGAATTGTTGAGTTTGGCCGTCTATTTACCACGGCTATTAGGCCCGTGTTCCGTAAAACTCGCGATGGCATCTAGCGGGTTTCCAGCTGTAGCACGGAAATAATTCATGCCGCTCGCTTATTATCATTTCTAAGGCTCCTAAAAAAGATAGGTAGGTGGTATAATTGGATATCTTACTTGATGATTGATTCTCGCGTGTGCATTGTACGACTAGCGGAAATTTTGATCAACGAAGGACTAGAAAACAGAAGAGGAGAGACTAAAGCTCAGCTCAGCGGCGCGGCCGATCCGACCCGAGCTCTCCCCGCCCCAAAGCCTCCACTGACTCGGCTGGCTTCACAGAATCACAGAATTTTGCTTCCTGCCTTCCGAGACATTGGTTCGCATCAGAAGAGTTCCCCGGAGCCTCCCAAAGAAAAAAAAAGGAAAGCCAACACCGCAAATAGCGACAGCAATAACTCAGCCTCGAAAGACGAACCATCAAGCAAGGGAGAGAGATTGACGGCCCTAAGAAGCAAAAAAACAGCAACAGGAAGAGATAAGGTCCAACATGTCGTCTACTACCAGCGCCACGGACGCCGAGCTGCAGGTGTGGCAGGTGACGGAGCCGTACGTGAACCTGCACTGCGGGCTGGGCGAGGGCCCGTACTACGAGGCGGCGACGCACAGCCTGCGGTTCGTGGACATCAAGGAGCAGCGCGTACACACGGTGGACCTGGCGGCGGACGCCTCGTCGACGCTGGTGACGACGATCCAGCTGGACACGCCCGTGACGGTGACGGCGGATATCGACGGCGTGGACCCGCGCGACCGCATCGCCATCGGCGCCAAGTACGGCGTCGCCGTGCTCGACCGCCGCTCCGGCAAGTACGAGTACGTGGCGCGCTTCAGCAGCAGCAGCAGCGCGGACGGCGGCGGGAAGGACAACGAGCGCCTGCGCAGCAACGACGGAGCCATCGATCCTCACGGCCGCTTCTGGCTCGGCGCCATGACCGATATCGGCCTGGACCTGCAGCCCGAGGGTGAGTTTCTTGATTCTCTTCCATACATATTCATATCCATATCCGTATCCATATTGGCAATTTCCCTATTAGTATATCATCAATTCCTATATCTGCCGAGAGCGACAACGGAGAGGATACATTATTATTGTTGCATATATCCTTTTTCCAGGGATTTTATGCTTGCAGCCCGCGCGGCCGGGGGGGAGGGGAGGAAAGAAGAAGGACCCGCGGGAAGCCCCAGGAAGCGGACCCCCGGCCGCATCTCATTTCGCACGCCTCGCCATAAGGACCAAGGGTCCTCTGCTATTATACGCGTACGCACATCGTACATATAGGGCGGGGGGGTCCCTCTTCTTTTTCTTTCTTCTTCTTATATATCTCTGGCGGCATGCAGGGACCGGAAAAGGAAACGGCGTCGTAGAATTATTTAAATACCCCTTGCAAGCATGATCATCTCGATACCCCTCCCCCGTCCCCCCTCCCCTCCCCTCCCCTCTCACATGCCGGCGGAGTTCTGTCCGGTGGTCAATTTATTGTCGAGCAAGGCGGAGAACTATAAAACAAATATTTATTGGGTTTTATACGTTGCACTCACTGCTGATACGACTTTTATTTATTTATTTCAATTTTTTTTTTCATGGGGGAGAAGAGGGAAGGGGGGGCATATGTCTTACGCGTTATATGCACGCAAGGGGAAATGCCAATGCTGCTCAGTGGCCTGACATTGGCAAAGCAGAGTGTGTTGTGATATATGATATGGCATGATGGAGACAGGGCAAAAAGCAAGCAAGCAAGCACAAGCGAGATGACGGAACTAAGAGAAAACGCGGGCAAATTCCTACCTAACCCGGGTTTTTTGTCTCTTCTAGGCTCCCTGTTCCTGATGGACGGGAAGACGCGCGCGGTGCGGACGATGCGGCACCCGGTGACGATCCCGAACTCGGTGGCGTGGTCGCCGGACGGGCGGACGCTGTACTTTACGAACTCGACGGAGCGGATCATCCTGGCATGGGACTACGACCTGGCGTCGGGCGACACGTCCAACGAGCGCGTCCTGTACGCGCACGACGGGCCGGGAGAGCCCGACGGCTGCCGCGTCGACGTCGACGGGAACCTGTGGCAGGCCGTCTACGGCGAGAGCCGCGTGCTCAAGATCTCGCCCGCCGGCCGCCTCCTCGGCGAGATCCGGCTGCCTACGAAATGCATCACGTGCCCGCAGTTCGTCGGCACCGAGCTGTTCATCACGTCCGCCGGCCTCGAGGACGGCGAGGGGACCGACGAGGAGGTCGAGCTCAGCGGCGCGCTGTTCCGCGTAGACGTCGGCGTCAGGGGGCTGGACCCCTACCTGTTCAAGCTGAGCTAGGCGGCAAGGCAGATGCGGAATCTTGATCTCGTGGGGCGTGGGCGAGTTGGACCGGGGGAAAAGGGGGGGGTAGAGCATTAGAGTACCGGATGAGGCGGGCCAGCATTACTACGGAGTATTTTGCAAGCTGCTATGCAATGCAGGGAACTTTATTTGAGATGCCTGCCCTGAGGCGAGACAAAAGGAGATCGGCACATGCAAGAACCCAATAGAGAATAGAAAACTACGGAAGCAAGCTTGCTTTAAGTATTTTTTTTTGTGGATTTAGACATCTCTAGGCTTTAGCGCGTACATGCGCACGGGGTATAACTCGTGCGGAAAGCCATGCTGCAGCTCCGTCTTGACTATGCGTAGTCCAGCCTCCTCGAAGATCCGCCTAAACGATCCGTCTCGTCTGTGATGCGGCATTGTTAGGTAAACAAACTACCTAGGTACCATGGGGTATTTGGAAACGTAAGAAAGGAGGGGAAAGGGGGACTCCATACCTCGTGATGCTACTATCCACATCGTCAAACATATCCTCTCCGGTCGTACTCAGGTTCTCCTTGACAACAATGACCCCTCTCACCTTGCCATCCTCGTCGCGGCTCAGCGCAGCGCCGCACCGCTTTAGATATGCGTGGAGCTGCTGGTCGGTCAGATGGCCCAGACACCACTGGTTCCAGACGAGGTCGTAGACGGCATCTTCTTCGGGGCGCCACTCCTCGAGGCCGAGGTTGTAGATGCGACCGACACCGGGGCGGCCCTCGAGGGCGGCGGTGAACTTGGCGATCGGCTCGACGACATCGACCGCCTCCGCGACGTCGAGCAGCAAACCCTGCGTTATGCGTCCGATCCTGCGACCCGCAGACGACCACTCCGCTAATCAGCCACGGAGCCCTATCTCTTAGGTATAATCACATGCATGAATATGCACGTGCCGCCTTGCAGCAACAGAACAAAAAAAAAACGCGGTTTTTTTTCCCCCGGTCTCCTTCAACCTGGTTCCTTGTTCCTTCGTGCCGCGTGCACACCAGAAAAGAAAAAGGATGGGACGGGGAGAGATACATGTAGGTACCTAGGCGACGCAGAGCGTGCAATAATTCGGATACGAAAATAGACAAGAGAGGTTCGAACAAACAAGGACTTACCCTGCACCGCCTTCCAGGGCCCTCTTCACAGCCTTGACGCCCTTCGTTCGACCCAGCCCGAGCTTCGCCAGGAAGCTCCTCGATCCCCTCAGGTCGATGCGCGAGACGGCCGGGAAGCCGCCCAGCATGCCGTTGACGTCGGCGTCGATGCTCGACCAGTACCGGCGGCCGTCGTCGGCGCTGATCTTGGAGTCGGGCGCTGCCTCTTCCTGCCGTTCGTTATCCGACATCTTGATTGGTGTCTGCGTGTCTGTGTGTCTGTGTCTCTCTTCGTTGCTTCTTAGAATCGGACCAATGAGAGCTGTCGAAATAGCCGCGGGGGTTTTTGGTTTATATATAGAAACGACAGCTTTTTTTTTTTGCCCGGAAGGATTTGTTATGTTTTTGGTGTTTGGGGTTATGGACATTCCATCGGCTGCTTGCATGAACACGAACCAGTGTGGAACTCGATGCACGCAATTTATGAGGCTATCTATCTGGGGTCAAATGGCTTGCGACAAGGGAAGATTTGGGACTTGGTGGTGAAGGCGGGATCGTTGTCTTGCTGGCTATCACGTGGTTGGTGTTTCCGATTGATTTTAGTGGGTCGCTCATAGGTTAGCGTCGAGCCCCTGAACTCCTTTCGCCTCTGGTGTAACTCGACGCGGGACTACCCAGTTGAAAGATTGAAAGTAAATGTTGACTTGTCTTATACAATTCAGTCGATGTTGAATGTCTTGTATATTTGGGTATATGGGGAAACGGAAAACGGTGGATGAAAAGGTTGAATTTCCTAAGTTTAAGCTACCTGCTACGAAAAGCTCTTATAAGGAGGTAGACACCAAACGCTTGTTGCCAGGGCCTTGTTATTGTCTCCTAAGATGGCAATTACGCAATCCACAATATCCCTACCAGCAGGGTATTCTTCTTTATGAGAACATGAAGAGCTCAAGGGCCTTCACCTAGACTTTATGCTGTTGTGATCATACGCAAAGCAAGGAAGCTGACTAGATCTACTGGAGGCATTCGTGTTCTCAAGCTAGCAAATTTACTATGTGTATGCCTAGTTCTTGATAGATTCTAGAAAAACTGGTTGGTAAACTCGTCACTAAATTCGATATGAAGAGAAGAAAAATAACAAGAAATACTAAATTAAATTGGTGAGAAGAACGTCAATAAATCATAATCATAAGCTCCGAATAACTTTCCCCAAGTTTATACAGTCTCAGTTGTTACGACCATTGCCGTTTCCTCCACCATATCCCCATCCACCCTGCTCAGCCTTCTCCTCCCTCTTGTTGCCCCATCCACCACCGTATCCGCCGCCGTATCTGCCGCCATATCCTCCGCCATATCCCCATCCACCCCCATAATGACGGTGACGCCACTTCGCCTCCGCCTCCGCCTCCTCATTCGCCTCTTCATTGTGCTTCTCGTCCCGTTTGTTTCCCCAGCCGCCGCCGTTTCCTCCACCGTAGCCACCACCGCCGTAGCCACCACCATAGCCCTCCTCTTTGGCATCGCCCTCCTTCACGTCCCGGGACCACTTGTAATAGTCATTATCCTTGTCGTTGTCGTGATAGCCATGGTGATGATGATGGTGGTGGTAGTGGTCGTGGTCATGGTAGTACTTGTCCTTGTGCTCCTTCTCGGGATCTCTCCCGACGACCTGGGCATCGTTCTACATCGTACCATATTAATATTGACTCTCATGTGTGACTTGTGTCGAAAGGGATGTAATGGGTAAACTCACATCAGTCGCGGCACGATCGTTTAGAGGAGCCACAGCCTTGACCGGGGTTGGTGTAGCTATGACATTGGGCCCGAGGAGCAGGACGGCAGCTAGGAGAGACTTTGTGATCTGCATATCGAGAATGAGTATGTGTTGATGATAAAAATATGTTCAGTATGATGAATTAAAGAGTTATAGACTTGATTGGTTGTGTTTCCGGTGATATAGGAATGGGTGGAATAGAAGACTTATTCGATGGGAACATGGCCAGTCTCTTATACGCATGGCAAGATAGCAGCTCTAGACCTAGATGTAAGGAATTCACTACTCAATACTCGATATATTGCCTGGACAAGATTGAGTTTAGTATTGACGACACGATTTCTCATCCATATCGCGATATACAGTAGCTAGGCTCCTGGTATGTTGCTAGCTACCTACCTATATAGACCTGGCTAGCTCTACCACGCCAATTGCAACGCCGCATGACGCGACTTGGTGGAAAGTTAGAAAATTTCCAGTGGTATGGTTCTTTGGAATCTAGAAGGCGATCCCTCGTGCTTGTGTGGAGTTGGTGGGTTGAATACACATTCTAATCTAGGGATGTCGAGGTGGATCAACCCAATTGTTCGTCACCACTCCACTGGGAAAGTGAACCACGTCCTTGGATGTGGTGCTAAGCGTTTTGAATTAACGTTCACATACACGGGCCCAGACTTGACGATTGGTAATTATGAACGAACGTCCCGATCTATTAGTCTGATGTTAACGTTGTCGGGTTAGAAAGTGAAATCACCATCTCGATAGCGACGTTGCCAGAAGCGAGGAAGAACCCTGTGCTCCATGAGTCTAGAATGTTGCTTGGGATTGCTTGATATTTAGGTAAACTCAAATTCAACATGGATCCCGTACCCAGAGAGATGGTCCTGTATATTGGGTATACGCATGATTTACTTTGTCGTATCGGACTGACGGGGATTGTGAAGAGGCCGGATCCGAAGTCGAATGAAAGCACAAGAGTGAGCGCCTGAACGGAATACAGCTTGCAAAGCAATCAACACACGCATTGGATCAACCCTCCTACCTCCCCAAGAGAGCCTCGATAGGGATAATGTCTACTATCCCGGTTCAAAAACCTTGGTTCTTGGTAAATTACCACCCCCTCAATGCGTGCCGAGACTTCCGGTCGGTTGCTGCCGCGAAGCCAACCACGAGAACTCTAATGTCGTTTACTTGAATCATACGGGAGCTTGAATTCAGACTTCCCGAGTAAGAGAAGGGAGAGAAGACGAAGGTAGGGAGGGCGGGGAAGCGAAATGCTTAAGTCAACGTGGAGCTCGACTATGACCAAGGATCAGCTTCTGAAATAAGTCTATATATCATTACACCTTTTTGGAGAATCAAATATGCCACGCAAGGGTATCAATCCTGGTCTAGGAACGCAGAGACGTATGAAAGATGTCGTCCTAACGCAGATTAACGGTTATGATGTGAGAAATCAATGACACCCACACCATTGGACAATCTATCACACACCAGCACCTCCGCCAAATCCCACTAGTCGCCCCCCCTTTTTTTCTTTCCTCTAATACACCAAGTTTTATGGTTTGTCCGTCGAATGTAAAGCCATCATGTCGGTAAATATGTTTCCACAGGCGTCAAGGTCGCCTACAATACGTAGCCGTTGGCACTGACGCAATTCCACTCGCGGACGCCCATGCCCTCCTCGAGCTCAACACACCACCAAAGTGCTTCCTTGGCCCTGTCGGGCTGCCCGCTTTCTTCGTGTGCTCTAGCCAAGGCAAACCATGCATCCGAGTAATTCCATCCTGTGCCCAATTTAGTAAGACCAGACAGCAATCCATAAGCTCTGTCTCGAGCGGCAAGTCGATCGACAAGAGGTAAAGAAACTGCTTTGTAAGGAGCTGGGAGTTCTTCGACCGAAGAGCTGCTTGATTGGTAAGCAGAGGACGTATTATTCGATAGTGGTGAAGCCAAGCTATCAGCTATACTGCCTCCAAGCCCTAATGGTGTCGAAGGCAGTGCCGGAATGGTTACTGCCCTGGGAGAGCTAGCATGAGCTTTTTGGACCTTCGACTTTGTTGGAAGCAGATTTGTCAATTGGCCCTCTGATAGGATGATACTAGGGATCGCGGCAGGTGGCAAAAGTACTTCGCTGTAAATGTCAAGGAGAATGTTAGACAATCCAACAATTGCCGAAGGGTGGTCCGGATAGTGCATTAGAGCTTCTTCGAAGTATTCTCGCGCTTTGTAAGGCGCCTCTTCCGAAATTGCAAGATAGCCCCTCTGTGTTGTATTAGCAGTCGTCACTGAATGGATCTTCGTTTTCTTACCTCACTCTGCACGTCACCCCAAAGTTCCTCGACTGACTTTTTCCCACCCCAGCCAGGATCTCTCAATGTCGCAGAGCCGCTAGAGTCTTTGGCCACGTCACTCTCTAGACTATCTACTAATTTCTCAGCCTCGTCGATTGCACCTTTAGCATCGTTGTGCATTTTGGCTCGTCGATAGAATGCGGCAATCATTAACCACACTCGTATGAGCACAGTTTGTCTCTGTCGCTTAACCTGTTCTTTCGGGAATTGCACCATAGGCAGGGGATTAGGGGGTGAAAGCGAGTTGAGAACCAGACTGTCGGAACCGTTGGCGGAGCCTCTGGTTGATGAAGCAGTGGAATCAAATCGGAGCAACCCGCGGCCCTTGGAGAAGGACTGCTGTCTAGACATGTCACCTTTGCTGTTTGATGCAAAGAAATCCACCCGTTCTTGCGCTGCTCCATCTGCCATAGGTGTATAAAAGTCCTCACCGTCCACGATAGTAGGACGATGCGGCGCTCCACCACTACTAGAAGCTCGGCGTGGCTGGGCACTGGGCTCTCGCTTTTTCAAGCTGTTTCGCCTTCCCGACTCACTACGTCGTCCGTGAATGCTTGATGATCTTCTAGATCGTCGAGAATCCCCGACTTCTCCATTTTCTTTCGTGACCTGTATGGTGGGAGCCGAGGTTGCAGTGCTCGCCGTAGTTTGAGTGGTCTGAGGTCTTTCCGGCAAGACCGTAGACTTGGTGCTTTCCGCAGTGCTGACGTGCTTGAGGTTGCGAGACGTTCTATCTGCTTTGCTGCCAAAGATGCTACCGCGAAAACTCTTGATTGTACCGGCTGAGCTTTTCGGAACCTCCATCGTCTGTTTTTGGGTCGTAGCAGGTGCCTTTGACTGAAGACCACCAAATAGCCTTATGTAGAGGACTAATAACTCGTGGCTCGCGTTCACCGCAACTTCGGGTCCTTCTAATAGCTCTAAGAGGGCAAGCTGGGTCATTTTCACTTCGATCATGCCTTCCTTCTCAAGATCATCCATTTCATCAACAAGCCCTTTCGTCTGAGTCTTCTCGTCTCGAAACTCGGCCTCATTAAGGTGCTCGCTTCGGAACGTACCCTGCAGGTTTGGTGATCCGAATAAAACTGTTGGATCGTCAAATTGCTCAAACGCCCCCTCACAAGCTCGGGCAGCCATTATGAAGTCTTGCCTAGCACTCAGTAAGAGTGCAAGAAGGTGCCACAGGGGTATCAGTGAGCGCTCTCGCCAGTACAATCCGGATTCAAGAGATTGGTCTCCGGTCTTCTTGTTAGACATGAGTGCAGCTTTAACAATATCAATAGCTGCGGTTAACTCTCTTTGCTCCGAGAGTAACAGGCCAAGGGTGAACAAGGTTCTGACATCTGTTGGATTTCCATTTTCTGGCGACAGTGACTTCTGAAAGCTTCGGATGGCCCTGGCTTGATTCTCAGTTCTCGTGGATGCATCATACGTGGTTCGAGACCACTCTGCTTGTGAAATGCCAATAGCTTGCCATGATAAGGCATACACTCTAGACGATATTCTCGGATGCAATATGACACCGTCTCCGTCCTCCTCGTCTAGCGTCGTGATATTGTCCGGTGCATTGGAAAGCGGTGATGGTAGTTTCTGCAGCATGCCCTCTAACTCCACGCCTAAATTGTGAGCCTTTTCTGCAGCGTCACGGAAGCCATATTTGCAAAGAGCTATAATGGCTAGGGAAATGGTTTCCAGGACTGTTGCGTCGTCATCGAGGCTTGGCTCTGGGTGGCCAGTCTTGTCAACTCGGGCTTTGCCTTTCTTGACGATTTCCAAGTACGAATGGAAAGCGTGAAAAGCCAGATCGAATTCAGCAACTGAAAGGTGGACGGTGAATAAATATCGCAACATGGCCGTAGAGTGAAATGTTTTGGTCGCAGCTCGGTAGAGGATTTCCAAGACCCCACGACTGAGACCTTCTTTGCCGCCAGGCCCGAGATCTTGCTCGTGCCAATCACGCCCGCTTAGTACGCTCCAATTCTTCATTACCGCTGCGGCAAAGTATTCCACTTCTTGTCTTTGTTCGTCGGCTCGCGGAAAAGAAGTTTCGCTTAGAAGGAGTACCTCATACGCCGTCTCAACCTTCTTCAACTCCACCCGAAGCTGGTTTCTAGCCGATGCCACAGTACTGGCATGTACAAAGCCTGTCGGGAAGGGCAAGTCTTGTTGCAAAATGCCCGAGACGGCAGCATAATATTCATTCCAGACCGTTCTTCTCCGTACGGCACCCTGGAAGCCATAGCCACCCACAAGAGGGGTACCCTGATCCTTAGACACCTCCCAGTACCTGGCCCAGGAACGAAATGGTGCTAACGAGTTGGCATCCTCGAGAGTTTTGTCGCCTCTCTCCAGAGCCTGAGCTTGCAACATGCAGTATTCAGTCAAGAAGAGTTCGGCCCAGAACCGCAATTGTTTGCGGCCCTTCTGGCCAGACCATACATGGGATAGCGAGACAAGTGCTGTCTCGAAGATGCCAAGCGCTTCAACTCTGTTCTCCTCTCGCACGAGGCAGTTGGCCTTGAGATACGCAGCCTTGAGAGAGCATACTCTAGTCCACTCAGAAATACCATTCGGCTGGTCCAGCTGGGGTAATTCGCTCTCGAGGTTCCGTGGCAACCGAGCAGAGGCGAAATCGTACTCGCCAGCGATCCAATGAAGCCACCCCAGGCAGACTTGGGCTTGGTATTTGTCTTCGGGATACGTATTCTCCGCGTCGATGGCACTGAGTAATCTGGGTGCTAATTGTGCGACGTTTAGGTCATTAGGGGAAATGGCGGTTGGTGGCCTCGATCCAGGCTTTTGCTTCTGAGAAGCTTGGATAATAGCAAATTCGATCTCGGCAGTTGTTGTGAGACCTATAGATACACCGCAATATTAGAGGTGGGTTTGGTAAAAGGGGAGATGCAAGAGAAGCATACATAACCTGTCAGCGGCATGTTTGCGAACCTTTCGCACAAGCTCTGGTATTTCTTTCCATTCTCCGTCGCATCTGGCGTCGTCCAGCCGACCTAAATATAGCGCTACCTTGCTTGATTTCTATAGTTATGGTTGAGCAAGTATAATCACGGAACACAGGAGGGGAGAACGCACACTCATTCTGACGATAGCTTGTGCAGGGAACCAACCCAAGTCCGAGTAACCGCGCTATTGGTCGATTGACTATAATACCATTTCGAGTCGTACCGTGCCCTCGGATGTTACAAGCGTGCAGGCGTCATATGGCCAGACAGGCAGGAATATATGCCCAGGGTTGGGTTGGCGAAATAAATGGCCCCAGAAGTCGAGCCCCCTGCGATTTAATTAAACCTAGAGAAATATGTCATGGCTTCGTTAGATAATAAATACTGCTATGTTCCTAGACTGGTCCCCCTTTATGTAACAATGCCATATACAAAGCATGAGTGGGAGGAATATTGCATGTAGCGGGTGAGCTATAGTGACCCGCTAAAAAGTTTATCGATAGCAGAAAAAGTTCACGAGTTCAAGATTGAAGCCTTCGTCGTTTTCATCCTGGATAGATCATTGGTCACATAATCGACACCTTCACTCCTACATTTTTCACATTTCGATTCTCATCATGCAGGCTACTTTGTAGCATGCATGTAACGGAAGCCAGTCACAAATCCCACAGCTCACTCATTACATAACTCATTCGAGGCTAGCAACTATTGGCCGTCTAGACTTTGAGAGCTTTGGGATATTACATTATTACATTTATATATGGGAAGGCTGCTTTTTTAAGCCCCCAATCTTCGGCAAGATCCAGCAAACCAAAATCTAGAGCTGAAGAAGGATACTTTGATCATGGCGTTTGCTGCACTTCCGCCAGAACTACGCAGTCTCTGTCGGAGACTGACATCGACAGAGGCAGAGCAGCTTCCAGCTCTACTGCCATCTCTCCTCAAAGACTTACTGCGTTGTCAAGAGCCGTTATCAAAGCCGCAGGAGGCAAAAACTTCTGAGAGTTCTTCGGAATCAGCGGTGCTCGTACATAAGCTGAAAACTCGAATATCCGCACTTTTAGGTAGCAGAACAACTCAAGGCCGTTTCGTTGGCATCTCCCTGGTAAAAGCTACGGTAGAGACTGGCGGCTGGGAGTGCTTTCGGACATCTAAGCAATGGGTCCAGGCATTGCTATCCATTCTTCAAGTGAGTATTTCATACCCTATAATCCTAGTAAGACTACTCACAAAAAAATAGAGAAAAGATCCCGCAGTTGTCAAAGATCTCTGTATTGTGACTTTGATAAAAATATACACTCTAATGCATGCCTACCCGACATTAGTGCGGGAGATTGTCACACCTACCCTTCCTACGTTTGCAACAGCGTGTCTCCAGATCCTGAAACCTCCTGCGTCTAGCAAAGCTCCCAAAATACCTAACAGTCTCGTCGAGACTATTTTCGAGGCTTTTTCGACGATAATCCCATTATACTCAACTACCTTACGTCAGTCTGCTGCCAAACTTAGGACTGAGGCTCGATCGTACATTGTCCCGACTATTTCAGATGGCACAGTCATCCCAGTATCTTTGCAAGAAAGCAGTAGGCGTTTGTTGGTAAGGCTTCACATGACAGCCGTGAAGGGCGGAGATTCTACAGAATGGACCAAACATTTAGATGGACTCATCAAGACATTTCATTCGACAGCTGATCAGGTCTTTCGAGCTGTCCAAGAGAGCTGGGAGCCAGTATCGGGCCATCGGTCGGATCATACATCACAGAAGGTGGACTTTGATAAAGAACCACAAGGCGGCAGTACTAGCCCAGACCAGTTCCCCCCTTGGAATGGCATCTATGCGGGCAGCGAAAGGATAATTGGTCTGTTAGACTTCATTGGCGAATATCTTAGGTGTCGTACGAAGACTGTCGTCACCATTCCGGTCAGCGAACTTGTCGACATTATTACAAGAATATCTTCAATTATGCCGCCGACTCCAGGAAAAGAAAAACAACAATCCGTCCATATGAATGCAGCCGTCGGCCGGGAGGAAAAAGACGAATTGTGGACAGTGTTCCCAGATATCCAGCTTGCTGCAGTGAAGTTGCTTCTTGCTATGACACGAAGACTTGAAAGGAATTTCGTGCCAGTAGCCCAGGAATCACTCGAGCAGCTACTACGAATGTTCGAATCATGCTACCGCCTTTCTGAAACCCGGATGGTGACCTTCATTCTGGCTCACGAGATTCTTCAATTATACGGGCCAACAATGGCAAAGCTTACGGTTGAGAGCTTAAGTCTCGTTATTAAATCATGTTGCCGTGACCTCCTGGGATCTGCTGGCCATCTCAAGCGCCCTAAACAGTCGGCTTCTGCTCTTCAAGAGGGGCAAAAGAACAAGTCAGTCAGTCAGGATGCTGACGCATTCCTCAACAATAACGCTGAAGATGAATCTGTTACTGTATCACTGAGCGCAGAACATGTCTCGGCAGCCGAAACACTCCTAGCCACTCTCTTCAGCCATGTACCTCAACAACATCTTCCTTCGTCCCTTCGAGCTCACATGCTAAAAACTGCTATCTTATGCCGGACCAGGGATGCGCAAGTAGCAAGCGTGCTACATCCCTCACGAGACAGAAATGGTAGAACACCGCAGGTCATATTGCCCTATCTAACTCAACAATTTCCTCGGGACGAGAGTGTTGAAATACTACGCTTCAACTTTCGACCCCTCGTAACCGGGGCAAGAGATGATTTCATGGACGTCGATGATGAGCAAGTCGAAGACGAGGTAGAAGAAAAGCCCTCGACGAATGGCTTCTTGTTTGATCGGCCATTCGAACACTCTCCAGCATTCCCTTCAGGCCTATCTGCTACAGCCATGACCTCCACAGCACCAGTCAGCCCTCCCACACAACCTACTATAGCTAAAGTAAAAGCTCCGAATGTCTTCTTCCCCGAGCCATCGTCAGAGATACTCGTCACGTCTGAAGAACACACTACTATCGTAGAGCAACCACAGCTGAATAGCTCGCTTAAGCGGAAGAACGAGGACGCGGATCTTGCGGCGTCGAAACGGGTCGAGATTGATACGGCGACGACAACTACCAGCAGCGCACCAGTGCCGAGCACCAGAACGGCTACAGCCACTCTCGACGCGCCGGGCCAGGCTCCTGCATCAAATAAAAGTAAGGCCGCCAGCCAAGAGGACGAAGACGAAGACGAAAGCGATAACGAGAGTGTCCACCTAAATATGGAGCTAGACACGGACTCTGAAGACGAAGACGACGATGGTGACGCCTAATGGAAGAGAGCAAGATGTTGAGGCGGGCGAATAGGCTTTCGAACCGACTTACTCGTCATCTGCAATGTCGTACTCGGCAAGTTGGCGGGCGCGCGCCGCGTGGTCAGTGTTCCGGATAAAAGGGATCCCACACATAGCCCTGTACATATAAATAAACCTTCGTGGGGGGGGGAGAGAGAGAAGGAGACAGAGAGCCATAATTAGATACATATTGACTGCATTATCTCGCAGACGCAAGGTACACCGGCTCGCTTCGACCGTGGTTGCAGACTGCGTAATCTTTATATATTGAGGTGGCTCTGTACCCCGTGGGGGGCTGCATGGACGAGCGGGTGGTGTTGCGGGTTAGATTCCGAATTCCAAGCATCTGTCGGTGTAGCTCGCGTGCCGGGCATATTAATCTTCGAGTTGAATATATCGTGATATTCCCAGGGGCCGTGCGTACATGCTGTCGCAGCTAAGATGTATCACTTTCCAATCATTGGTCTGGACCAGATCACGTATAACACAAGCGGACATTGACTGTCTAAGCCAGCAAAAGCAGGAAACGTATAGAATTGCATATCACAGCCATGGCACACACGTGTTAAACATTTTTGATGAACACCGAATTTATCATTTGGGGTATATAATTCCGATTCCGAATCGACAGCTATACCGGTGTCCAGAAGAAAATTCAAGAAGAGAGTTCCGTGTCCTGGAAGCTCGACAACTTGGGTCGAAAGCATCCAGAACGGAGTCAGAGTGCTCCCTCTCTGCTGGTTGTCAATATGCAATGCACGCATCCACATCCGAATATGCAACACTAAGAAAAAAGAAGCGAACCGCCTCTGCGCATCACACCCTCCCGATGCCTAGACCGAAGCAAATCGCCAACGCCACGCCCCCCCAGATGCAACCCAGCACCCATATGCAGCTGCCCACATCCCAGCCCCGGACAATGGACTTCAAAGCCGGCCTAGCGATGGGATAGGATATAGTTTAGTCTCGCAACCAGGCCCTACGTTTCTCTTCCTTCTTCGCGCGGCGCTTCTCCTTGAACTGCTTGAGCTCGGCCTTAGTAGGTTTCTTGCCGGAGCGCTCGGCCTTCAGGCTGCGTCCGTCGTGCGAGTTGGCGGCCGCGTCGACGTCGAAGAAGGCGTTCATCTGCCGCCGCGACTTGGACTCGTCGTTGTACCGCTCGGGGTTCTGGTCCGAGCCTTGCCACCGGCCCGTGAAGCGGTTGAACGTGCCCATGCTCGCGTACGCGGCTGCGGCGTCCACACCCGCCTGGTCCTGCACCGGCGTTTCCTCGCTGCCTTTGGCGTACCACGCGTTCGGGTCGTAGTCCCCGTGGATCGCCGGGTTGTAGCCTCCGGCCGGAGGTTGCTCGTTCTTCGGAGGCTCCGCGACGCCAGGGGGAGGAGGAGGAGGAGCTGCTGCTTCGGCAGGCATTTGCGAGGTCGGGTTGCTGGATGAGGCTTGGCCAGTTAATCGAGGGTTGTCCCACGTCGTTTCGTGGGTGAATCGGTTGTAGAAGAAGTACGCCTGGCTCGTCGCATCCCAATGGAAATCCCATCCATCGTCTTCCGTCGCGGGAGGCGGCTCGTTGGGGAGCGGAGGCACGCTCGGGCCGTCGGTGGCAGATTTTGTCGATCGCACGGGTGAGGCCTCGCCGGATTCTGGCGATTCTTGCGAACTTTGCGATTGGGGCGATTGAATTGACTTGGTCGAGGGTTGTTGCGAAGCGTTATCTACATCGCCGGGTGATCGACTTCCGACAAGATCGCTGTGATTTGCATCTTGAGACGCCGGTTGTATGTCGAGCAGGGGTTCGATGCGATCCTTGGGCTGATCAGCAGCCACTTCGGATGAGGCAGGTGACGTAGGCTGCGCTGACATTGTTTTATACCAAACTTGTTAAATTTTTTCTATTGAGAATGTTGTTAGGAGCTGTCACGACTCAGTCGATGGATGGTTGAAAGGATACATGCTGACTGCAAGTCACGGCGCCGGGTTTATATGGGGGGCTACCACAATTGAATCGATTCTGAGACGACCCCAAGTACAAAATGGTTATAGTGATGCATCGTCGAGCTCCTGGGTCCTGGGCGACGAGTCTTCTGGAACTCTTCTTATCGGTAATCGGCACGGAAAAGCTTCGGTTGATAGGGCTTTGTCTTCGGAATTATTTTGATCCACCTTGGCTTCCCCACCCCGGATCCACGGTGGGAACCCCGGTCTTCCCGACATGCATGTAACCAGGTACCCGAGGCAGGCGACGGCGAGGTAGTAACGTACGATCTCAGATCTAACAACTGTCTGACATTTACTTACGTAAACCAACCTTCCAAGCTGAAACTTTGGATCCGCCAGTTTTGTTCTGGACTTCAACCGCTCATCAATCGGGTTTCAAATGTGAAGCTCCTGTAACACTTCTGGTGAATGAACTTATCCATCTAGTGAACCATTTATTCAACTACCGGTACCTTTCGACTGAAGAGTTAGAGACGCCAAACATCGCCGATGTGGCAGGAAATTCACGAAATTGGGAAATGATCTAACAGGTCATTTTCGTCGTTCTCGTTTGTGTGTTGGCAGACCAAGGCCAACGAATGAACATGGCATAAGAAGGCAAACCAACTCGGCTAATTGCCCCTACATGTTGCACGACGCGCCCTTAAGTACAGAATACGGCCTCCCACTCCACTTTGAGCTTCCAGGCTGCTCTCATGTCTTGTGGTGGGAGAAGGATGATATGAATTCCAGCAATCCTTCATTTTCTACTCTGGTTCGGCCAAATGCTACGTCAAGGGTTCATTGCAAAGTCGCAACAACCAAGGACCAAGGTCAGGTCTGTAAATATCGTGGCCATCTTACCGCGATGCGACTTAAGACCTTGCGGTACAACCTAAACACCAGGAAAACTTGTCGTGTTGCATAATCCGTGCGCGACCCAAGCTATTCTCCCCACTTTCTATTTTTCTCTCTTTCTTTTCTGTCTCTTTTCCTCTCTTCCTTCTTAGCTACTAGTCTTCTCGTCAAGCCCTGATCGTTGTGGATATCTGATATATTGAGCTGATTTTGCCATAACATTACGGCCGAGTTTCTCCTACCTACATACTCCTAAGTATAACAAATTTCCAAGTGGTCTACTTCTAACTGTCAGCCCAGCTGAGAAAATAACATGCCACAACGTCGCATTAATCCCAATTTATCCAACGGAGCGATTGGGCGGTTATTATCCAGACCTACATAGCCTAGAATAAACCTAGCTGCAGGCGCCTCGAGATTTCGACTATGCATTAATGGCATACCGCTGATCCAGCTTTTCTTCCCAAATAAACTCTGATACCTCGGGGTCTATTGTCATGGCACCGTTTTGACGGATTCGTCTTCCGCCTCGACACGTAATCACAGCCTCTCGTTCGGACCTGGTCGGGGCCTTGGAGAGGCCTGGATGATCTCATCCCTGTGTCTGCTTCTGCTTCTGCTTCTGCTTCTGCTTCTGCGTCTCTATTGTTTGTTGTTCTGGATGAAGGTTCAATCGATAAAACATATATGTCTCGTATCCCTTTCTTCCCCCTCTCCTTCAGCCCTAATTTACTCGCTTCTGCTTTCGTGATTCTCAGCGTCGGGCTGCCTCTGCGATGCTTCTTTCAATAATACGAGATTTCGACTCCACTTGATCTTTCATACAAGACCCTCTTCCCGATTTGAACCTAGCGCCCTTGAACTTGGTGCAGATAATACGCAAGTAAGCCATCGTCGAGTAGCAAAGCTGAGGTTAGTCCTCGAGTGGACATAGGATTAGGAACGGGATATCATCATGGGTTACCCAACGCTCTTCCAGTCGCTCGTGGTCATCTCCAGCTTGGCCCCATTGTCCACGGCTGCCTATCCAGAGATTAGCGACGATCGATGCGATTGCTACCTCACGAACGGATCTAGCAGCAACTACTTCACCACACATAAGTTCTTCGACTTCCGGGATAAAGCAGACTACGCCGGGGTCCCGGCCATCATTGGAGATGTCGATGCGAGCATTCAAGCTGACCCGACTAGCGATTACTTCTCCTCTGACGAGTGGACTGAATACTGGGATCTACAGAGTTGGAACAATTCTGCTGCACTGTCCAGCAGCGTGAGTGATGCGTCGGTCTTCATGGCCCATTCGGCCAACAATGTCTACATCGAGAAGAATCAAGACGAAAATGCCGATTCGACCACATACCTGACCATGAGAACAGCGCGTCTGGATGATTTCCAGACAGCGTGCGAATTTGAATCTTCCATACATAATTACCAATATCTGTCTGTTCGAATGTATGCCAGAACGATCGGTGCGCCAGGTGCTGTGACAGCCATGTTCACATACAGAGATATCGGTGATACCTCCGACCTGACCGCGGTTCAGGAATCGGACCTAGAGATCAGGACACTCGATCCGCCTAATTCTGTTCAATACACAAATCAGCCCTCATACACATCGATGGGCCTCGACGTCCAGGAAGCCACTCGGAACGTCACAATCCCGAATGAACGAGACTGGACAAACTGGGCCGTATATCGAATGGATTGGAGCCCTGGTAAGACGACGTGGTATATCGACGGCGACGAAGTCGCCTCCATCTCTTTCCAGGCGCCCCGTGACCCGAGTATGCTCATCTTTAATTCGTGGTCAGAGTATGTATTTCCCAGTTTAATTATTCCCGTCATCTCCGCCTAAGTCTCGGGAGCAAGACATACCAGTCTAGAATGTCCCCAGCGCTCATGTTTGTGGGACATGATTCATAGCTCTAAGTTCCCAAAGACTGAATAAAATGAACCGGCTTGCTAACTCTTCACAGTGGCGGATCTTGGACTGGTAATATGAGCGTAGGATCAGAGGCGGAGCTCCAAGTCCAATGGATCGAGCTGGTCTATAACACGACAGGCTCGTCAGAGAAGCGAAGTGATACTCCCGGTCATATCATGACGAGGGAGGAAGAAGAAAAGAGAGACGAGGGATCTTGCTACAATATTTGCAGCATCGACCAGAGAGAACAGACTGGCACCACAACGCTGCTACAAGGTAGCGCCTCAAGGGCTATTATCTCTTGGATAGTAATACTGTGTCTGGCTCTGTTTGCTTGGTAGAATGTTGAAGTGGAGGCCGAGGTCTGGAAGAGTTTAAAAGGGATGATCAAGGTTGGGGCCATCTCCGTAACTCTAACAGATGTCCGATCCCAAGAGCGTGGGATGGCAGTAGGTTATTGACCTGGAAATTTGGGGATAGATGTATAGGTATGTTTTTCGATTTTACATAGGTACCTGTAACTAACTATGTTGCTGCTATTAGCCGCACGTCCATACAACGTCTGGTCATCTGCATCGGGACTGTACAATATCGTTTCAATGGCCTAGTTTCTTTATGAGTGGCACGAACGTGCCTAATAATAATCTATCTAGATAGTTGTCAAGGTAAAATTCTCTATAGAAATACCTAGTATCAGGTTGCTCGTTCGTTCACGTAACGGTCTTCAACGTCACAGAGCTAGTACAGAAACCAGGCAAACTCGAAGATATGAGCAGTCTGATATTCGAATTTCGTACACCATAATTCGACGAACTGCTCTAGGTCTCACGCGAACGAATCAGTCCCATAAATTAAATACACGGCGCGGATTCCATTCTAATTTATAAGGAGCCCACTTTCTCTCGGACAAATGCGAGGGCGTGCTCTCCGTAGATCATAACGTATTGCTCGTGATGTCGCACGTTGTTACCGTTGGAGCAGTACGGGTCCTCGGCATCGCAGTACGACCTAATCCTGTCCGAGTAGGTAGGGCACTCGAAGTCCGCGGGTCGTTGGGCGAACTAGAAATGTTTCGTTAGCATGCGCAACGTGGCGATAGATATCGCGGTAAGAAGACGTAGGAGGGAGAGGAACAAGAAACTCACACCGCCACCCGTAGATGAGCCTATATTGTAAGGCAATCCGGGTATGTTTCGCGGGTTGCCCATGAAGATGAGCGCCTTGATGTGCTCGCCGACGTCTTCGGATATCGGCGCGGCCGTCTCGGCCATGCTGTTGCCGTCGGGACCGCCGCAGAAGGCGTCGTCTATAACCTGCGAGCCCTCCGAATAGCCAACCATGATGACGGCGCTGTCCGGGCACTTCTCCACGTATGCGCTGACCTGGTCGACTACCGCCTTAATGCCCGCTGTGACCGAAGAGGGGTAGTTGTCGCCACGGGGAGACGCGGGATCTAAGTGTGTATCTGATTAGCGTCATCCTGACTATCCAGTTACCCGTGTCTCATGCTCCAGTGAACGAAGCTCCTTCTTGTTTCTCTTCTCGGTCCGATTTCGTGATTATGGTAGGTAGCAAGGCAGGCAGAGACTCACAGACGATGGCCTCGGAGGTTGCGCCGGGATACGCCCCTTGAATCGCCTCGATCAGGGATTTCTCGTGGCCAAAGTCGCCCTGGGGAACATTCCACTGCCGCGCGCCAAAGATATGCAGCTTGGCGCAAGACTGGCGAGTCTCGATGTCTCCGGACGAAGCGGCGAGGGCGCCTGAGGCGCACATCAGGGGTGTCCAAAATCTCATTTTATCGATTTCTCCACTGGCAGAGAAGATTCGAGCTCGAAGGGAAGAAAAGGTCAACAACTAAAGAAAAATGCTAGAATCTTGAGTTGTAGCCGCCTTGGGTCGTCCGTCTCTTTACCCGAATGTCACGGTGCGGCAACGGCAATTTGGCATCCGGGGCTGCGGAGCGGGCGCGAACACGTTGTACCTTACAGTCAATATCATGAAGGACGGCTTGAAGATAGACGCAAGATATCGTGCCCTAGTAAACGCGTGGCCTCATGGAGTAAATCCCACATACCACCGAAAATTGCACCGGTTGTTGGTGTGTGAGAACAGCAATTGCCCTGTCCAGTCCATTAGGAGGTACTACCTACATATGCCCAACTCATATACGAAGTGTATGCATTATATGCGTAGTATAGCAAGGGTCGTCAATTACCGACCCTATGGTATTCCACCATCTCAAGGAGGCTGTTTCGAGTGATACATCTGCCGGTTATACGCCTGCGGTAGCAGTAGGATGTTACTCTATCAAATCAATCGAGCTTCTCTACCAGCCAGAAAGGAAAGAACAAAACAAAATGCCTCTAAGATACACTGTTTTACCTGATGTTCCAATAAGGGATGACCCTAGTCTCCTATAAATTCACCATGTAAAAGACGGAGCGCCGTACAATGATTTTCCAGAATCATGTCTACCTCCTACCTACCTCCTTAGGTAAATTCAGAAATGAGGAAACATATCAATCCACTCGGGTGTCTGATACGCAGAGGCCGGCAACGCCCTGATGCTCGCGACGGCCTCGACGACGACGAACATGCGGGCTACGACGAGGCTAAACCCACACAAGCAGATGACGGCGCTGAGCCCGAGGTACTGCCAGGTCTTCTTGCCGTACATCCAGTGCTCCCAGAACTCGCTCAGGTCCTCTATCCGAGCGACAGTGAGGGCGAAGTTCACCACCACCCAGAGGCCGCCGCAGAACCCGACGTACAGTGCGGACGCGCGCCAGAGCCACAGCTCGGCCGCCGTCGGGAAGTGCCCGTAGGGAGGCCTTTTAGGAAGTGAACTGAAGCCTCAAGATAAACCAAGGCTGAAGGCTGAGAGGCCGTGCAAGTGCATCGCGTCTTCTCTTGGCAGCGTCGGCGACAGATAGATTACAGTAGGTAAGCCTTCATCGAACTTCCGCTGGAGTAATAGAAGAGCAATTCGTATATTTCAATCGATTCGCGAAGTCATCTGCTGCGCTTAACTCCGATGGCCTCAAAGTCTAAGGTGTTCAGCCTGCCGAGTCTTCTTACTTGGAAAGATATATGTACATCTGCTCCATAGTGCAACTGATACACAACGTAACGCTCACCTCAGCCATCTAGGGATAATGAATTTATCCTCACAGGCTATCGGTAAGAGCAATAGCTCGTAGCATTATATTGGAGCAGTTCAGACTTACAAGTTCGGCAACGAGCTGGACCACCTGGGCATCGTGCTGGTGACGTGGGCCACGAGTGGTCATACTTCACCTAAGAAACCTATAATATATGACTTGACTCCTAGTGTGTTTACTACCTCATCCGCTTCTTGCAATTCTTCATCCGAGGTAATACAAGAGACAATTACTTCGTAGAAGGCTGTCAGGTTTGGTATCGTCAAAAGATACAGGGCGTAAACAATTCTAATGTATAGTCTATCAGTGCACCCGTGTCAACATTACAGGTTCTATAGTTACAGTGCCCAAGAGTGCCTCCTTTTTAAAACCCCGCTTATAAGACAAGCCTACCTGGCTCACCCTCCAGCACCGTTTTGACTCTCTGCAAGAACACCTTGGCTCGTTTCTCCTCGGACTTGGGCACAGTGAGAGTAAACACGTTGGAACCAGTAGAGATGCCAGAGTGGGGTCCGGCCCGTTGTACTTTAGGCGCAGACTTCTTTGCTGAACCGGCTAGGAAGTCGATAATGTCGACCTTCGCCTTGGGCTTTGGTGCAACACCGGTGAAGGATGGCGAAGGCAGGGCGGAGATTTGCGGAAGGTAGTAGCCGCGAGAGCCACTTGGACCGGCCTTGTCTAGTCCTAAGACCTGGTTGAATAGTTCATCAGTCGTTGGCTTGTAGTTCGACGGCAACGGCAATTCGTCGTTGGCTAGTTCTGTAGCCCTCGCGATAAAAGTTGACAGCGGCACAAAGGTGTCGAGACTAGCCTCGATCTTCTTTTGCACCTCGATAACTGTTGCGAATGATATAGGCAACGATACTAGCAGGTCTTCAGGGATAGGTACTTCTGCGACCTTCTCTGCCTTCTTGGGTGCTTTGGGAGCAGCAACCTTGATGTTGGAGAGATCCAGATGCGAGTTATGGTCGAATCGTGCCTTGATCTCCTCTGGCCTGTTGGCAGGTACTTTACCGAGATACGCGAGAACGTCGCCCTTCAACAATCGACCAGCAGGACCCGTGGGAGTCATCTCGCTAATAGCAGACTCGTCCAGCCCATTCTCCTTGATCAGGTGCTCCACGGATGGGTAGAGAGGGTATTTTTGCGGCGGAGCCTTTTCCCCTGTCTTCTTCGGTCCACTAGGCTTCTTTTCTGGAGCGGCCTCCTGGGACTGCTGTTGTGGTGGTTCCTCCTTCTTGGCTTCCTTCGCAGGCTGCTCATCAGCAGGAAGCTCCAATTCGTTGATGTTGTCTCCGGGCTCTGCAATGACGCCAATTCGCGTGCCGACCTGCACATTCTTGCTTCCGTCGCCCTGCATGATCTTCATGAGGATACCATCATCTTGCGCCTCCACGTCCATGGTCGCCTTGTCGGTCTCGATTTCGAGGATAACATCGCCGGCAGCATACGAATCGCCCTCCTTAATCTTCCAGGTTGCGATATTGCCCTCCGTCATGGTCGGGGACAGAGCCGGCATGGTCAAGTTTTGTGCCGCGAGTGCTGCAGCGGATGTGCGAAACCCTAGGCGATTCCTTATTAGCTGACGCTGCGATAGAAGTTCAGATTGATTCAAATACCTCGAGTAGCATCTTGAGTAACGCGCCGGCTTACAAGCCGTGCTGATAGACGTGTCGCCGTCGCGAAAGACGCCATTGTTCGCTTCCCAAGGAGAGTGAAGCTCAATTGAGCCTTTTTCTCTTGTTGAGATAGGGCCACAGTCGGAGCTTATGAATTGCGGTCGAGCTTGTTGGGGAATTTCCGGCCTCAACCGAATCCTCGGAGCAATCAGGGCTGAGCTTACCTAATAGTACCCATATCAGGTACCTATATCTATATACGGTTATCGATAACAGATATTTGTTAACAGAGCTTGAGCTTCACAATCACCAAAAAGTTCTATAAATTCGATAAGAAGCACTCTAATAAACCACTCTCTACTCCCCATGCCCTGGGGGTTACCGTCGATCTTTTCGTAGACATGTAATCATTGATTATTCTCATCTCTTCCTCAGACCTATGAGACTCAATGGCAGCATCAATATGGACATGTCGCGGGTGCGCCCGTCCCGTACTGCTCTACCGCAGCTCCCTTCAGGCATTTAAGCCCTCCAATCACTCCACTGCAGCTCTGCGCTGGCGGCAACCAGCCCTGGCCCGAATAAGTGGCCGATTATATGCGACGGCAAAGACAAAGCCTGCTTCGCTGAAGCAAACCCCTAAACCCGCAAGATTACCAAAGACTACCATCACACCTTTAGCAAAGAATCTGCAAGTTCCTCGTCTAGGCTACGCCCAGCAACTAGCTGAGAAGTCTACTGCGACGACTTTATATGAGGCGGAGCCCAAGAGGATATTCTTATTCTCGAGCTACATGGGTGGTCTCTTCTGCGCCACAGCTGCTGCCGCTAATATATGGATCAATGTCTATAACATCCCAGATGGTACTCATCAAGTGGTTCAGGTCGGAATGGGCTTGGTCGGCATACTCATGGCCGGCTTTGGAACCAGATTCGCTTTGATGCCAGCGGGTATAATCCGTTCTATCAAGGTCTTACCGGCCCGGGGAACTAAATCGCCGGGCCCAGCTGGATTGGGGGTTTCGTCGGTAGTCGGGCCGGTCCGTCTCGAAATCGAAGCACGGCGCAATTTGCCGTTTCCATTCATACCCTTACGACGCTTTCAGGCCGACCCGAGTGATATCGTCATGAAGGCACCCATGTACAGTCGCAAGACGGCCCCCTCAGAATACGAAAAGATGCAAATGAAGCAAGAGGAAGAGGCCCGACGGAAGAAGGAGCGCGAGTACGAGATGAACCACTTGATGACCGCGCCATTCCGCCATACAGGTCAAGCTATTGCGAAGATCTTCGCGGCCCTCCGACGCGGCTTAACGGGGGAGGGATTTGCCCCTATTATGATTGGAGGCGTAAAGTACAAGCTGGATATCACGTCAGCCTATGCGTTGCAGGAAGGGCGAGCCTTGGATAGGATAGTAAAGATCGAAGAGGATCCTGCCATAGCTCAGTTCGCCGCCAGGTCGAGATGACATTAATTCATCAAAGTGTAAGAATACGGTGTTGTACAATCCCGCTTTTCAATCTCCTAGGCAACTTACGGGGTTAGGATTCATACCCTCTTCAAATACCGGTTTCTTCAAAAGGCCAGTCGGGGTATGCTGAAGTGGGCTAAATGACAAGATGTCGACATCACGTCCATCAAGTTACGCCATCGAGGAGTTCCGACATCAAGGATCGAGAAGGCCATGCTCTTTTGAGCCATTTGGTCTTCAATATTGGCTGGGGTTATCAAGTCCAACCAAGTCCAAGATAGGCAAGCGAAGGAATCGCCTCGGATAATCCCGGGTGAAGAACGGAACCGAGCGAACTTCGTGTAGAAAATTTCACGAGTCAACATGTATTTATACCCCGAGGCTCATACCAATTAACAGAATATTTACAATCCTCATCACTCCTCTCCTCTTTGTGTAATCCAATACGTACGGAGATGAAGGTCCTCGTGTTAGGAATGCCCCGCACCGGGACGCAATGTACGAACCCCTATTGTCCCTGACAAGAGAAATTCAAGCTCACCACTAGATGCGTATATCCAGCGCTCGCCGACGCGCTGGAGCGACTGGGCATCGGGCCCGTGTACCACATGCGCGAGGTAGGCAAGAACGGCCACCAAGCGCTATGGATCGAGGCCCTAGACGCCAAGTTCGAGGGCCGCGGCGAGCCCTTCACCAGGGAGAAGTTCGATCAGATCCTTGGTAACTACGAGGTGCGCACGCCAACCGTTTCTTTATCCAGTTAGGGAAAGGGGGATGTTCGAGCTGAGGCTGTGTGGCCTACCATACCCAGCACCAGGCACACGTAGACCGTCGGGACCAGAGACGCCTCTAGGAACGCACACCATTCTCACAGATTGCCCCTCTAGGCCCTCTCCGACTACCCAGCCGCCATCTTCCCCGCCGAGCTCATGGCCGCGTACCCGGAGGCGTCCGTGATCCTATCGGTACGCGACTCCGAGGACGCGTGGCTCGCCTCCATGGAAGCTACCCTGTGGCACGCGCACACGCACCAGCCGCACCCGAACCCGCACCCCTCGCCCATGGCGCCGCTGGCCGCGCGCTACCACCGCCACTGCTGGGGCGACGACCTGCCGGCGCGCGGGCGCGCCGCGTACCGCGCCCACAACGCGCTCGTGCGGTCTCTGGCTACGGATCAGGGGAGGAGGTTCCTCGAGTATCGGCCTGGTGACGGATGGGCGCCGCTTTACACTTTCTTGGGGCTGGGAGAGGGGGACGTGCCGGCGGAGCCGTTTCCTCGGAGCGATGATTGGGCCGAGTATAAGAAGATGGTGGAGGCGGAGAAAAGGGGGAGGGGGGAGGAGACTGGCGCTGCTGTTTCGTAGAGCGGATGATTGGGTGTGGATGATGATAGTTAGTTAAGACGTATGAAGATGGTTTATATGGCATGTCGTTTTATGAGACTTTGGATGCTAGTCTTACCCGTCTTTAGGGGTATGATTTTATAGTATTCGGGAAATAGGGGCTTGCTCGTCTACCTAACATGCCTCCTTTTCATGACCCAGTCACTTGCATACTTATTAGTAGATAGCATCTATATCGACAAGGATTTATAATTTAAGGTGTCCCCTGAGCATTTCATGGTGTTGCGCGAACTCATTTCGTCGCCAGAGTCGCGAAATTTTTTCCCCGGGCAAATCTACCGCGGCCGGGATAAGATGTCCATACACAGCATTTTCAACTGACTCTTATTCCTTATCTACCTTGTAGAGTAGGTAGGTCTGTTTTTTAATTCATTTAAAAACTGTGTAAGCTAAATTGAAATCAAAACCTAGTTAGTTGCCTAATAGTATACCCCCAAAGGGAGGTGAAAACACACCGTCATCATATGACACCAGGGGAATTCTTCACCTAATGCGACTATAGATATGCTCCAAACATTGTAAACTTCCTACAATCCCTTTGCGGACTCCAGAGCTCGAGTTCTTGAGCACCTACCCTGCCTGGAGAAGTGAACACAATAGTCCGCGAGCTTTCTACGCCCTTCATAGACTGGTTCAAAAGAAGCTATATTTAACAATCCCTACGAATCCAGTGCCCCTATTTCCTCATATCCACAACGGCAAAGGACCACGGCCTTCCATCTAACATATCTTCCCGTAGCTTACTACTCGATAACAGCACATCCCCCCTTACGCGGCTAGCAAGTATAGTTTGCTCTCGAACACCGACATATATCACGATGTCTTCAGTATACATACATACATCATCATACGTGTCTAGCCCATAGATCGCGCGTTTTCCGCCGGACGTCGCCTCCGGGTATGAGTTGTTTAATCTGGGATCCCGCGGTCAAGGAGTAGCGGTCGGTCGACAAACAGCCTGGTTCCTCGTCTCCAGAGCAAACATCCACGGGCAGGTTGGCCAGACTTGAGATATCTTGAATATTTTCAATTCCGTCACAGGTCTCCCGGAAACCAGGAATGACGTCAATTTGTTTACTGACCGGCCCATCCCCAGCGCTCTCGGCGGCTACCGTCGAGACGGTCTGGCAACGCAGGGATGACGGGTTTCCCAAGGGAAAAGCAAGGCTACGCATCGGATTGGTACGCCCTTGCTCCCTACCTTCCCCTTGGGTCCCAGACCGGCGGGAAGCCCGAACCATTCCAGCGGCGGTAAGTATCGCTTGGCTATTTCGAAATGCCGCAGGAGATAAGACTTTGGGAAACTCGGCACGGTATCTAGGCAGTATAATGTAGCATAACACAAGGGCAAAATATAACCCCAGCCTGCCTCGTGGGTTCTCGGCACCAACGGGCCAATGAGGTATAGTCAAGGGTCTTAGATAACGCAACGGTTGGCCCTTTTTCCCCATCGTAGTACGAAGTGCTTGCATTGCGTTCTCTGTGGCTTCCTCTGAAACCAACATATAGGCCGTGGAGCGTCGCAATAGGTTTCGCTTCCGCAGATGTTTAAACTTGGGCAAACGTTGCCAAAGTCCACCCAATAATCAGGACGATGACGACGCTCGATGTCCAGTCGAGAATTAAAATAACCTTGAAATGCACGTGTGGGTGGAACTGACGCGAGACATGGCAGCGGCACTCAGATACCCAGGTATCTGGGGTGTCACACAATGTTCGTGACAACTGTCTATATGTATCTATACTTCAAGCTTTGTGAGACCTCGAAAGCCAACGTTGCGCTTAGCACGGATGGTCTTAGCTAGTATACTGACTAGGCTCAACTGTGTTATTCTCCTGGCAGCATAGTCGCCAGCAACTTCGACATGTTCCACCAGGATGACGCCGAGAGCACGCGGCCGCATCGTTCCGTACCTGGTAGCCCATGTGGGTTATGCCACGAGCGTCGCAAGAAGCCGAAATATCCAGATAGCCCCTATCTAGCGTTGTTGGCGACCAGATCTGACAAGTCATACGTTTGACGTTTGCCGTTCGCCGATCCTATCGTCGACACGATAGCCCCTTACCATAGTAGCTTCTGTGAGACGGCAACCTACAGTAGACTGTCGGTTAGTTTCAGAGACCTAAGGGTCGTCGTACAGGGACCTAGTGCGGCATTCCACTGATAGTGGCCTGACAAGCTGTGGAGTTGTCCAGTAATCAAGGGAGATTCCCAAACGCCACGTTTCGAAGCGCGGTATTATGATATGTAGGTTGGACCTGAATTTTGAACGTAACGTCTCTTACCCTTAAGGCGATGGCAACGACGCTTAGCCTTGTACCTATCTGACTTCAAGGCACAAGGCTTAAGGCCGTCTTATCCTATTATAATGTAATTATTGTATCCGGGGACGCAGTGGAAGTAGAGGAAAGAGTTGTCTCCAATGATACCAGGACCAATTAAAACAGACTGGACATGTAAAGAGAGAAAACAGTCCATCTAGAACCCTTGGCATTTCAAGGAATCGTCGATGTCGGTGGGCAGTTATCATGCTGTACGACGACCACGAAGCTACGTGTGCTTCCGTTACACTAGACGCTCTCCGTGTCGGCGCCGACTTGGAAAGTTGAGGTGTAGTCGAGGCTGGCGGACCTCCCGTGACCGCGGTCAGCTACAGCCGTGCATGGTAACGCTCGTCGGTGAGTGGCCAGAGGATTTCCCCACGCGATCGGAGTTGAGATCCAACCTGCCAACTCTGACCCTTGTCGCCCCTCACTCCGTCAAGGCTTTTGCGGCTTGCCTCATTAGCCGATATGTATGAAGGGATTGGACCGACTATCGCTTGACAGGGATCTACGTGCTAGGTAATATTTTCTGAAGCGACCCTCCCCCCCCTTCTGTCGCATTTGCGACGACAATGTTCGCCCACGCCAATGAGCGTGCGATCAAGGAATTCTCGACGCCTTCACCGCAAGATAGATGTTATGATACCGCGGCGCGGCGCGGCGAAGGTGGGAAGTTAGATGAGCCGATCGGCAGGACGTCTTACTAGGTACCTAGGACCCGCGAAGAAAAGCTTGCGACATCTGAATCCTATCGCACTGCATACAAGGCATATGAGACGAGGGCGTTTAGATGGCTAGATGCAGTGAACGGGAACGGCACACCATAGAGGGAGACACAGCCGGGGTGGTTTGCTGCAAGCGCAAGCTGCGGAAGAATTTTTTTTTTCCTCTTTCGAAGGTTCACAAACGGCGAGGCGGTGAGTGTCGAATTGGCGTATGGCAGTGCGGGAAGACAAGATAGGTACGACGTTGTTTGGAACGCCGAAGCGCCAGCCTGCAAGGCAAGCCATGGCCCCCTAGGCAGATCATCCGTTTGGCCGTCAGGGTTTCTAACATCTACCATCTCGGCACGTACGATAAGTACCTACTGTAGTATATCGGATTGGGGTGGGGGTGGGCTGGGGAATGGGGAATGGGTAGCGAGGGTAGATCATGAATGAGCTGATCGGTGTGTCTCGTTACTGGTCAGTTGATCTTTAAAATATCCTCATGAAGAAGGTTGGTGAGGTTGGGTGGGCTTGGTGGGTTGGTGGGTTGGTGGGGGAGGGGAACATTGAAGGGGGAGGGGTTGAAAGATGCTCGCCTTTTGGAGAATAAATCTTAAGATAGCGGCGATAGAGACCCGAGTTTGTTGATGAGTCTTGGGCGACAGGGCAATTCGGGAATTGGGAATGGGTTCCCCAGTTTTCTTAGATTTCTATTTTAGTGTGGTTCAACGACGTAAGGGTGCATATAGAAAGCAGCCTAGGTATACCCTTGATGGCCCGTGCATTTTTATATTGTAACAACCGCAGATAGCGCTGTCGATAATGATAATCAAGCTGAATTACTCGACTGAGAGATATCATCAACGAGTCTTCCACAAGACACTGCATAGCCTTACCTCGCTGCGGCTGGCTGTTCAGATCGATTCTTGATACTTCATCTGTACCTACAATTATAATACTGCATTCAAGAGTCTAGACGTCATGCTGTGTAGCAACTCCATCATCAATCACGTCGTCTCGACTGCATGTTCGACGCAGCCCACTAGATTCGGCATAAGGACGGTAGTCGGACATGGTGAATCCCATCTAGAGACTAGATCCTATCCTTAATGCATATTGACAGACTATAGTAAGGAAAATTTCTCCTCGTCGATATGCAGAATGCATGTATGTCTTAACCTGCAGATAAGTATGTAATACGGCAGCCTAGTAAAAGGATATAAAGGGTGTTACCATCTTGGGAGCTCCGGCATAGGGCAACTTGCAACTTGGGGTAAAGGAGGCTGGATACCTACCTGGTAGTTAGCGCGAGTATTTTGCCCGGTTCTTGGTCGGCACTATTCGTGTAGGTGTGGTAGGTATTCTGCATGCCTTGCTGCAAGCCTCTTAAGACATTGAGGTCGCCAGTGCCGTGCTTGTGATAATTAGGACGATTGCGCACTCCACCCCTTTCTGGTGCTTTCTTTTTTTTCCCTCTATGTCTAAGTCGAAGTTCCTGCAGAGCACCCGATTTAGTGATGGTCGGCAAATTAGAGAGGACTTGGCTTTTGAAGCTCTACTACTTTTGTCACGCTAGCGCAATCTAACGAAGCTAGACGTGATGGGATTCTCGTGATGACGGAAGTATCAGAAACTGAGGCTGACAGATTGGAAGTCCAAGCTTAGTCGCTTATCATACTCGGCTATTCTCCACGTGTAGGCGTGTTGAGTGTATCTCGGATGGTGCAGCGCAGGTTTGTAAGTTGGAACGGCCAGCGACATCGTCCGAAACCGCTAGGTCTCGCGCCGACAACCTGAGCTAGTGTGGCGTGGGATTATGGATGATAGTGTGGCCTATCTGTTTGAAGGAAGTAGATGAGCCGCGAAGCGGTGTGCCTCCTGAGTGCTGGTTCCTTGGATCGTAGCGGCTTTTCGGAAACTGAGGTTGCCGAAAGGCACGTTCGATAGGGATAGGCGTTCACGATGTCGGGCCTATACATGTACAGTGTACCGGAGGTCACGGAGTCGGTAGCACTAAGGGTAGTGTAATCCAGCTGCAGGGCTCCGTATGTTGCTTAGGATCTCTTGGGGTCCTATGGAAGTGATATAGACACACATCACGTTTGATGCCAAACAGGAGATTCTGTAGATTGCCTTCTTGGAGACCTGTCTGATCCGGACATGGCCAAATCTTGTCACGCTACCGACGGCAAAGAGATGCAGGTAAGTCATTAGTAAACGTGCGCGCTTTAGAACTTCCGTTGCTGATGATTGCCACGAGTGAGCAAGTTGATAGACACAGGCGCTCTAGAAGATCGTTCTAGTCTTGTTCTTTTCTCACTGGCGATGGAGATATTCTCCACTGACTTACCCCTCCTGTCGACTATCCCCAGCCGTCTATTACCAACATATCAACTTACCCGTACTATGGTGGATAGCACGCCACTCAAAGTGTTCTGGAGTTATTCACATCATCCGAAACGCATGCGAAAAAGGTTAGCCACGCGTTCGTGGTGATCATGTCAAGCATATCCGTAGTAAGAAGCTAGGCTGGTGGAGTTGGGCATGCGGCGGGGTCGTTTCGAAAGCAGGATGACATTATTCTTCAAGCGGCTACCTATGAGCGGCTCACGATGCTATTGATATACACCAACCAAGGCTACCGCAACTATTCTCATGTGGAGCCAATGACATAATTGCTTCCCAAGTTCGGAAACAATTCAGAGTTGTCAAGAGGGGCTATCGGGATCTAGATACCTAGCCTTGCCGAATTTGACGTATGGTAGATAGGTTTCATTGGTGAAGGGTGCAGAAGAGGTGCAAGGCTTGTACAGTAGCCAATCATGAGAAACGGGGTTGTTGGAATGGAAATCTATAGACGAATATAGATCAGCCCAACCTAGTATAGCTAAAGAGAACTACCGAAAGTGATATTGTAGCTTCGACGATGAGTTAGATGGGTGAGCGGGCAACCAAGTAAATGGATGAATTATATGGAGCGGTAAGCAAGATCAGCGAGCAACTAGTCCGAAATCGATGAATGATGACTGAAGCACAAACAAGTTTGCCCTCTGAGTAGAAAACTATTTGTTAATAGAACATAGGTTTATGGCCCGACTACAACATTCCGGCGGCTATACATTTGAGCGGTGAGGCTATTCCGGCTTGTTTTGTTTGGAGGTATCTTGCACGGAATACTAATCACCAGAAATATTGGAGATTGATGTGGCTGGTAAGTTGATAGGTTAGGTAACTTTCGGGTGCACAGACGGCGGCATCTCCATCCTTTGCACAATACAAGAGGCGAGCGGGAGTAAACGGGGAGTCTTGGCTTATGACGATCAGATAGGAAGGATGCGAGATGAAGGAATGGACAAGGGACCCATGGACCATGAACCATGAACCATGAAAGGACCCTGATATACAAGGAAGCGGGCAAATTTATCTGGGACTCGACAGCTCGACTATTACCTAAGCTCGGCTAGGGTCCTCCACTGGTACAGAGTAGCGCGGCGCTTTTTAAACGATCTCTATTAAGTCGTGATGCTTCATGGATACTCCTGACAATAGAAAAGGCAATGTCCGGCAGTAAACAAAAATAAAGTAAACGAATGATAATAGAATTAAAAAGGGGTGCATATTCAGGGCTGAGATTGGCAGGTAAAAGTACGGGAAAAGGGATGAAGCATCGCACTGCATAATGGGCGTATGTGTGACTTTCAAGCCATGATACATGATATGCAATGCAGACTGGTCCTTGTCCAACGCCTGGAACGATATCAGTACATGTACGTAACAGGTGACCATGTTCAGTCTTATGTATGTATGTATATTTGAACACCACCAACAGGACAAGCGCAATGTTGGCTAAATCGCACCATGATCATTTGAGATAGTCGCTTCTCTTAACCACCCGAGAAAAGTCACGATAGTTCGGACATAAATCTGAAGTTGAGGGGTCGAGCGTATTCGTTACGATACCCGGAACGAGGTTGCTAGATAACATGGGGTCACTAGCACACCTTGAAATTAATACCCGCACCCTGGCCTGGACAAAGTCTCGAGCAGATTCTCTGCATGGGGTCCTGGTTCACTCGATACGCTTTGGCTCTTTGGCGTCGGTTGCTGGGCATCCAAATGTTTCGAGTCTTTTTTTCAAATTTCTATCAACATTGTCAGTGGTTTATTTACCTACCTATCAAACCTTTTGAATGTATGCAGTATTGCCATTCGTTAGGATGGTTAGAATGGTTAGGATGAAGGATAGGCTTCTTCCCTTGATTGGATTCCCTTTAAATGACGGATTAAATAAAGAAAAAGGGCTTGCATGATTCTCTGTAGTGTTGATCTGTATGCTTGGATTGGACGATCACGAACGGACATGCCCTAGATGGTTAGACTGCTTTGTCTGCGAGAGATGTATTCCGTTAGGTAGTATCAAACGAACGAAACCGATCATGTCTAACATACCTCATCTAGTATATCTCCATGACTGTACGATACATACCAGAGGGGAAACGTCTTCATCGCATAGGTACAAATAAAAGAAGCGCTGCAAAATGATGGCGCCGGGCAGCTGTCAAACACGAAAAGAAGAGTCCATAATTGGTTACTATGGATGGGCCGATCAGCTTAAAGCGTGACCCATTCTGCCATTGTCAATTGACTGGTCAAACGGCTCTGGGTCCAGCTAATGAGCCTATTGCCTATCAGGCCTATCAGGCCTATCATGCCCCGTCTGTCCATCTGACGCCCCGGCGCCAAAATTGTGTCTGAGCCGCGTTCACCATGTGCATCATGTCCCACCGCGACAAGTTGCGGAACATTAGTACTCAGATGTTTGTAGAACTTGGAGAGATGATAGAGGCGTTGGTGGGGTAGATGAACCGCTGTAACACTGAGCCTGTCACTGGGAAGTGGCAGAAGTGGTAAGAGAGATACGGGATTGCAGCACGTTGGTGTACCGGTACGAGGCATGGTAAATTTGCCCCAATTCGCTTGTTCAGGTGGACACCGGATACCCACACTTGACCGAGAAGACCCTAGCAAGTCGTTACCCACCCAAGTCCACCACACCAATTTTGTATGGGCTTGCTTTGGGCTTTGCAGGCTTGCTAGCCTTGGCATTTTGCATGTGGGCGCAGTTAGTCGCAGTAGGTCAGTGGGCGGTCGGGCAATCCCTTGTACTATCCTCGTCCAATTTTATTTAGGTACTTCCAATGGTATAACTCTTTGCGTCTCCCCCAACCAGCCGCGAGAACCTCCTATCCTTCTTTTACCACATTTTCTTCGACACCCTCTTCCTCCTGGGTGAAATGTCGAAAGTCGAGAGGTGAATAGCTTGTCGTCGCTCTCGACTCTTTCCCCTTTATCTCTCCCCGGTCTTGCTCCGGTTCGGACCTTCTTCCTCTACTACTAATAGTGCTATTGCACATTCCAGAGTCGACCTCACATTCCCTGCCGTTCGTCTCGAAAGGAAGAAAAACAAACGATTGTGAATATAGAGGTATGTACATTATCACCTGTGACCAATTTCCATCTATCTTCCCACTCCCTTCTCTCTGAACCTGCCTCACCTAAATCATGCTGTTTTGTATTTACGTGGGCTGTGACACATGTCTTTCGACCGAGTTGCCTTGCTGCCTTCTCTGAAAACCTGCTTCTCACTGGCCTTGATATATCTGTGACCGGATGCGCAACTCCTTCTATGGGAGTGGCTTCACCTTACTGTTCTACACGTGTGTGTATAGTACCGATATTAAAGTCATCTACTTTGATTTCCTGCGAATCATGGGCAATATCATTTCCTCTTCTTCCCCGTTTCATGGCTAGTTGGCTAGCAGGCAACAAGCATCTTGTTCTGCAGATATTATAGATAATCTTTTCAGACGGTCACGATGAGTCCAAGTCTCGGTTACCAAACACTAACACTCCACTCTACAGTCAGACAGGTCATTTGACTAGACAGGCACCATCAGGAGCCTCTTCCAAATAGAACCCAGCGACCTTAATTCTCAGGAGACATCCGAGAACCTTCCGTGGTCCATAGCCGAATCATATCGAGGATCTTGCTATAAGCTATCCCCCATGTCTCCTCGACGATAAAGAAAATGGATTCAGAAGACGGGGAGCAGTATCTCAAGGTATGTTGCGACCCTGGTGATACCGATATTAGATGGAAGTTAACGTTCGAAAGCGCCTGGCCGTCTACGTGCGGACGAACGAAAAGGCTCTGGCAAATGCCTTGCCTTTCCGAAGACAGGCCGGCCCCCGACATGGCCCTAGTCAGAGTGTCTCGTCGATTCAGGTCCCAAAATCGCCCACGATACCTGAACGCCCGGCAACCTCTGCTTCGGTATCGGGTCCCCTTGCGACGGCATTATCGCTTAGCTCGTTGAGCTTAACATCTACCAATGTCAAATCAGCGAGATTGAGCCTCACGCCACACCACCTATTCTACCTACTATCTCGCTTCGAGGAGCTTGGAATACCAGTTGGACCTATGAAAGTACGCTTGGAGAATTTACACGACACTTCAGCCGCGGCCAATTACGTGTCATTCTTGAGCTCTTCTCAGCGTACTAAGAGCCGCGGTTCTGATGTAGTATCGATACGATCTGTATCGAGCATTCGAAGTGTAATGTCGGGAATGTCTGCTATCTGGAGCAGTTTTGGGATAGGGTCGAGTATATCTGCCGCGCGAATGGAGAGACAGAAGGCCGCTTTACAAGCTGAGATAAAGTATCTCTATTCTGCCTTCACCAAGATACCATGCCTTCGACTCGCACCGGACTGGCGGACGAAGCTGATCAAAGGATATGAAGAATTCCCATTCGACTCTGCCGTTCCCCTCTATATCTTCAAGAACCTCCAGGCACTGGAAGTTAATGGGATCGATTTTAGGCAGTTCTTTGGATGGGACCGCGTAGCAGAGCAAATCCGATCTCTCACTCTCAAGCGCGCTAATATTGAGGACCCGGCAGACATCCTCATTGACATCGTGCTAGACGACATGGACAAAAGGCGGCGCCGATCTTCGAAGGCGCAGTCATCCCCTACCAATGCGTACGCGCACGTCTCAAACCCGAGAAGAAGTCCTACGATTTCGTATTCGGATCCGCATAGGTCTACTGCCATGCCGGAATATCCAGAGCGTCGATATTCTGTAGCGGACATCCACGTGGGATCTGTAAGCACCGAGTCGACAGAGAGCACATCTGTTCAGGATTACCGCCGTCCTTCGGTTCCTAGGATCGAAACGGATCAACCGAAATCTAGCAAGGCTTCACGACCGAGAAGTCACTCTCCCAATCGCCCTGTCACCTCTCGTCACCACACCACAAATTCAAGAGGCTCGCATAAAGTCAAGCGTTCCGGCTCCGGCAGCTCGCATTCGAGTTTATCCGATTCGTGGCATAACCCCAGGAATAGTGCTTCTAACCTATTAGCCATGGGCATTCTCCCAGCTTCGAAGTGGCAATTCTTGAAGCACCTAAGCTTAGCGGATAACTCGTTAACGGTAATCCCAGCAGCTAGTCTTGCTCCTCTGGCCAACACATTGAGCTCCCTGGACCTCTCTACGAATCTATTTACACAGATCCCCGATAGCTTGGCCACCCTCACTGCCCTCCGTGCTCTTAATCTTTCTCATTGCATGATCGACTCTCTCCACTCCTTGCTGCGCAACCCATTGCCAGCTATCAGCGCCCTGAATCTCCGAGCCAACCGACTCCAGTCGATCGCTGGCATCGAGAAGCTCTTCCCGCTAGAGAGGCTGGATCTAAGAGACAACCGTTTGACTGATCCAATGGAGCTGGCTCGTCTAACTGGGATTCCTGATATTCGCGAGATTTATGTCGAGGGTAACCCTTTTACGCGGACTCATCGGGATTATCGTGTCACGATTTTCAACCTTTTCCGCAACACTCCAGGGTACACAGAAGATATAATCATCGATGGTTCAGGCCCGACGATGTCTGAGAGGAGATACCTTGTAGATCGTGTCGCCATCCCTGAGGCTGTTCCTGTAGTGAAGCCTCCCGTCCCGGAAATTCCTGCTGTGGATGTAAGCAAGCCAGCTATCATTCACGAGGCACCAAGGGAACCTGCTGTGCTACGCAAAGAACGGCCATCTCGACCTACGCCCAAAGCAGTGGCCAGCGAGATCAATACAAGTTCTACGAGACGTCGACGTACTCCGAAACGCAGGATAGTCGATCTCGCTACGAATGACCGTGTTCAACACGACGATGTTCCGCAGAAGCCAACCGGTATGGATACGATTAATCCCAATATATCCACGGCGGCAATGGAATCGGAAAGTAATTACCGTGTCTCTCAGCCTCCCGAGACACAGGCTTTACCGCCGAAGGTACTTTCAGAAATGAAATCATCTAGCGCCCCCAATTCGCCCGAGGTGCCACGCATCAATACTAGCACTATTCTGCCGTCCCCAGCATCGTTCTTGAGTGAGGATACTCCGGACCTATGGAAGCAAGCCCAAGATTGGAACGTCAGTGGCGAAATCTACCGACAGAAGATTGAGGCGTTACGAGATAAGGTTGGCAATGGCTATCTTAGCGTCCTTAATGAGGAGAGCTGGGAATCGTCTCGGCCGGCGTTCGTCGCTGGAGACTACAGTCCCGCATCAACTATACGACCTAGCCCCGTCACTCGTACGCCTAGTGCGCAGGCCATCCCCAGCAGTGGCTCGATGGGCTGATTGGTCCATTTGGTCCAGATAGCCATGTTTTTCTTTCCGCCTTCAAGGTGGCCCTTTTTGGTGGCATAACATTACCCCTATATCATCATTGTGGTTTGAGATATCCCAGCACCTCATTGTTGCATTATATTATATTTACGTCTGTCTTACGGTGCATAGCGTTTCGGAGTTTAACGGATAGGGTTCATGATCATTTGCATTATTCAATCTTGCGGTGACACTGCAGGTTTGATGTCTTCTGCTCTTTTTTTTTTTTTTTTTTTTTTTTTCATGAGATTCCCGCGGGGCGGTAGACGGCTATTTCTCGCGAGTCCTGTCGGCGCATGGAGAGGAACGCAGGTTCGCTTTTTAAAGGAGATTTCATGTCGAGTCGCCTTTAGACCGAAGAACCAAGTTGGAAGGGACGAGAGAGAGCATTGCGTTTTGTGTTTACGGCTTTGATTTGCTGCCTTTTATATCCATGCTTTTTCGATTTCTCTCCTCGACAGGCGTTTGTGGGTCACGGATGGGCCGGTGGCTTTTGTTGTGGACGAGATCCCCCTTTATATCCCTCCTCTCTCCTTGTGGCATCCCGTGGCATGAAAATCTGCGACTGTTCTGCATTCGAAAACAGGGTCCGGGGCTGTGGTGGTTCAGGATTAGAACGGATCGTCTTCCCGGTGGAGGGAATGGTTAATGAAAAAACATGCATTTTCGCCGTCTTCCGAACATAACGTCTTACCCAAACTTGCTGTGACTGTCGTAGACTGGGGACACTATGACTTCCCTTTCTTTATGCGTTACCGGTTCACGTGAGGTATGAAGCTAGGTAGGTATATAAAATTGCCTCGGATTACTTCTTGTTCACGCCGTGGTAGGCTTATTAACAAGATGTAGACGGTATTGTCTAACATACAGTGCACAGGACAGAGGCTACCCTTAGCTACATTAGCGTTGTGGATGCGTTTACTATCAGACGAAGCTTCGCTAGGCTTTCAAGTCTTTGGTCTACTCTAGATTTCACTCCTAAAACGTACACCATATCACAGATCGTGCTGCTTTGTCAGCATGGTGGTTAGAGATGCCACACCACGAGTAAGGCTCGCTCTTGGATACTAACCAGCATCCATGCAGAGCCCAGATAATCAGATCACTTCCGATAAATCAGGATAGCTAACCTACCTGGTAAGTTCGATCGCTGATTTGTATCTAGATCTTTTGAATATGATGTGCTATACGTCATTTGTCTTGCACCGCGTTCGATCTTGATGTACAATATGGGAGTTTGGCCGAGTGGTTAAGGCGTTGTGTTTAGGTCTTCTGTTCTTTCATCCGGACACCTGAAGCCCGCAATGGGAAACCGCGCAGGTTCGAATCCTGCAGCTCTCAGTTCCTTTTTTTCTTTTCTTTTCTTTTCTTTTTACTTGCTTGCTTGCTTACCTAGGTACTTGATCTAACCAATAGATATTGTGCGCCGGGCTTGCCGGTGTCGGCGGGGACGGGGCGAAGCTAGTGGGCGACTACGGATATAAGAGGGCGTGAGAGTAGTAAAAGGGGGGCCGCTGATTGTGGATAGATAGGGGTTGCTGGAAAAGAGTGATGATTTTTTTCTCGGTATCAAAGCCATGCAATCTATTACTATGCGTTTCTATCAGTGCTATTACGGAGGTCCAGTTTCGACAAGCCTATGCAGTTGGAAGTCTTGAATCTCTCCTGTATAGCTTGAGCTATGCGAGGTACACTCGCTACATACCGCGTCTCGCGTTTTGAGGCGGGAATACTTCTATATTTGAGGTGGGTGGCCAATCCTTGCGTTCATAGGATGCCTGCTGATACTGGTCATTGCGTGACGTACTGTGTGTGGCTTTAGCATCTCGCGTTCGAGAGTCTCCATGTCGCAACTTGTATATATACATCAAGCGTAAGGAATACATGTAAGGCGTGATGCTGAGCTTGCAAGCTGAACTGCGCCCGCCTGCGCTCCTCTAGGATAAGGCTTACGTACAGAAGCGCATGTGGTTCTGACATCTTACATGTCACAAGGTAGAATAAACGATGCTTACCTTGCTCATTCGATTACGCTTAGCGAGCGATCACTTGAGTTTTCTCGAGCTGAAGATTTATACAAATACCAAGTCCCGAACAAATATCCACGGGACTTCTACTCTCTAGAAATACTATGCAGGGTGAGTGAGCATGGGGGTAGAACACGATGGACTACATCAAGCTGCAGCTCGGAAGCTCATCAGGGGTTTCTTGGTGGACCCGGGCATAGCAGCTTACCGATACAGCATTTCAGTGGCGGGGTTTGACGACAATGGTGATGGTTTCTTACCACGAAAGCTCTGGCCGGCAGCGTAATATAATGAGAATAGATCTCGATTACCCATGGGTTGGTAGCTGTTGACGGTGTTCTCCGCGAGGGAATGTGTCGCGTGATATCGATGAAGATAAGACAGTTAAGGTATGTCGCGCTGTGGAGAGCTCAAGGCACGGTGCACTTGGGGTGTGGACGCAAGCCCCTGAACCCATGAGAATTAACCTGGCCTAGATTATTAGGCTGCCGTACTTACTGAGTCGCCAAGTGCTTCCTTATTCCTCGGTAATTTGTGCTTTTCGTTTAAGGACTTAGGTACTTGACGCGGTCGTAAGGGGAAACGTACAGGAATACGTACCTAGTTACGTACAGTTCTCCTTTTAGCCAGCATGGATTATATCTTATTCCGACGTAGTCCATTGCATTTTTACTCATTTGTCGTAAAAAGTGATTTCTAGAGAGCCGATGAATATATCTACTACGGAGCAGTGTGTGCTTATACTTGTAGGCAGTTATGATAAATACCTATGGACACGTGGAGTATTGCGAGAGGAACCCTGCGTGTGGAAGTGATCTGGGACAGTTGATAAAGGCAATTTGCCACATCGCGTCGCGAGGAATAATAGCCAATGGTTTAGGTGCCTGGTTCATTAAAGGCGTGGCTGATGTCCGTTATATACACCGAGAAACTCAGGGGCCGAGGTCGAAAATCGGTCGCCTGCACGTAAAGCAAAGTAAAGTCCCTAGGAAGCCTACTTGGGGATTCTTATCAAGATGAGGTTCTGTAAACTGCTATCGCAGAGCCGAAGACCTGGAGCATGAAGACAAAGATGTTAAGTCGAGGCGACTGTAATCGTTGACGTAAGGGCGCTTTAAGGAATCGAGAAATCGGCATCGTATTATGAATAGGTGTATCTTATTACACTGTAACCCTTCTAGCAGCAGCGTCCCCGAACTCCGTAATTATAGGGAGAGATGGGTGTCGATCGAATTAAGTGATTAAGTCTTGTTGAATGTAAGCCGGACCGGGCGGGTTACACCAATGAAATAACCTGGTACGGGCAGCAACTTGCATTGGACATTGCCCAAATCTAGGCAGCGCTCGGAAACCAACCTGCCGTTTATTTTAACGATGCTATCTCCTAGGGGTAACTTCCGGTCGCGACTTTTGAGTTGGCATCGACGCCTCTCCAGCCTTCAACACTCTGGATCTCCAACTCCAGTGGTCGAAGGGATCCGACGAGATAATACTATAGTGTTATAAGCCGAGAAGTATTTGGTTGATGGAGTCTACGTACATGGGCAACGATAAACATATTAAGCGGGTGATATGACGGCAGTATACTTGCATGAGAAAGGGAGGATCTGACGTAGAGTTTAGTTCGTTGCTGTACTCTGCTTCTAGGAAGCGAACACAATGGATTCTTGGAGAATATCGAGAACTCCACCTTCTGGATCGCAGGATTCTGCCAACAGAACCGTAGTAAATATCAGCGTCAACTGCGACACGTCTCGAAGTATGCCTCATTATTGGAATGCAACAGATTCGTCGTGTTTTTTTCCCCCTGTCATTTGAAGATTGCGGTAATAAACCCCATAGATTAGAATGTGAAACAGAAGAATAAATTTGGCGAAGCCATGGAGGTTATGGAGGTAGAAATAGTGGGAATCGTGTAAAAAGGAGACCTCAGGTAATTTTCCTAGATTACTAGCATAGAGCATAGCTCCCCTCGCATCAATATATGATGCCGTCCTATTCATTATTACTCGGAGAGTGTGATTATTTGTTAGAGATTGGTGTTGAGATGAAAATCTCGAATATAGTCTGTGGGGCACCACGCGCGAAAATTCGGCGATCTCTTTGGATTGGTATGGCCAACCGATGCGAACGGCACATTGCGAATGCCTAAATGTTGAGATGGGATTTAATGCATCGCGGCCCTACAGTAAGTGGCATGCGGGTTAGACCGTAAGCCCAACATGGTGGCCGCTTCTGGAGTGGCCGTCCACATAATCCATCGGACTTAGGTCCATCAAGGATTAAGAAACACAATGATAATGACAATTGTATTAGCATACTGATTAGCTAGTGGTACATGGGAGCCGGCCACCGTTCGGGTCGCTTGGTTCGAGTCGATCCCTGGTCGTAATGTGGTCATTGTTGAAGAGCCGAGGTTTACTCAAGATAGGTCTAGGATGATCAATTAGAGACCGTGATGCCGCCGTATGTAAACACAGCAACGGTCAGAGGGGGGCGCAGATTGAGTTGCCTCGATGGTGTCACTCCGGGAAGCAAGAGGGTAGCCAAGATAAGACGGCGGCTGCGGGAATGGCATGCAGGGTCAAGACCCGGTATGACGGCATTTGGGTAGTGTATCGGGGTGAAGGTCCAGGTCCAGATCTAGGTCTAGATCCGGATCGACAGGAACAGCATTTCGAGACAAGGGCGCTACAAAATTAGCACATGGCTATGACTGGTAACTGACGAGCCCTGTAGGGCTGAGGAAAGCTACCCCCTTGGCTTTGATGGGCCAAAATATGTGAGACCCCACCCCTTTTTGGGATGTGTGTCTGCGTTTGATTGGTGCGCAGAGTAGATGGCCTCGAGGAAGAGCAAATACCTGACTAGTAAGTTTGCCAAACTGGGAGTAGTTCTTGTTTCGTTTATTGTCGCTAATAGTAACGGATGTCGAAGACGAGGTGAAAAGAGTACCTAAAGAATCAATTGGGATGTGCAAATAACTATCATTTCTCTCCTAAGGCAGACACTGCGCAGTCATTGTAGTGCTGCTCGAATTATATCGCGTCCAAATAGTCAAGATACACATGACAAAAGGTTCGTCCGAAAAAGGTGATACCTAAAGTATCTGTGGAGAAGGATCTACGTGGTGTAAGTGGCTGATCCAAGATCGGGGATTGCACCTGCCCCCCCAATCGTACCGATTGCCCGGGGTTGGTGAGGGGCTGCTTACGCTTACGTAAATGTGGCGCGCCAGACCTTTCCATTTAGGGATTAGATCCAACACCTCCAGCCGACTTCACCATCGCGTCCTGGCTTCTTTTCGCCATTTCCTGACGACATCTCCTCAACCCCGACCCAACTCCCCGATGCTTTATTTGAAGCAACACCCTGCAAAATTCGTCAGTTTTATCGTAGGTCGTGCCTGATCTCTGAATGCTGCCTCGCAAATGCCTATTTGCCAACTTCAACCGCATGATAACCCCCCTCGCCTCCTCCTTGCGACGCGCTGATTAGGGCCTCCTTTATCATCGACAAATCCCCATCAAAGGTGATTTCAACATCTAATACACGATGGCACCGAGCCCAAGAACCCCAAGGCAGACCACTCTTTCGCGACCTCGCGGACGACCGAAAGGCTCCTTCAGCACCGTGCGACGCGCTCGTGATGGCAGCATCGTAGCTGCTACCGAACCCCCTGCAAAGCGACGACGATACACTGCGACCGGCTCTACAATTGCCAACAGGCTTACTGACCAGGCAGGAAACGAGCAAGGCGAATCGGCCGTCGCGACAACCAGCCGCTCCCGAGTTCGGCACAGTGTGCAAAACGGTGCGGCCTCCCCCGCCGTGTTTCCCAGACCAGAACGTAGCACACGCACCCGAACTGCAACTCGAGTCGATGCGGATGACGAAATGCAGATCAGTTCTGCAGCCGCGGTAGCTGCTGCCGTTGTCCAGAGCGAAGGATACAAACCTAGAGAAGAGCGAGGCTGGGAAGAATTTCACCCGAACCTTGATATAGATGCCACCTTTATGGTTTTTCACGCCGAAGATGTCGATGGAACCGCAAGACCAATCCCGGAGACCCCGTCAGCCAAAGTTGCTAGCGTGGATAATAACGATGCTGGTAGTCCATCAAAAGACCCGAATGCGGCGTCGACTACCCTTCTGAGCGCGCCAAATGCCACAGCGAACAGCGCTACATCGCCCGGGTCGCTTGCCACGACTCCTAGCAGGAGACGTGGCGGCCGACTACCTCGGGGAGACTCTCTATATGCCACTCGCGGAGATCAGCAGATGCCGCCGAATACCCCTACCCCACTCCCCATCCATGGCCAGAACACTAAAGAGAAGCTTGACCTCAAGTTGCCTTCGTATCGCAAGACTGACCGCATTGCCCTCTTTGAGAGCAAGACATTTGGTCAGGCTCGATACGTTGAGAAGGCCATGATGAATGTTGGATACCAAGAGAGTGACAACTTCATCCGACCGGACAGAAAACTGATCAAGGCGAGCGATGCCAACATTGAAGACGAAGCCGAGCAGGCCGCCGTTGTAAAGGCCGATGGAGAATCGGCGCCTCAGGCCACCAATGTTCTAGGTCGTGTTGAATACGACATGGACGAACAGGATGATATGTGGTTGGAGGCGTACAATGCGCATAGGAAGTCACAAGGCTGGAACCCAGTCCTTCGCGAGATATTCGAGATCACCATCACCAAGATTGAGAAAGAGTGGCATGCTTTGGAGAAGAGAATACCAAAGCCCAACCCTAAGCCGCCGCAAACCCACAGACCCCGATCTAGCTCCGCTGCGGCCGTTAATGGCGAACCGCAAGCTGGCGAAGAGCAGGACAGCAAGTGTGCAATTTGCGACGATGGGGATTGCGAAAACACAAATGCAATTGTTTTTTGTGACGGATGCGATCTGGCGGTCCACCAGGAGTGTTATGGTGTTCCATTTATTCCGGAGGGCCAATGGTTATGTCGAAAATGCCAGCTCATTGGTCGTGGCATCCCGGTCAGTTTCCCTTAGTCCCGCTCTACTCGAAAGACACTACTAACAGTATGCCTAGACTTGTATCTTCTGTCCCAACTCGGATGGCGCTTTCAAGCAGACAAATTCGTCGAAATGGGCACATCTACTCTGTGCCATGTGGATTCCGGAGGTGACGCTGGGCAATCACACCTTTATGGAACCTGTCATGGACGTGGATAAGGTTCCGAAAAGCCGATGGAAGCTAACTTGTTACATATGTAACCAGCAGATGGGTGCTTGCATACAGTGTGGCAATAAGGCTTGCTATCAGGCGTTCCACGTAACTTGTGCTCGCCGTGCTCGCCTCTTCCTGAAGATGAAGAATAGTTCGGGCGCTCTAGATGTCCTCGACGGCAGCACGAATCTCAAGGCCCTCTGCGACAAACATTGTCCTTCGGAGTACGCTAAAGAGAACGATGTAGTACGCGCGACTAAGAGAGCGAAAAAGTACTACAAGAAGGCTATGAGGGACCGCATCTGGGCTAACAGCCAAGCCAAGGCTCTGTCTATCGCCGCGTCGCACCGAAATGCGATAACCGAACACCCGCCCGACGAGTCGCAAATGACCGGAGCTAAGCTCTCTGCCGTCCTTGGGGACAAGAAGGGGCAGTCAGGGAAATCAATATGGAAGCTACCGTCTGGGGCTCCCGTAATTCCGCAAGCGGTGTTTGAGATCGTCGAAGCATCCCTGCAACGCTTTGCTTTTCTGAAGCGTAAGGAGTTTGTCAGCGATGCGTGTCGCTATTGGACATTGAAGCGCGAAATGCGTCGTGGTGCCGCACTTCTCAAGCGCCTACAGCTGCAGATGGAGACATTCTCCTCCATGGAACTTACCCGACGCAATTTTGCAGCCATGGGTCCGTCTGGCAATGCTCGCTTGTCTAGAAGGCTCGAATTTGCCGAGAAACTTGTCAATGATCTGGACCAGCTCAAGTTCCTGTCGGATGCATCAGTCCAAAGAGAGCATAGTAAGCTCGACGCGGCCGACATGGAACAAGAGTTTGTGGACACATGCTATTTTCCTGTTCATAAGATGCTTCCGCCGGTCGTGGATAAGGCTATCACGTAAGTTAACTGGCCACCTGCATGCATGATCATGATGTTCGCAATATGCTGACTGCTCCGTGACTATAGGCTAGACAAGAATCTCTTCCACGACGGACTTCTTAAGTTGTCAAACAGGATCGACGAGCGATTCTATACCACCACATTAACTTTCGCTCATGATCTCTGTGAGGTCATCAACGCCGGCATTAATACCGAGCCGAATCCACAGGAGGATCCCCAAGGGAAAGTCGGTCTAACTGGTCCAGCGGTGTCTAAGTCCGACTTTTCTGATTTCCGGGACCGGAAGAAGCTAGGCAAAAGAATTCTAAAGTCGGTCCAGTCGCAGTTGGAGACGGCGTTGCATCTCGAGTCTGATGCCGCCCATAGGCCGTTCGAAAGCCTTAGACAGGAGCTGGAGTCTATGATAGAGGCGAGCCTCGAACTGCGCCCGCAGAGTACCAACCAAGGAGTCGCAGAGTCTGAACAGAGTCAGGATGTCATCATGGTTGACTCATCGGCGGCAGAGATAACTGTGGGCCGCCAGACTGAAGATCCTAGTACCGCAGACGGCACCCTGGCTGACGTTACCATGACTGATGCTGGTGCTCAGGGCGTGATTGCGGGTGGTAGTGGTAATATCGAGGTCAACACATCCGGGTTCGATGCTGGTAATGAAATGGAAGGTGTTCAATCTACCGACATAATTGCTAATGAAGAGTCGCAACTGGTCGAGGCTAAGCAGGAGGAAATGTCGACGGATGGTCTACAACCAATAGACACACCACCGGCGACGAACGGCTATGTCGGAGCGGCACCCTCACTGCAGCCTGCGCCGCCTACTCCTCCCCAATCCAACGGTAGCCTGGGACACCAGCCCAATGACCCACTTACAGATGGTGGTGTCGTATGGTACTTGCATGACTTGGAGCCCGAGGGCACTTCGGCGGTCCAGGAACAGTGGCAGGGCAGAGATGCTGTCCGAAGCCTTAGTGAGGAACTGACCGAGATCGACGAGGACGAGATTAAGGGACTCGGCGCTGCCATCAACGAGGATAGCATAACAGCTTCTCCCGCGAACACCACGGAGACGGCGGAGCCACAACCCGTCGCTGCCCCTAGCCCGACGAAGAAAAGTACGTCCAAGGCGAAGAAGCGAAAGGCGCCCTACCGAAGGCGCTAGATATACCCGGCGGTAGATGGTAATGCGGGAGTGTTTTAGTTCTGTACGAATAATTGTGCTCAAGGTTTTTTTTCCCCGTTGCTTTATTCGCCTTTACACTGTATTGCACACATAATGCCGGCTCGGGCCGGCTACTCGCATCAGTTTCTCAATCCCACACGGTCTGCAAATTACTGCAAACGCACATGGTGGGGTTCTACAGAGGGAGACGGACATGGAGTTTCAGAGTTCTACGGCACTACCCCCTTTGTTTTTCTCTTTCTTTTTTTCACCTGATATAACAAGCACCGAGCACTTGTTGTCGGAGGGGCGTTAATAGGAATGGTCCAGCCGGTGTCTTCAGCACGTTGCGTACGCGCACACGTGGCTTTTTTTCCCCCCAAGTTCTAGGACTTTCGAGACGGCTACTGCTTGCGTCCGGGCTGACTGATTGACCATCTGTTTGATGTCTCTCATGATCTCCCGGGCCTCGCGCGGCAGAGACTTTAGCTCTAGCTTTAGGACCGTATATTACAATCGAGTTTTGTACCGAATGTTTTCGTCCGAACTTGCATATGGAACGTGTAGGGTGAACAGGATGCAGTTGAGTGAATCAGTATCTTGGTTGTAAGAGTAAACTAGCAGCGTGAGATACATACTCATGTCTGTGAATTGCATCAATGTGCTTGTTTATAATCATTGTTGGCGGGTCGGCAGGGGATGAACTCTGGCTATCTGTTACGGGAGCCGCATCTTCACGCAGCAGCGTCGTTGTTTCTACACCTTTGGGTTTGCATCACAACAGAGCCAACATCAAACATAGCCAAACGAAGTCTCAGCCTTCGTGGATTGTATCGGGAGCATCCAGATGCCAGAAGCCGGCTAGCTGGTAGGTACCAATGCTAATAGAAATCTGACTGATGATGACTTTGTTTTCGTGTACTTACTACTAACTTCTTGCACGGACCTAAGCTGCGTCTACGCCTACTTCAACGTCAGCGATTGCGTTTCTATAATGCCTTTAGTATGAAAAATTGGGCTGGTACACCATGGCAAGCATCTTACGTATTTACTAATAGAAAGGTTCAGAATTATCTATTTAGATGACACCTACCACTTTAAACCGGATCTATGTATCAAGGAACCATAGAAGACAGCTACACATGAACTATATGCAAGCTTTCCTGTCCCCGAGGTCTAGTAGTACGGTAACTATCTGGGAAAGACAATCGCGTTCTGGGATACCAGACTGACCATCTGGTACCATGTCCTTCGTAGTCTAGATGGCCGAGAGAAAGTGCGTCGCTATACGGCAGCCCATGGTGTCTCCCCTTAATTTTGATTCCACGAACTGCGGCTTTTCGGCTGTAATCCCGTCCAAGGGCTGAGTTATAATTACGCTATGGCGCGGGAGAGCCGCCGACTTTGGTCAGCGGCAGCTCAGAGTCAAGTAAGGGAATATCTGGTATAAGGCTGTCAAGTAACATACGCCCACACGAGGCTCTACGCAAACAGATGATCGCCGGGAGGCTTTGGCGGAAATTAGTTGTCTTAGTTAGATATTGACGAAGAGGTAACGAAAGATGCTTGTAGTGTACACACTCTGAGCAGCCTTCACGGGCATTTGATAGTCAGATATCCATCCACACATGGACTTGGCTGACGGCTTGATTTGGCCACAAAGTACAGGTAGCCGAGGATGTTATCTGGCGTCATTGAATAAAAGAGTCGTATATCGCATTTCACTGGCTAGACGCCGTAGCTTCGTGCTGGATGAAAATGCCAGTAAGACTTGCCACACAATCTAAGACGGGTGAAGATGTATTCCAGACGAATGCTGGCTTTCTGATCTAGTCGAGGAGGAAATAGGTATCTAAAGTATCACGCGTTGTTACCGTCGCCCAGCCTGCTTCACCAGTCAGCCCGTCAGCCAGCCCCCAGACCAATGAGATCAAGCGTGGACGAGACATCGTTCAACTGTGCCGCATTGGATAGAGGTGGGGAAGAAGGATCATACTGCGGAGAATTCGGATATGTTGCTAGCTGGCAACGAAGTCGATGGCGTTGCTATCTAGCTACTAGACACCCACCAATTATGAAATAGGAGACAAATAGATCAATGACATACACGGGATGATATTGAATAAGGTAAAGGTATTCTTTTGGCAAGGCATACTATGGCCTCATCTTGGAGAATGTACACCTATAAGACACTAAGCAAGTAAGACGGAGATAGTATTTCATGATCTTCCCACCTGGACTCGGCAATCTTCGAATATCTCAGGTTAGTGTCTGGTAGAAGAGGAAGATATCAGGCTGTGAAGGAATACTTCATTCACACTAACAGCCACGTCCCCTGAGGCATATTCCGGTACCGGAATCATGTCTCCAGGCCATCTAAGTTGCCCGTAGCCCGTTGTTTTCATTGATTTCCAATAGCTTTGATAATATTGTGGGCAACCTCGGCGAGTTCTCGAGAATTTCGGCCACCCGAGCCAATCTCTACTCCTCGATAGATTTGTGGGCGGTGGTCATGACAGACGCAAGCACGGCTATGCTGCAGGCATACGGACGACGCACGAGTTTGGCTTCATTCGGGGCTGACTAACGCCTATGCATCATTGGCACGTGCTCCGACACAGCGTATTCCCTCGAGATGAAGTTGCAACAGAGGTAGTACAGCCAAGGGTCGGTTTGCTCTGGTTACACCAGAAGAGATTGGCACCCTCGCGCTCTCTTGAGTGCTATCAGCCGGTATACGTCATCATCTGTATGTCCAAAAAGTATGGCCGTCGCCTAAAGGGGTTTAATGAAGACGCCAATTTCTTTGGTGATACCCGGACGCGACACTTATGCCATGCGTGACCAGGCGGGTGACTCTGGATTGTCGATAGCCGAGATTGGTTTATATCTGCGAGCACTAGATGGTGTGGTACGTACAAAGTGTTATCAAGCATGGGCTGTAGAGGTTTAGCGACCTCTCCTCTGCATATTATTTGGATTCCTTGGGTGGAACGTGGCATCGAAAACCCTCTCGGCATACCCCTAATATTAACTCGTGTCGCTGCAATGACGATATGCTTCAGAGTCGGGGAAATGGGGAGCGAACTTTTGCGTTACTCAGTCCTGCCGGCTGACCGGATCTCGGTTGGATACCGAATTGCGAGATAGCTCGGTTTGCTCTGCGGATAAGTTCTTTATGTGCCATTACGAGTTGAGTAATCGATTAGTAACTCGAGTGTTCTGCGAGGATCCCCTGGCTCCAAATTCTTTCCTATTGCAGCTTCGTGTCCGAGTAGCTGCAGCATCAAAGAGTTGACGTCAACCTCGGACTAGTCGTTTGTATCCAATGACGGGAGTGTGTTCATAAGGTAGTCATACTAACTAGTGACTGCAATGGTACGACCAATCAGTAAACCGTGACAGACTAACAATGGTCATGCTGTTTGAGGCTACAATTTCTTGCGTCTGAACCTTGGTCATGTGACTTGGTCGTGATGAGAGAGTGAGTCAAAGGCTTTCTTTGTCTTATATCTCAACTATAACACCCTCGTTGAATGCGAGTTTTCGGCAGCCTATGCGTTTCAGAGCAAACTAGTTGTGATCCTTGGTGGTTAATGCATCGGTCTCCTATCCGGCAACAAACATATAGTAGTGATAGGTTGACAGTGGACTCAAGGCAACTGATGAGTTCCTCGATAGCCACGGGGCGGCTGAGATGACGAGTGGTATGATAGAGTTAGAGCTGCGAGGAGTTCCACTCTAGATTCCCTTCCGGTAGAGATGAGATGCATAGTCAAATGGCCAATACGGCTAAGATATTGACCTGTCACGTTTCCTAAGGGGTCAATTCGCCGACATAGGTCGGTGTTTTCTGTAAACGAACCTCGCCAACGTTGATGAGTAGATGCACCAATCTTGTGTTAAATCGCTTGCACATTCGTTATTGGGATCGGTCATGCTTTGCCCACCTGCCCACAGGAGCATTCGCGTAATCGGCCCCTGAATCTATCATGCACGAGTTGACGGGAGGTTTTTCATACATATTGGGAACTTGAGACTGCAGCGTGGTTGTAGTCGATGCTGCCGCGGCCGACTTGGGAAGGAGAAACGAGTGGAATTCCTACACCAATTTTGACCGTCATCAGCAAAGTGCCGTACGGCTGTCGTCCTTGGCAGTTTGAAGTTTAGCCAAACTATCAAATCCGGGGGAAAATCATACCTCCGTTGGCTATACAGTAACGTTGCGTACATGTCGAAGAGGCCATGATGTCTTGATGCGTGGGCTCTGCTGAGAGGAAAGGTACAGCATAACCGAGACGCCAGTGGAGTAGATCAAGCAGATCGTCGGGTAGGGTCTTTTTGAGTCATGTCCGCGCGAGGCGACAAGCCTTCAAAAATCCGGTGTGGGAACTTCCGGAGAGCTGGTAGAATCCTAAATCCATGGGAAATTCTATGGAATAGAATAGTCGTTGTTGGAAAACTTTAATAAGCTAGTGGCTGGTGAGAAGACATATAAAAAGAAGTGTGTATAGGGGCAGGGGGAGACGCGGCAACGCGTGTATGGAGCATACTTCACCTACAAATCCGCGCTGTCTGCTCCAAACTCATATGGCTCGCCATACTTTACGAACCCGCGTGGGGAGATTGGCCGAAGACACTGACCAAGACCAGTTAAATGAGGGAAGGGGACAAATAAGATTGGGCGAGGTATTGTCCATTGTCATACGTACGTACGGGTTAAGACGCAAGTCGGCTTATAGAAGAGCGAAAAATATCAATATCAATAGTAGGTAGGGGGGAGGGTTTAGTGTTGCAACGAAGACAAAACAAAGAAATGGAGATGGGGCAATATATATCTTCTAAAGAAACTTGGTGATGATTCCGGGTTGATATTGGCTGCAGCGCATTTATAAAATAAAATGCACAATACGTAAATACGTAACCGTACCTAGCATCGAGGTACTCAAAGTTGGCAAGTGTCGGTGCCAACGGATACTTAAGGTACCCGTAAGAGGTACCTGAAGTTGTGTTTGAAAACCGATGTCCCTAGCGCTTTCCGCTTGCACAGCCTCAATTCTTCCAATAAGAATCCGGTATCTGAAACCCCACCCGCTCACCTGCCCACTGCCCACTGCATTTCCAGCATTTCCATTCTTTTCCCCTTGGGCTCTTACATACAATCTTACAACCCTCGAAGCCCCTAGCTCCTCCCCAGACGAGCCCTTGTTCTTGGGTACCTATCGAAAGCGAACCATAAGCCTGATCGCAGCTGTCTTCTCAACTCCTACGCAGTTCCATACACGCCCGCAACGCCCAGAACACCCATACGCCCAACTGATCCACTCTTGTTCTAGGTACCTACTAGGCCTAGAGGGAGAAAAAAAAAAAGGACTCTTGAATTGCGAAGTGCGAAGTCTGCAGGTTTGATTGAGCCGAACTCTTCTGACGTTTCCATCGGCTTTGACCCTTTTTCATCTCTTCTCCCTCCCATTTTTTCTGCCAGTAAACCCAGACCCCGCGACAACGGCGACGCATTCCGTACCATATTTTTCCAACGACGATAATTGTTGCCCTTTTTTATCAACCGTGGTCTTTACAAATTACTCTTCACCGTGAGACGCATCCTAGTGTTCTTGCACAGGACGAAGCGATTCTACGCATTGTTTTTTCAAAACAAAACAAGACAAGACACTTGTTGCCTGTCCCCCTGGCGTTCCCAGTTGCCTCCCCATTACCTTGCTCTGACAACCGCCTGACAATCCGGTCCTGACAATTGCGCGCTTTGTGTCATTGCAACAACAAAAGAGCAGGTGTGCAGCAATTGACGACTTCTCGAAAAGCAACCCGACCGTGACGGACAACATTTGTTCCTACACTTACCTCTTTCTCAACAAACTGGTCACCCCTCTTCATTTCTACAACATCATCATACGGCTGGCGAGTATCGAGTCCCAAAACAGGGCCGACTACAACACAGTACGGATAGTCTCGAATTACGATTTGTCCTCCTCTTAGCAGCGCAAGAGCCGATTCAGAATTACCCGCCCCTTCCTCAACATTTGCCGATTTCGACTCCCACGAAGCTATCGCCAGATAACTGTCGCAGCCTGCACGAAGCTTGCACCGGCGCAACAACAATCGGGAGACGAAGCATTCTCGCTTTGATCGAGGTTGCAAAAATTTTTAATGCTAGAGCAATAAATCGCCACTAGACTTGGTACCTGAAATTAGTAGAGAGTCTCGAGCTTCTTCGGAAAGCCCCATTACTTGCTGGGATCACTTCATCGTGAGTTTTTTCGTCTCCCTTTTTGGGGGTCTTTGGTTCTTGATAATCCACTCGCGCCCCTCTTCCCCACTCACCTTGTCGTCACCTCAGCTACTAAACCCGCCTGTACACCTATGGCATCCGGCCTACCCTCTCAATCAAGATCTTTCCCTAATCGGGCCCCAAAACCTATTCAGCCCATCTTCTCTTTAATAAATGCTTTGTCCACTAACATCTCGGCGTGCGGACAGGCCTAAGAAGTGCATCGTATTTTGACATCGGGCTCCACCGTTTTTCCCCAGATCCCGGTCCATCCTCTCCAACCCTAAGGCCCTGATCTCAACAACACCCTCTACCTTCGCGGGCCAACTACCTGGCAGGTCAGGAAAACAATATGGCGGATCAACACGACGTCGATTTAGACTCTATCATCGACCGCCTCCTCGAGGTGCGCGGTAGCCGCCCCGGCAAGCAAGTTCAGCTTCTCGAGACCGAGATCCGATTCCTCTGCACTAAGGCCAGAGAGATCTTCATTAGCCAGCCAATCCTACTCGAGCTTGAGGCTCCTATTAAGGTATGCACATCACTTCCTAATAATGAGACCAAGCCAAGTTGCTGACGCCTTCGTGCCTCTGCCCAGATTTGCGGTGACATCCACGGTCAATACTATGACCTCCTACGCCTATTCGAATATGGCGGCTTCCCTCCCGAGGCGAATTATCTTTTCCTCGGTGATTATGTAGATCGTGGCAAGCAGTCCCTCGAGACTATCTGCCTTCTTCTCGCCTATAAGATCAAGTACCCTGAGAACTTCTTCATCCTAAGAGGCAACCACGAATGCGCATCCATCAACCGTATCTATGGCTTCTACGACGAATGCAAGCGTCGATACAACATTAAGCTATGGAAGACGTTCACGGACTGCTTCAACTGCCTGCCGATCGCCGCCATTATTGATGAGAAGATCTTCACGATGCATGGTGGTCTCAGCCCTGATCTCAACTCGATGGAGCAGATTCGTCGAGTAATGCGACCCACAGACGTAAGATACCCGACTCATCACCGTTTCCACATCTCTCCTGCCAGTAATGGCTCGAATTGTTACTAACATGATCTCCACTAGATCCCCGACTGTGGTCTACTCTGCGACTTGTTATGGTCTGACCCCGATAAGGACATTACGGGGTGGAGCGAAAACGACCGCGGCGTGTCCTTCACTTTTGGCCCCGATGTCGTTTCTCGGTTCCTACAAAAACACGACATGGATCTGATCTGCCGTGCTCATCAAGTTGTAGAGGATGGTTACGAGTTCTTCTCGAAACGCCAACTGGTCACTCTTTTTAGCGCGCCCAACTACTGTGGAGAGTTTGACAATGCGGGTGCCATGATGAGCGTTGACGAGAGCTTACTATGTTCCTTCCAAGTTTGTCTTCCCCTGTTCTTCGAAAATGCCGTCTTGAACGTAGACTAACCAGGCCACGCGTATTAGATCCTCAAGCCAGCTGAGAAGAAACAAAAGTACGTCCATGGCGGCCTCGGAGGCAGCGGTTTCGCAACTCCCAGAAAGCAATCCAAGTCCTAAATCAAGAGTACCCTTATTCATGCGAATTTCGTCGTCTTCTAGGTTCGGCCGCTCCCGATAAATTGCTCCTCGATGCACAGAAAACCGCGCTCGAGTCCCGATACTTGTCCTCGACCAACGATCCCGTTGGCACCACACCGCCGCTTTCGGTTATACACCACAGACCTCCGACCGCGACCGCAACGGTCGTTTCGATAACGCTGCTCGAGTACAGATATATGACCCGCCGTCTCGCCGCGAAAACACTTGACCTCGCAACCTCAACTTGACTACAGAACGGATGACGCAGGAGACGAATGATGGAGGATGAATGGTTGTTGCTATTACACGAGAAAAGAAATAAAATCAGGTTTTTCATTTGGAATGGTCTCCATGAAGTGTCATCCACCGCCTCATTTCTATGGCGGCCGTGGTGACTAAGGGGAGAGTCTAGACAGTTAATTTTGTTTCCCCCGGACGTGAAACTTACGAATTCATGCAATGATCTGCTTCATGCATCATACCTGCTGCTTACCCAGGTCATCAGTGAAGAATCCCCGCATACGTTGTATTACATGAACCCTTTTGCATTGCTGACAGTACATGCAGGCTGATGCTTTCAGTCTGCTGCGATTCCCCCATTTTACTGGATACATATCGCTAAAATCTCTCATCATGATTGATATCTGATATCTATACCCTGCGTACTCTCCTCTTAACTCCGTAGATGCCACTAGCCCCTAGAAAGGCTTCTTAACGCCATTGTAACCATTGTCTCCTTTACTCTCCGTGTAGACATGGCGAGGAGAGGTTAGATTTAAGCATGTTTCAAAAGCATATCGAATTTTTGTCTACGAACCCTATTTCGTGAAGTATTGTATACAGCCATTGTCCATATTCCGTGTCCCACGTATGCGCGCCCATTCGGTATAGCCGTCCTATTTAGATTATTGTATATGGAATACATGAAGCTGCCTTACTTCTTCACCTACATACTTACCTACTTGCCAGACGGACACTCTCGGTTTCGGTATCGTACAAAATAACCCATAGCACAAACCCTCTACGTTGGCCAGTACAAGATAGCAATGAGCGACGCCTACTTGCAGTCCTCGCACTCCTGCTGCGTCGCCGCGTTCACCCGCGTGCTCTCGGTCCCCGGCGTGCTGCACGCCGGCCCGCCGATGGCCACCGGCTGCGTGTGTAGACCGAGGGCGTTTTCGTCCTCGCCCTTTTCCGACCCGCCCGTCTGCGTGCCCGTAGCTTGCGGCGGCGGCGGCTCCTCGCCCGTCTTCTTGGATGACGATGACGACGACGGGTAGTGCCTGTCCACGTGCCCCAGGTCCCGACCCGGCTCGATGGCGTCCCGTACCCGCCGCTTCAGCTCCTTGGTCTCGGGGAACCCGCCGTCCGTCTTGCGGTCCCAGAGCACGCGGTTCTGTATCGAGGGGCTGGCGGGGGAGGAGGAGGAGTTCGGGTCCGGGAAGGAGATGGAGACGACGAAGGTGCCGCCCGTGGATGGCTGCAGGGCTACCTCGCCCAGCGACGTCGAGAAGGTCGATAGGAGCTCTTGCGCGAACTGGAGGGTATGTCAGCGAAAGCCACCATTCGCGGGCCCAAGCTACGTAGAGCTGGGCATGGAATGATACGAAGGGCGGGGTGGTGGGGTTGCTAGCGGCTGATATCATCGGGCCCAGGACCCCTCGGGGGTAGGTAATGCCCACGCTCCTCGCTCGTATGTGCTAACTTGAAACAGGGCAGAGGTCGTTTTCCGAGGTAGATGCAGGCCCGGACTTACGTATGCGGCTCTCAACATCCACTTGCACTGGGTGCAAAAGCGGATGGTGACACGAGGGAGTGGAAATGGCGAGTCGGGGGATGCGGGGACCGACGAGGTCTTGTTGGTCTCGGTCTCGGCCATTTTTCCTTTTCGACGGGGGGAAGGAAGAGAGACAACTCTGTCTTATATCTTGGTCTCGTGAGCTATACGGTGGCGTCTCGAGGCTGAACTCTGAAATAGCAGGTTTCTTGAGGATTGTCTCTGCTTTTGGAAACGGCTCGATTAGTTCAGACGTGGGGTTGGTTTTTACCCTATGACGACGGTTGAAGAGGTAAGGGGTAAGGGGAGACTTGATGAGAAATGGACGAAGCTAAAGGATAAGCTCAATTGAAGCTTGAACCGCTGCCAAACTCACGACCTGGGTTTTTTTTTCTCTCTCTTTTTTTCTTAGTGAGGGGCCATTGGAAAACTTAACCCTCCGAATTGACCTTGATTGGGCAATAAACTCTCCCAACACGCTGGTTCTGGGCGGACTTGATGGTAGCCACCTACCTGTTTTAGAGTATAGGAGGTGTATTAATGTTCCTAAAGCTATCCCGGAAGTTTGGATACGCGCTCTAAAATAATCGTCCGTTCCTGTATCGTATATTGCCTCTTGGAATTTGTCATTGGGACATGGAGACATACAGATACACTCGTAATAAATGTGTACGTATATAATGTTGAGACACAATTGCTATATCGAGACACTTGCATGTTACATCGTACATCGATCCCTTGGGGGCTTCGGAACCGAAATGGTTAGGTACAGTATTTATTGCCCAGGTGGGCTACTAAGTCAGTAAGCACTTCACCATACTTGCCAGACCGCTAGTTTATCTGCATATCAAGTTGGAGATAAAACATATCATGCGAATATGATCGATGGTTATTGTTATGGGTACGGGTATGGGTAGATAGGCTCTGCCGGAGAGGGCGATCCTTCATGCTAGCTTTCCTCTTCACGATCCTCTTCACGATCTACAGCTAGGATCATTATCGTAAAGAGGGGGGCTGCAACGTCCCCTATTCGTGTCGGTGTTCATGTTGCTAAGACGGCAGGACACCAAGTTGAAACAGTTGTGATGGGATATAATTAGATGGTCATTACAAGGAAATATTGTCATTCATCGAGGTTCTGGTAGAGTCGACAAAGGAAAAAAGGAGGAATACAGTCATGAATGAACAAATATTACATGTTGACGAAGCTTCTTCCCAGAACTCCTTTTCTGCTCCGCGATGGACTGCTCGACCACCAACCAACCAGTACATGAGTATCCATGTATGTCGGCTGTTAAAATTATCGTAACATACCCGATAGTTATCGGGCGTTGGGTATTGTAGTAGCTTTTTTTCCCCCGTGCATCTTAACCCATTCCTCTTGTTTTGTCTTCCAGCCTCTCGTTTTCCCAGCAGTGCTTAACAAAATCAGGGTCTGCGCAAGACATTAATGGGTCAGACCAAAGATGGTATGCCCATCCGTCGATATCCGGTAACCAACCCTCCAGACCTCGTCGCGCCATATATCCCACAGTACACGTTGCACCTAACTGTGTGCGCTCCCTCCGGCCGGTCTGGTTGCTTGCGGTACTCAGTTCTACATTACCAAGCAGCACCCACCGTTCGTTGGGGGCGCATAGGGGTCTTCTCCTCTGGGGACGGCTCCCCACACTGACGGGACCATGTAATCTTTTGTGCTGTTGCAGTACGCGATGATGCTGCATATCGCGTCAGAAATGATGTCCATAGCACGCAGAGCCGCTTGTCTCTGTTGGTATTCAAGTCTCACCTCCTAGCTGCCTGGGATACGGGAATGCGTTCTCGTTCCAGATCTTCGCGTAGCCTGCTGTTCAGCTCGGTCAACCGTCGCAGCTTGAGGTCGGCCATCGACTGCTTGTTCTTCTTGATTTGCGACGGGTCGCCGACATCTCGAGAGGTGTATTGAGGCATCGCGTTGGCAGGAATAGAAGAGGCGAAAGAAGCGTTGGAGTCGGCCCTGTGTTTAGATGCCAGAGAGAACTGTTCTGTGCTTAGGCCACTTGCGGCGCCTCTTGGGGTCCGGGGATCGTGAATCTCTGCGGACGACATAGTTCACGTCAGTAAAAACTCCCACTCAAAATCATGTGTCATTGCCGATGGGATTCCGCAAGAACGTTTAAAAAACGCATGTCTTGTTCGCGTGTTTGCGGCTCCCATCCCCCCCTATCGGAAGGGAGGGATGCAAGGGGAGCTAAGCTAATTTCCAATGGCCTTTGTGTCGGCATCGGGGTTTTCAATTGAGGCAAGCCGCGACGGGAGCGATAGAAAGACTTACGAATCAAGGCGATCTCAACACGAAGGACGTATATCAAAAGCTTCCGGGCGACAAAAGGGCGCGCATCAATAGGACGTGGGTTGAGTTCGTCAAGAAAGGAACGTGAAGGAGAGACTACTAGAGAAGCTGGGGAAGTAAGAAAGAGTTGGCGTGGTAGTGGTAGAATTGAAGTTATGGGCGTAGGTACCTAGCACTGGACGTAGCCAAGCCTGACTCCCTATTGGTCAGGAGGATCTCGGTATGGATACCCTTTTGCAGGCTGGGAAATTGGGGCCCGTTTTGAAGGGTTAGTTCGCTAACGGAATTTAACATGTAACCTAGAAATCTGCCTCGCTTGATTACGTTTCTCCTATCTCCAGTAGGACTCCCTACCTAAACCGAAACCTTTACCTTAATGTTTAGATTATTCGTTGAGGGCGGGTCCTCATTTAATATCTTTTATCTGAAAGGGTTCACTAGGAATGACTTGATTTTATTTCGTTTTGATTTTTCTCCTCCTTCTCCTGACAGTATTAGCATTTGCGCACTCTGTTTAGGAATCAGCCCAAGTCTCATCTCATGCAGCAGGACTTGTCCCTAAGCCCCCAACTCGGGGGACTAAATCCTAAGGCTAGTGGTGTTTTCTCCCGGGACTCAATACCTATCTGCAAGCAAGCAAGTGACTACCTAGGTACATCAACCGTGACAGATATATTGGTGATTCGGATGGGAATTAGAGCGCCGTGTCTTCAGGCTTGTCATCGGAACTTTGCTGTGCGTACGATGCCGGTTCCTGCTGGGTAGCCGCACTACTGATCACTTTTATTTTGTTATGATAATGTTAGGATTCCGAATTTATTAAATTCATGATAATAACAAAAATGATAAATACGGTACAGATGTTAGGATGTACCAAATTCAGGAATAGAAGATGGGCTGATGAATTCCAATATTGAACTCATATACACGTGGATTCGATCTTTTGGCAGGTGCACGCGTCGGTCATAGCGGACTTACCCTAGACAAACTCACCCTGGCAAAAATCATGTGACCGCGAAAATTAGCCCGTGCCCCTCGTCTTCCTAAACCCACACAAGTGGCACAAATCTAAAATCTTCATCGTCAGTCCCTCGTGGTTTTTTTCCCAACTGCAACCCGGCAGCATCAATCTCCCAAAACCTATCCATCTAGGAGATTGCCCAGCATGCCGCCTCCTCCGCATCAGAAGCCTGAGAATGTTCTCAAGCGCGCGCAGGAGCTTATTGGTGTAAACCAGGCTCCTGCTGCCTTGAACCTTCTACACGATCATATTACTTCCAAGCGTTCGCGAAATGTTCCCATCGTATCTTTGGAGCCCGTGATGCTCCTTCTAGTGGAGTTGTCTGTCGAACAGAAGAAGGGTAAACTCGCCAAGGATGCGCTCTACTCATACAAGAATATCGCCCAAAATACCAACATCAGCACCATCGAACTCGTCCTTAAGAAGTTCATCGAGTTAGCCGCGGATAAGGTTACAGAGGCACAGAAGAAAGCGGATGAGCTACAGTCGAGCATCGATGCAACCGAGAACGTCGATGATCTAGAAGCCAGCGAGACTCCCGAATCCATCTTGTTGGCCACCGTCTCCGGTGAACAATCCAGGGACCGTACCGAACGAGCTGTCGTAACACCGTGGCTGAAGTTCCTTTGGGAGGCTTATCGAACCGTCCTCGATATCCTCCGCAATAATGCCAGGCTCGAACTGCTTTATCAGAGCACGGCCACGCAGGCGTTCGACTTCTGTTTGAAGTATCAGCGAAAGACGGAGTTCCGAAGGCTCTGTGAGCTACTCCGCAATCATGTCCAGACTGCCGCAAAATACTCGAGCCAGATGCACGCCATCAACCTTAACGATGCCGACACGTTGCAGCGACATTTAGAGACTCGTTTCCAACAGCTAAATGTCGCCGTAGAGCTAGAACTCTGGCAAGAAGCATTCCGAAGCGTTGAAGACATTCACACCCTTCTCAACCTTAGCAAGAGACCCCCGAAGAATATCATGATGGCCAACTACTACGAAAAACTCACTCGAATCTTCCTTGTCGGCGAGAACTACCTTTTCCACGCAGCCGCTTGGTCTCGATATTACTCCCTCCTCCGACAATCGTCCATCTTTGTGGCCACCGGTCAGGGCAAGAAAGTTGACAACCCGTCTGCTTCTGAGGCCGACCTTCAGAAGGCCGCCTCCTTCGTTCTTTTATCGGCTCTCTCTATTCCTGTCATCAGCACGTCGCGCTCGCGAGGCGCAATGGTTGACTTCGATGAGGCGAAGAAGAACAAGAATTCACGTCTTACCCACCTGCTAGGCATGGCCACAGCACCCACGCGTGCTGGCTTGTTCCGTGATGCCCTAGCCAAGTCGCTCCTAAAACGTGCCCGCCCGGAAATCAGAGACCTCTACAACATCCTCGAAGTTCACTTTCATCCTCTTTCTATCTGTCAAAAGATATCGCCCATCTTAACAAAGATTGGTGCTGACTCTGAAATGGAAAAATACATCCTACCTCTTCAACAAGTCATCTTGACACGGCTATTCCAGCAATTGTCTCAAGTATATGAGTCAGTTGACCTCTCCTTCGTAGAGAGCCTTGCCAGATTCCCCGATCCTTTCCAGATCTCTCGCGGAACTATAGAGAAGTTCATCATGAATGGAAACAAGAAGGGAGATCTGTCCATCCGCTTAGACCACGCCACGGGAGTTCTTAACTTTGATAAAGACGTATTTTCTTCCTCAAAGGCTACCCACGCTGGTTCTGCGGCTGGTTCTGCTGAGGGCGGAGCTGTGCAACGTCTTCAGAGCACTCCCTCGGAGATTGTCCGTACTCAACTTGGCCGACTTACCAGTACTCTATACACAACTTGTTACTACATCGACGCATCTCACCGACAGCTACAGGTAGACGCCCGAAAAGCCGCGCTAGCCAGAGCCAAGGCCGGCGCTGAACAAGAACACCGGGACACTCTGGCTCGTAAGGGAGTCATTCAGAAGCGAAAGGAAGAAGCGTCCGAGCTGCAAGCAAAGAGGGAGAAGGAGAAGGCAAGGCAGAAGCGACTCCAAGAGCAAGCATTGGCTGAAGCCGAGGAACGACGACTGGCTCTAGAACAGAAAGAACGCGAGGAGAAACGTCTCAAAGATGAGAGAGATCGTGTTCGCAGAGAGGAACTCAAAAAGCAGATCGCTGATCTTAAGATCGGACCGAATGCTATCGACATCGACCTCGAAAACATTGATGACTACGACAGCAACCGTCTTCGTGCTATGAAGCTTGCCCAGCTCGAGCGTGAGAAGAACGACATCAATGAGAAGCTCCGCATCACCGGAAAGCGCATTGATCATCTCGAGCGTGCTTTCAGGAAAGAAGAGGTTAAGAAGCTTGCCAACGACTATGCCAAACAGCGTGAGCGTGATCTGGCTGCGTACGAGGCTGTGAAGACAGAGACGCTCCAGCAGTCTAAGGAGAAGCACAAAGAGAGCGTCGAGTTAAAGCATCGCCTAACCCGCCTCGTGCCTCACTATGAGTCTTTCAGGAAATCACTACACGATCGTCGTCGTGACGAGTTTGAGAAACGTCAACGCGATGCTGAACGTGAATTAAACAAGCAGATCGAAGCCCGCAAGAAGGAGTACCGTGAGCGCAAGCTCCGGGAGAAGCGGGAGCGGGAAGAAAAGGAGAGGGCTTTGCGAGAGGCGGAGGAGCACGCCGAGAACGAGAAGAAGGAACAAGAGAAGCGTGCCGAAGAGCGACGTCTGGAGCTGGCCAGACTCAAGGAACAACGAGACAGGGAGCGCCAAGAAGCTTTGGAGAAGGCTGCCCTCCAGGCCAGAAGAGAAGAAGAGGCGATGGCCCGAAGACGCGTCGAAAGAGATACAGAACGCCCACCACCCAGGCGCGAAGCAGTTGCCATGGATCGCACGGCCTCGGCTTCCAACGACCGACCCTCTGGAGCACCTCGTCTTGCTCTCGCCGGCTCCAAACCTTCGTGGCGTGATCGTGAGGCGTCAAAGAACGCTGCTGCTGCACCTGCTCCTGCTGCTGCAGGAAGCAATGGGCCGAGCCGTACCGCTACTCCGATAGAGCGTACGGATTCCAACGAGCGACCCTCAGGACCGACTCGACTCCCCCTCCAAGGAACCAAGCCGTCCTGGCGTGAGCGTGAGGCTGCTAAAGCTGCCGGTGGCGGCCAAAGTGCTCCTAGAGAGAGTGCCCATGCGCCTGCACCGGCCGCCAAGGAGACTCCTAGTGAGACACTGAAGCCCTCTGGTGCACCTGGAAAGTGGGTCCCCAAGCATCGCCAAAATAAGTAGGGTCAGGTACCGGGAGGTTTGGCGTTAGGCGGATTTGGGTTTAGTTTGTGATTGCGGCTTGTATTGTAGAGAATCAGAAGAGAAATAAACCGGCTTCCTATTTCTACGAATACAGCCATGATCACAAGAGAAAGTACTTGGTTTTAACGCGTTGACTCTTTTCTTGCCCTGTTCAATCAGTCGAGTTCTAATGTCAATGTCAATGGTGATGGATGCAAGTGGATCGTCTTCCAAGAGAGCCTCATATGGGCATATCCGATAATAATGAAAGTGTTACGTATGGTATTACTGCGTTGTGTATCTCGACGGATTATGCTGCCCGGCCTCGTTTTTGAGGTCGTATATCCAAGATGGATAGGTGAATTGCGTATTCTTATCCTCCTTGTCTTTCTTACGGGTGGACTACTTGTCTATTCATAGCCCTACAATCCCATGCCAACCTCTGCCAGCCTTTGGGAACTTATTGTCGGGACGCCATGGAGGCCATCTTCCTCTATCCAACAGCCTGTTCGAGTCACTGCGAGAAACGGCGCGGTGTTAGAACGGTGCTGACGAGGAACTCTTGGCAGTCGTCCTTCGATTATGTCCAACTCTTAACATCAGCTTTCGTGATGTTCTCCGTCGGAGGTTACCGTAGCCAAACTCGCTAACTTACGGTAAGACTGCAAACCCCTTCTTCCTATTATTATGCGTGTTGACAGTGGTATCTCGATAACAAAAAGCAGTATATACATTCGTATTTATACGAGGTTCGATGGCCGCTATCACCTCCACGGTAATTGAGGCAGTACCGGGTTATCGTACCTCTCAATCGGGTCGGCGCTCAGCTCGACCGGTCTCTCGTGCGTGGGCAGCTCCTTGATGGGGTCGATCCCGGGTATCTCGACGCCGGCGTGGAGTTCGCTTATGGGATTCCCGTCCAGCAGTGCCTTGGATTGTCTCCGGCTCGCCTCGACGCCTTCCTTCTGGGGGTCCGTATCGTCCTGCTCCGGCTGACTCGCACCGCCCTCTCGTTTGCGCTTGGCATATCTCTTGCCGAGACGGAATGCGAGGAACAGCAGACTGCCCGTGATTAAAACGCAGCCGATTACACCCCCGATGGCGATTCCGGCTATGGCGCCCTTGCTTAGGTCACTACCGCCACCATCTCCTCCGCTCTCTTCCGAATCTGTGGCGGCAAGCGTCCCAGTAGGAGCGGCCGATGAAGTACTCGTCGCGCTCGCGCCCGTGCCCGTGCTCGTGCTCGTTACCATAGTCGTACTCGTCTGTGAGTCACCTCCCCATTGTCCAGATGTGGGTTGCCACCCTCCACCCCACCCATTCCATGTAGGAAACCCAGCGTCACTGCAATAATCTCCATATCCGTTTCTCGTTGCATCTATACAAGATAATTAGCACCCGTTGCGGCCAGGTAGTAACAGCATCGTTCGAAATACGAGCGGGGGATAGACATTACCTATTGCAGTAGAGTTTCCTGGGCACCCTGTTGTGACACAGGACCGGAGTTGGCCCGGCCCGATCGTTCTGATGTTATCACATAGGCATTCGGCATCGTCAGGCCCACTGCAGGTGCCGGAGACCGAGTCCGCTACGCAGGCCTGGGCGCACGCCGGCACGTAGGTGGTGAGGTTCTGGGTGGCAGCAGCGAGGGCTACCAGAGCGAGGGCAAATAGGACCGCTCGTAGGGACGCCATCGTGCTGCGATTCTGCTGCTCGAGCCCGTTATGGCAAAAAGGCGCTACGCTGTACGACACCGACCTTGGATTCGGGCATCACATAACACGGCATATGAAAGAATAAGAGAAGCCCCTCTCGGGAGAGGGAGAGAGAGAATGTGGCTTCAAGGCTGAAGGGGGGGGGCGGCTGCCCGAAGGATCAAATACGGGATCGAATAGGTAACATCACAAGCGGAACAATCTTATCTGGATAGCAGATGCGGTGATCTGATCTAGCCTTACCTCCAATGCGGAAGAGCCCTCCCCCAAAAAGCCTTCAAGGGGGGAGATACTTAGGCTCGACATGGGGGCGTGAAGGCAGGCTAGCGGCTAGGAGGCGTAGCTCACTGGATCGTAAAATTTTGTCTGCTCGACTGCCGGTTGGAAAAGGGGGGGCCGAAGGATCGTCGTACAGCACACCGACGCCCACGCCGCCCTTTCGCACGGCTACCGCCCTCCCGTCCAGCCTGCCTAATCCGGCAGACCTGGACTTGGGGAATCGGCCCCCGTAGTCGGCACCGAAAGAACACCATCACATCATAGCATACCATTTTTCCTAAATCCAAAACCCGTCGTGTGTCGGGCCCAAGCAGAATAGGGCGTTCGCGATAGAATGCCCTTTCGCCAAGTAAAAGAGGATACGAATGAATGGACGGACAACTTTTTTTTTTTTTTTTTTTGGAAAGACTGCTTTTTTTTTGTTCCTGCCCGCCTGCCTTAGGTAGCAGCGAGGCTGCAGGGAGGCGGGGCCCGTAGCAACTATTGGTGTTGCCGCAAGGAGGTGTGCAGAAGTATGGTAGCAGTATCGCCTACATTAATTTCTTGGCGCGTTTCCCACCTTGGACATGCGGTGCCGGGCTGTATTGGCTGGGACAGCACGGTTTATGCACTTTTACGCACTTAAATGCCACTGCTTCTGAGGGAAATCGACAGGTTCCAGCACTGACGGGCGACCCCAGACGGCCGATGCTACGTTGATATAAATTACATGATATGACCTACGACCCGTCGGTTAGCAAGAAGTTCGAGATCGACAAGATTCTTGTCCCTCTGAGAAACATCGCATGCCTACTCTGTTTTGAATTTCGAAATTACGGGGTTGAACTCACGTGTGGCAATAGCAGTATGATACTTACTTACCAAGGTACCTAGAGGCTTAAACACCTCAGCCAAGTCCTGCTCTATGAACTTGGAGACGAAACCGAGATGTGCAAATGGGATATATTAATATGTCACCCAAGCGTCACGGAAACTGTTGCAGATATACGCGACGACCGCGGCCACCGCTATACATCGTCTATCGAAGAACCGCCAAGTCGCCACCTAAGGGTGTGGCAGGAAAATTGCTGTCAGTCTGCACTGCAACTTGAACGATGATGAGCATATACACGTGCAAGAGCAAACAGTGAGAACAGTACGACGCATACTATGGGGTGGAAGCGTGCAAAGTCTCCTATATATTATCCGACACCTCAAGAAATACGATGAATATTCGTCTTTTATATTGAATATTCTAATTGAATCCCGTTAGGATGTGAATATGCTAGTCATCAGAGGTGATGCACGAAGCTTTCCCAGGCTCATGACACACAATGTGTTATAAGAAGGTGATGAGGAGCTTGACTTTCCTTGGCTGAGGTGAGTCTTGTATTCCCATTTTACTCTATATTTCATCCGTTATTTAGAGTCTACTTCCGCTAAGCATTAAAATATAGAACATGTCCCCGTCTTGTCTTACTCCACCGCACAAGGGCGAGAAGAGCGACTTGAGGTATTGTCATAACACCAGACAGGTATAGAAATACCTAGGTGTGTTTGCTAACTACCTGTGTAGGTATAGAGTGATTGGCTATTCATAACAATAGTTCCGCAATCCAAGAGTCTAAAGGCTGAATCGTAAAAATAGAGAGGTTGATCGAGGTGCAAAAGTATAGTCACGCCGTGGATCGAACACGGAACCTTCTCGGATCTTTGAACACATCAATGTGAACGAGAAATCATAACCATTAGACCACGCGACTGATGGGGAAATTTCCGTCTTAATTTGCTTCTTGCAGCTAACACTAGCCGAGCCCACTTAGCTGCTGGACGGGTCCCGAACCGGACCCGGCTGAGGAACCCAATCACCACACGGAGAAGCTATACAGTCACGATAGTTTCCACTTACTCTCTACGTAACTAGTAGACTTACGAAAATTCATGTACCGTAGTATTTGTAAGTCTATTTGTCTATGTAACCGTGTTCAATTCCCTAGCTCAAGATCTATACTCCTCGCCTTCTATGTGAAAGCTGGTCTTGTCAACCTCTGTAACGTCTAGCCTCGACCTCAAGTTCACTGGCGGAGAATTACGCAATATACCGGAGAATGCAGTTACCGTAAACTTTACAACTTGCCAAAGTACATAAGTGGGAAAATATTTAAGACTTTAAACCGATTTGTATTATTCCCTAATAATCACTTCTTTGGCCAACACCTAGAGGCCAGAAAGTCCTCAAATAAGACAAGATACGACTTGGGTATTGTTATAATAGTTATACCCGGGAACATGGGGAAACAACAGAGTTCGGCAGCAGTCTCAGGTTCAGCTACCCACTTGCCTACCAAGATTATATCGAAGTGTGTCAGAGTCGCGTCGACCCTGGGGGGGGGATACAAAAGTGAGCTTGCGGGACGGTGCCATATGGGTATGCTAGATAAACAACAAGTCACGCAGCAGCACCCCCTTGCTTTTAAAACCTCGCCATGGCTTAACTTACGTCGAGCTTGTCCTTGGCTAACACTACCATAGCCGATCGAGAGCCTGCGGATGGTATGTCTAACGGGGTACCGTCTGCATATGTCGCTCTCCTATTTATTTCCTATGGGAACGGCAATTACAACTGGTTTAGCGTCGGCAAGCCATGTTGAGACGACAACAAGAGGGTTCTCAAACAGCTTCACAGTGCCCTCGCGGAGCTCATGAGGCATATCAGCGATTTTGGGGAGCGTTTCGACATGACGAGGGCAGATATTTGCCGCGGGATGAGCGCCAGGGGTAACGTTGTTGGAAACCCCGAACGCTGGCTGGACGAGGTCAGGCAAAGGAATACACATTTACACGTGTCAGAAAAACGCCAGCGATTTCCAGATGAGCTGGCCCGAGGTGGAATCTCGGATTCGAAAGGGCTTCCGCGGTTGGGAGGGTACCTGGAATATCTGGACGAAAATGGTGTAGGAGAACCAAAAGTCTGCAGCAAGCGTGTTTACGCATTTAACAAACTAGATGGTGCATATGCCACGATCCTGTTAGAAACTGGATGGATTTATTGTCTCGAGAGTCCACGATAATGTCTTTCATATTATAGCACGTTGAGATTGTATGTAAAACCAAGTCTGTACAATAACATAACACAGGCTGAAGATGCTGATCTCGAGCCATGATGTGAAAGCCATATTCTCTAACCACACTGGTAATATAGGCCCCTGAAAAATAATTCATTATTACTAACAACTCAACTCTATCAGATAACATTAGCAGTCAAACTAGTCTATCGTAGCCGAATCCAATAGGAGAAACGTCGCTTATTAACATGTTTATCCTGTCAACTTGCTACAACGCTGTACGAGTTAATCAACTGGGTTTCTAATCAGTCATATTAACTAGCATGTGTGAGTCTTACAATGGGCCACCCCCTTTCTGTGTCAAACTAAACTCAGCTTGACAAATGTTACATTATCATCCAAGGATAAACATCTACCTATTCACGCTTATTACCCGTGACAGTAGAAACTACTTATCCCGACTTTATTTCCCGTGGATATATATGGGAGGTACATATAGCACGTTTCTTAACTATTTGCTACTTGTATATGTGATTCTTGTTTGCCTGGAATTTCAAGAAAAAGATTGCCGTGTTTGTTGCAAAAAGGGGTAAAACTTAAGCATGCTAATGTTTGCACTAGCAAGTGGTTTAGTGCCTCCACCCCGGATCGAACGAGGGATCTTTGCATTACAAGTGCAACGCGTTACCACTGCGCCATAGAGGCTTGTACGCCGTACGGCGTGTGAAAATTTTGTCTCTTATTACAGTCTATGACCAATACATTCCGGGCAAAGTTCGTGATCTTTATTTCATGGAAGCCAACCCCGCTCCTTTATCTAATCGCCAGTGCACCTTTTCTCCAGGTGATTATTATTCGATACTGCAATTCGTTGGTTGCAATTATTCAATTAGTGATTATTATGTACTACTTTATGTATAATTTCAACGCAAGACCGCGTTTTCTACGAAAAAAGTCCAACTTCCGGTTGCACAGAGCAATGTGAAGTGAATATGTGTAAATCCATCTTCGATTCCGTCACGCTCCTACACAGTCTGCAGCGAATGGGCAATAAGGTCAGACGGCATCACACTCGAAAATCTGCAATACTTGCCAAAGCAGCTTGGTACCCATCTAAGGCTATAGAGAGGAGCCAATGATGCCTCTATGTTGCGCTAAGGTGTAGCACCTTGTTTTCGATGCATCGTGGTCTGTGCTATGAAGTCAATGCAACTAATCTTCACGACAGGATGTCGACTTTGATGCAAGAATGCTCACAGGATCATAAAACCTTCTAGAACGAGAGCGAGAGCCTCCTGGTACCGGAGAAACGTGTAATATGAATATGATGAAAATTGTTGGGGATAACGATGGGAAGGTCACATGCGAAGGGCGACCCAACCGACCTACTAACAACCACATGTTGTGTACCGGTATCGCTATTTGGGGGCCAATAATAGGCCTGGGTTTCTCATCTTGCTCATGTCGAGCTGCAGACATCAATCCTTCTCTGCTGTATAACCTACGGTCGACCAATGTTGCCTAGGGATCGTGGATTCCTGCGGTTAATCGTTCGTTCGTATGCTAGTGAGACTAACCCCCTCACCCGAGATGGTAAAATCCTCCAGGGCTCTAAAGATGACACTTCTACGCGCGTACTGACTTCAACAGATTCCGGGGATCGCTTTCACCGCCTAGGCTTGCTACCCTCCCTCGAGGAACACAACAGGCCGTCAACGACATTAGCCCCCATGAAATCTGCACGATGCTCCAAGAACACACCACATTCAAACATGTTGTCCACAAGCGGCAGGCTGCACCCTATTACTTCCGAGCATTGCTCGAAAGTGAGGCTGTGTGATGTTACATCGTACCTAGATCATTTCCAGACCACCCCCGGGCGGAGGCTGGAAGCAAGCCGCGACCATAACAAACTCTGCTGAAAAACGGCCCAAGATGCGCGTCGGCAGATGGCAGGAGCTCTACCGCACGGGAATTTGATTTATCGCGCACGGCTTTAATATGGCTCGTGATATGGCTGATCGGTCTGCCTAGTCTTGCCGTCCGCTCCTCCTCGCGCCTGGCCAATCCGATATTCGTACAAGAGGCAAGCGTCATGCGAGTGTGTGTTGTTCTGCTGCAGGCTGCAAGCAGGCTGCGATAGGAAGCCAACACGACTGGTATGGATATATGCCGTGCTTCCTGGGCGACTCGGGTGCATATATATTGCTAATGAGGCTTGCGTACCGCCTCTTCATTCGTTGCCGTGGGAAGTGAGGCAAGCTCGAGGTGTCGACCATGGACACTATTTAGATGGTGTCCCTCTCCGGGGTGGTTTGCCACAGGCATGCTGGTTAGGGCGAGCCTTAGTATTGTTTCTGCTCCGTTTCCTTCTGCTCCGACGTAGGGCGAATCACGGAGCCGCACAAGACAAAATGGCGGAGGTCTACTGTGCCTGCATCATCGCCAACGTCGAGGGATTGAAGCTCATCCCCCTCCCATCGGACAGCGAGCTGAAGCCGACCTTGGAGGCACTCGAGACCCGCGTTCGCCGGATCGAATGTCGCAGCTTCATCACGCCGCCTCCCCCCATGCTCGATGCTTCGTGGGACTCGCTCACGTGGCGCGTCTGTCGGTTGGCGCGTTTGAGGACGGGAAGGAGGATACTTAAAAAGACGCCGCCCATGTCCGAAATTGTCTCGATGCCTTTCTTGAGGAGCCTCACCACGACCTTAGAGGGCCAGCGCCCGTTTGCCTGGCCCGAGAAAGACGGCATCGAGGACAAGGAGTTTCTGGGCAGGATCGCGCAATGGCTATGTCACCTTGCCGGCCAGCGTAGCTACCAGGTCGACAACATTACCTTCGAACTCCAGTCCATCTGCTCGCTGGCGATCGACTTGTCCCTGGAAACGGAGTCTATGTCGCAGGGGCGGCCTGGAGGCTTTCCTATGCCGGCCCCTAGGGTCATCCAGAGAGCGGGCTGCTGTAATTGCTGCACTCACGGGTGCCAGGGGAACTCGAGGGGGCCGCCGCGAGCGCCGAGCGTGAGTTCGGTTGCGAGCTCACGTAGCGGTCGCGGATGCGCGAAATGGCGGCTCTTCGGATGGGTCAAGAAACTGGCGTTCTGGCGCAAGAAACGCGTCACGGACGACGACGCATCATCGTTAGCAGACACCCTCGCCGACTAAGCCACAGCTGCTGACTGATGCAGCATAACATCCTAACATAACATCCATTCCAGGTTAGATACGGCTGGACGAAGCAATGGACGTTTCTCGGCATGGCGCCCGAGCTTTGTGTACTTCTCACTACCTACATATGAACAAAACTTGGCAGACTTGGTAGTAGCAATAAGAATGCGTTTCCACGGCTACGACGGCTCTTTCGTCTCATGCAAGAACCTGGGGACGTACATGCATATGTATGTAGTAGTAGCACTGCTCCACGAATCGCGCTTACGACTAAGCCTATTAGGTCCTAGGCATTTCAATTTTTCGACCGCTTCCTATCTCTGTTGGAACGAATTAGCTGTGCGCTTGGACGTGTATGTAGATCGAAGACGTGGTACGATTGACATTGCCAGTCTCACGTAAGCTGACCGCATGAGAGACACGGGAAGTCTCCTATTATTATCACCTAAACGGGATACGAGTGGAACCACTATATTTGATCTAGATCTCAGATTGTGTATAACCTAAGACCTCTTATATTAAAGTCGCTTATCGACTGCTTGAAAGACATGTTCGGGATATCAGAAACATCCAAGCAGGGAACCGAAGTGTCCGTAACTGAATAATCGTAGGCGCGCGACCTTGACGATAAAACAACCCCCCAATAGATGGTATACACGGGGCTGCCACGAAGGACATGTAGGGTGCCAAACACCGGTCTTCCCGCTATGCTATGCCGCCCCCCCTTTTTTTTATCTATACACGGTAGACAAAATCATATAAAAACCAATCGCTCGCTCGCTAGCCTTCTAATTCGTATAAGCCATCACATGCGTGCCTAGGTATGTGTACGCCTAGCTTAGTTTCCGCGGACGTATTCCTGTATGCGTATGTGTAATAAACCAGCCCCAGGACGCGGCTCTCATCCCGCGTCCCCGTCCCCGTCCCCGTCCCCGCGACCCCGTCCTTTCCGTCGTCCTTCCCCGTGGCTAGAAGCAAGGCTCGCACGCGCCCCGCCGTCCCACCGCGTATCCCCCGGCAGCTCCACCGGCTGCCGCTGCTGCGGCGCTGGCGAAGGCGAAGGCGTCCGGTCCTCGACCCCGAGCTCCGCCAGCAGCGGCACGCTGGACGCGCGCTTGTCATCCCTGCCGTGCTTCGTCGTCGCTCCGCCACTTACACCACTGACCTCACTACCATAATACTCCGCCGGCAGCTCCTTCCACTCGCGGTCCTGGACCCCGACTCCGACCCCGGCCCCGGCCTCGGCGTTCGGGTCCAGCTCCGCGCGCTCGAACTGCCCGTTGTGCTGCGCGTACTCGGCGGCGGCGTGCCCGGGCCCCGGCGAGAGCGAGGGCGAGGCCCAGCCGGCCGTGCTGTAGTTGTGCGACAGCTCCACGCCGCGGTCGCGGTCGTGCGCGCCGTCGGACATGCCGGCGGAGGGCGGGAAGGGCGAAGATGGCGGGTAGGAGGAGGGCGGCGCGTGTTGGGAGCGCCGCCGGCGCGAGTACGCCCATACGAACCAGGCTAGCAGGCCCAGGGCGATGGCGCCGAAGCCGACGCCGACGCCTAGGCCGATTTTCACGCTGGTCGCCATGCCGCCTCCGTTTCCGTCGTTGCTGTTACTCGGCTCGCCGGTCGCCGTTGCGGATGCTGTTGCGGACGAGCTGGTAGTTGTGCTGGATGTGCTGCTGGCTGCAGCGGAAGAGCTCGTAGCCGTAGCGGCCCGGGCCTGAGACATGAAAGCGTCCTTAGACACGGCGATAGTGACACCCGTGCCGGCACAGTTGTTCTGTTTTTATATCGAGGTTAACTACCAACTACTCTATCCATCACCCACCATCATCATCATCACCATCACCATTGCTACCCAGTAGATAGACTCACCTTCATAGTATCGTAGACGGCATCGAGATCGCCGGGGCTCTGCCTCGCGACGCACTGGGCCGTGTTGTAGATGAAGTTGCCCTGGTTCGAGCAGAGGCACTCGTTGAGCTGCTGGCCCGTCGACCCCGAGCACCTGCTCTGGTCCGCCGCGTCGCTCAGACACTGCTGCGAGCCCTGCGGGTACGCCGAGAAGTCGTTGTCGAGCGCCGTCGACGCCCGCCCTCCCAGCACGACGCTGAGCAGCAGCGAGGACGGCAGCACCAGGATCCTCATCCTGTTTGGTTTGCTCCTATATCGTGCCTATGTATAGGTAGTGATGTCGGAGATATATGATTGTGGGGGGTAACGTTACGGTCTCGACGAGATAGACGTGTTTATTATCGCCGAGCGTCCTTCGCACCGGCTATCATACAGATTACAGAGGAAGAAAAGAAGAAAGAGAACAAAAATTCGTGAGCGAAAAAACCGGTGAGGCTGGGCAACCCCCAGTCGGGCAGCGGATAGATGCAGCGGTACGGGAAATTTGCTTTTTCGTAGGCGTCCACTCTTATCGAACGCCCGTCCCAACAGTGAAGACGGTACGCAATGGACGATCAGAAAGACTCGAAAACGGGAAACCCACCCGAAATTCTGGAGAGAGAGAGAGAACCGCTACGTGGTTTTTGCGGGCGGCGAGCAACCCCCCATCCCCCTTGATATAAACCAAAGGCAAGAGTTCTCTCTCTCTCTCTCTGATCTCAACCGCTTAAACGTGTCAGACCCGGGAAATCCTGTCATACCGGAAAACCATCACGTCAAATCTCAGGTTGGCTCGTGCTCTGCCTCCATCAGAAGTGCGCATCTCGCTTCGCTTCGCTTCGCTGCAGGCCCGTCGCGTCAAAAGAACCCGGTTATGTGGTCGAATGAGGGAGGCTGTGCGGCCCCAGCTTTCGAGACGGCAGATCCTATCCAAATCCAAGGTCACACACAACAACCAACAACACGCATCGCGTTTGGCCAAGTCCTACGAACGGGCTGAAGACGGACTAGTGGCTCAGACCCTCTACCCCCGGTCTGGAGAGAAATGAGAGAAGTCACAGATCTCCGCCTCGCAAGGCTTTCTAAATTAAGAATGTATGTACCAAGGTACATTTCTTCCGACGATGGGAGGATGCCTTTGGGAAGAGGCTCAAGCCACGGTTTACGTGAAGTACGTACACCGCCAAAACCCAATTGCTTTCTCCACCTCTAGGGCTGGTGAGCGAATACGAGTGCGCTACCTATGATTCGTTACTGGCGAAAAGGATCGCGTAGCTTGCACTCGTCGTATTTGAAAGGGGCAGATATATCGTGGCGTACATAAAATTCGGTTGCGCCACCAATTCCTTGCGTCGGAGACCTACGAAGAAAGAAGTCGTCACGTACGGCCCGTATCATGGAAGAAATGGAATGCTCAGTCATAAAAATGTATATACTGCATCGAGGTATCTAGTCGTAATCCGCATCTCAGTCGCCCCGTTCTCTTCCTTTCTCTTAAGCCTCCTATCTAGTATTGGGCATCGTGAGCAGCCAAAGACAACTCCGCCCACCTCCGATGGAAGAGCGAATCCGTGGTGCCAAACACAAAGTGAAGAGATGCAGTGCCCCTACCCATAGGAAGCTCTCGCACTCGTTGCCAGCCAGTTCAAAACTCCTTTCGTGAAGTTGGGCAACATTCCTGAGTATCTGCCCTGTTTTCGGTCCGTCCTCGTCAATTCCGTGACAACCTTACATAAGAGAGCCCGTAACCACGGGTGGGAATCGTTCGGGTATGAATCAATACGATACCGCAGAAAGCCATGCTTTGCTATCGTATGTTACAGTGATGAGGGGAAACGGTATAAAGATGATGTCTGTATTGCGGCTTTGGAATGGAAGAATTTAGTTCGTGTGGTGATGGTCTCCAGAATCATCCTCATTTACCCCGTTGACGGGTAATGCCTCCGGTGATTCTTGCGCGCTTTTGGCGCCATTCGCCCTTCCCGTCCCCGGCGACTCGGTAGAAGGGGACAGATTCTCCCCATTATATTCAAGAGGCTCGTTGGATGCCATGCTTCTAGGGGTTAGATGAGCACCGTTGAGCACCGCTTGCTTTTGTTGCTCGCTCAGTAGGTGAGTTAGACCCTGCTCGTAGCAGAGCCGTGGGTAATCAGCCTCGTCTGGCAGGACGGCAATAAGCCCACCCCGTCTTGGTACTCTGTGCTCCGGAAAGGGCGTTTTGCTCATCTGGTATTGCATCGGTTTGTCTTCGCCCACCAGCTGTCCGTTTATATAATGCTTGCTCCTTGGGGCGAACCCTCCGTAGCTTGCAGCATCTGGGTCCTGCTTCCATTTTCCCGGCGTACTCCACATATTCAGGGCCGATTCATGTTCTGGAAGTTCGCAGTAGCAGATTGACAGCTTCACATTGCGAAGATGGGGCACCGTGGGCACAATGTAAAGGAAATCAGATTCCTTTAGGCAAAGTCAATTTCAACTACACCGAGCGCGTTTGGGGATTATCGGCAAGCTTACCTTGACAAAAAACATGTCTGTCTCGGAGAAGCGCTTCCAGGCCTCACCACGAAGGTATTCAAGCCGTTTGTAGCGGACTTTGCACGGGTCGCCTCCGTAGTAATCAGGTAGTTGCTTGCCCAGATGGTAAAGTCGGCCTTCTGTCAGCGCGTATCTCTCTTGCTCAAGGCGCCAGATCACCCTTTTGGCTATCATCGATACCGGCTTGCGCTCCCAAGCAGTGTCTATAAACTGTTTAGCTCTGGTCAGATGTTTGGGATCAATTCTGACTCACATCTCGACAGTGACGTGTCCTTGTCCCCCAAGAGCAGTGCAACTTGGGTATTAAGCAGCCACTGTTCACGCCCGTCTGCCGTCCCCGTAGCCGATGGATCGATCGTATCGTACCTGACTCCTAGCGCTTTTGCGAAGAGCTCGGCTATGTCTCTCTGCTTCGGGTCTGGGCAGGCATCAAGCCAGCGCAGCAAGGGAGGCAGCTTGGACAGACGCAGCCTCTCGGCCTCTTCCTGGCGAGCTCGCTGCAACTCGGCTTCACGCGCCGCGGCGGCGGCACGCTCCGCACGTTTACGTTCGCGCTCCTTCCGCTCTTCTTCTTCTCGAAGGCGTCGGGCTTCCTCTGCGGCTTCTTTCTCGCGGCGGATTCTTGCTTCTTCCTCTTGTCGTTTGCGTTCCTCTTCCTCCTTCCGTTTCCTTTCCTCTTCTTCTCGTTGTTTTTTCTCCTGCTCTTCTCTTTGCTTTCGTTCCTCCTCTAGTCGAGCCTTTTCCTCCTCTTCCCGCTGCTTTTTCTCCTTCTCTAGACGAATCCGCTCCTCTTCTCGAAGGCGCTTCTTCTCAGCCTCTTCTTGTCGCTTGGCTTCTGCTTCCTGCCTCTTCCTCTCTGCTTCTTGCTGTTGTCGCTCAGCCTCTTTCTTCTTTGCCTCCTCAGCAGCAATTGCGTCCGCCTCAGCTTGTCGCTTCTTAGCCTCTTTGCGCTCACGTTCGGCTTCTGCTCCGCTATCTGAGGTTGGCTGGATGTGAGGAGCATCTCGCATTTCCACGTCCATGTCTTCCGAGGCTACCACGATGCTAGCTTTCTCAAGGGAGCCAGCCTTATCCAGCTCCCTACGATCACGATTAGCCTTCTTCGCTCTGGAGCTTTCTTTTCGATCGGCCTCCGTGGGTCGCTGTCGTTTGGAAGAGTCGCGTGACGGATCTCGGCCTCGCTTGGGCTGGCGGTCTTCGGGGGAAGAATTTTGGAATTGGCGTCTTTCTCTGCTTTCGGGATCGATTTTTCTTCTCTTAACAGGAATTTCACTCTCGTCTTTGTCTCCGGACGTATGACGCGGCGGCGTAACGCTAGACCGATGCCTCTTGCCCGAACTTTCGCCGAACGATAACCTATCGTTAGACTCGTCGCGCTTTATGGCTTTTGTCCGATCGTGGTATTTCTCGGAAAGTCGGTCAGCTCTCTTTTCTGGTGCATCGTCATTCTTAGCATCACCGCGATCATTGGCAGAATTATTTGATGCCAAGCTCGCCCGTCGCTGTTTTTCCCGGTGTCCCTTGAGGTCCTTGCCTGAGATGAGCTTCCTTCGTGGTTTTACAGCCGTTTCGGTGTCAGAAGATCCAGCAGCGAGATCTGAGTCTACCAATTTTGACTTTGCCGGTTGAGACTTAGACAAGGCCGGAGAAACTTCCCGGTCTGAGGTGGCAAGATTAGAGGCACGGTCCTCCTTCTTAGGTCGCCCCGGTCCACGTTTCGGCGAGGTTTGTTCGTCATGGTTTCCAAACGAAAGTGAACGTCTCTTTTCTTTGGGGCTACCAGAAACTTTACTGATGCCAGTTCTTTTCTTGACATCCGCTTCCCGAGATGGACTAGACGGTCGGCGCTTGGGCGGTCGAACAGCCTCCGAGTTCGATTCATTGCGGTTAGCACGTCGAACTTCTTGATCTAGTTCACGGTCCCGCCTGCCAGGACTCTTGGTCTTGGAACCCTTCGGCGCTTTCTTATATTCGTCGTAGGCATTTTTCAGGAGATGTTCCTCTTCTTTCCACATAGGTCCTTCCCGGCGTCTTGCTAACTCGTAATAGGTTTGACCTCTTAGCCGACGCGTTGGGTCGAAGTTAGCCGCATTGAGGAGCAGCTTGATAACCTCAATGTTCTCCCCCCCAATGGCAGCTAGCATCGGCGTTCCATACTCTGTCGGAAGACTAGGATGGGGGCGCGGATCAGCATTTGCACCTCCCAACGCTAGGAGCAGCTCAACAACAAAGCTATGGCCACCCCGGGCTGCATTGACTAAAGCTTCTGGGTCGTCACAGCGTTCTTTGACTTGTAGGACACGCGTCACAGTCTCGTTGTCACCGCGTGCTGCAGCTTGCCTCAGAGTCTTGTCATCAAGGTTCATATACAACAGATGGTTACTTGTCTTTGTTGATCGCACAGCCCCGCCACGACGCTGAGCCGCCAGACTGCTGCTGCCGGGTGCTGTAGGCGAGCGACGGGGACTCTCGGCCCCATGAGAGGAAAGAGTGTCGGGCAAATCGTGAGGTTGGTGGTCTTCGGAAGTTCGCCGCAGTTCACCCACCCTCTCCTTCGCTTCCTTCAGCGCAGCTCGGATCTCCTCGGCATTTTCTAGATCGTCGGGCACTTTCTCCAGTGGTTCATGTCCTTCGGCATCCGCCTTGCGGGGGTTTACGCCAGCTTTCAACAGCAGTTTGACAACGGCGAGATGACCATTTTCTACAGCGTCTAGGAGAGGTGTCTCCTTGTCACTATTTCGGCAGTCCAGATTGCATCCTGCGTCGATCAGGAGCTGAACAATTTGCTCGTGGCCATTTAGCGAGGCCACTTGCAAGGGTGTATTTCCCGCATAATCGGCAAAATTGAGATCTTCAGGTCTTTCTGTGAGTCGCTTCTTAGCAACATCATATTCACCTTTTGCACAAGCTTTGGCGAGCAACGTTTGCCCGTGGTTGTCAACGTGCTTCTTGTGCTGTGGCATTCTCGCTGGCGACATCGTTGATTCACCAGTAACAGGAGTAGCGATGCTTCGCAACTTCGAGCTTCGAGGATGTGGGCTTCCACTTCCAGAGGAATCGTCGGAATGGTACTCGGTGGATTGAAGGGGAGCTGGAACACGTCGCTTCTTCGTACTGAATCCGTTCAAAGACTGAGACGGAAGCTGCGTCGAAAGACTGCGTCGATGGGGTCGACCGTGAGGCGAAAGCGAACGATTGCGAGAGGTGGAATACCTATCGTGATGCGGTCGTCCAGACGATGTTTTTGAATCTCTGTCTCTTGCACTAACAGGGTTGTCAAGACTTGTGTCTGAAATTCGTGGTCGACGTGCCTTGCGCGACCCGCCTTCGTCATCGGATTCAGCTTTAGGCGCCTTACGCTTCCCCAGCAACAGCTTATCTGAAGAGTTTGGTTTGCTTTTGGTAGGGTCTTTAGAGGACTTTGATTTGGCCGATTCCGAACCCGATTCGGAGTGTGCGTCGCCAGATTTACGACGTCGATGGATTTGTTCATGGTTGCTGCGACGATGAGGCGGCGGGGATGCTGGAGCAGAACTGAGCCCGCTAGACGCGTCCTTGTTACGTGGTTGCTTATCTTTTCCAAACGCTCGCTTCTTCCTTTCTAATGAGAAAAGAACGTCGTCGGAGGGACCACCGTTGGGACCACCATTCGGAGGACCATTGCGATCACCATCTCTATCATCCTTCAGGTGTTTTCTTGGTGGTGGCAAGATGTCGTCAATCTCTCCGTCGCTCTTATCTTCGTGTTTGATGACCTTGCGCGGTTTCGATGGGGAGATACCATCTTTTCCAGGCAAGACGATTGTCTCTGCGTCCGAGTTCTGATCAAGTCCAACATCGTCATCCTGCGCATTCGGTAGTGTCGTCGCCGACCGGGAATCTTTAGTCGCAGAAGGTGTTTTGGTAGTTGGGAGAGGCTTAATGGTATTCGTCGTGGTATTAATACTGCTTGCTGTCACCGTCGACTTGGGATCGTCAGACTCGACAACTCCCCGCTTTGGAGAAGCGACCGGTATCGTGTTTGCGGACTCAACAGCATTCTGCGCATCCATAGCATTCAATTCATATACCAAATTATAATACAGTGCACCATCATGGCCACTCGTGGGTGACTGAGGAAAGGATTCGTGTCGAGCTGCGGACTTGTCGGGTATAAGCTACTTTACGGGACAAATACGAGTGGAACGGTCGGTCGCGGGTCAAACAAATAAGAAGACGGGACGAGAAAACAAGACTTTGACGATCTAGATCGAAGAACACTAAAGACAAATAGAAGAAGTTAAAAAAGTTGCTTGTTTGCTAATATGTCGCAAATGAAGAGGATTTGTCGCAGGTTGGACTGTCGATTGGGAATACTTCTCGGTGTAGGAAATTATCTGCAAAAATTGAATGACACAGAAGGATTCGACAAGCAAAAAGCAGGAGAAAATACTTGGTAATGGAGATACTAAGATAGCGGTAGCTTAAGGCAGATAGACAGAGACAGGGCCAAAGGCAGGCAAGCGCATAACGAAGGAAATGCACCTACACATGGAAGACAGAAAGGAAAGAGGGAAGGGGGAAAGAGAGTACCCAGGTACTTCGAGGTAGGCTAAGGCTAAGGCTAACGGTCCAGAATAGATTAGCGCCATTTATTAGTGTGGTGGCACTAGGACTGTTTTCCTTGTCTGCTTGTGTAGCCATTGAAGATCAATTTCAACGATCAGTCTAACGCGCTAGTGTCTCTCGTGATTGGTTGTAGACTTCCAAGGTTGAATACGGATGGGTCGGGTGGCCGGTATTTCCGCAAATTTGCAGGATGTATCCCGTCTTCTCACCTCACTGTTTCTCTCCTCGCTCGCCCCCCAACAGCGGCGCCCCCTGCTTGCTGAAATGTCGCCTTCTGGCCTGAACCTTTTCTTACACCTCCAGACTTCGCACATCAATGCCTTGCCTGCAAGTCTGTGTTAGCCTGCAGGCTGCCTGCTTGTTTCCCGCCCCTCCTGCCTGCCCTCCTGCCTGCCCTCCTGCCTTCGTGGCCAAGCATTGGTCCCAGCCCCAGTTCTTTCCGGGCTTTTCCTTGGTCTTGTCTGAAAATTATCTCTTACGCAGGCTGGGCAGGGCTCGGTTTATTAATTGTCACTCATAAAACGCATGTCTCCTTCTCCAACCCAAGATTCATGGCAGCCTAGCGCAAGTCTGACCACTCTCCCCTTTTTTTTTTCCCTTAAGCCCACCCAATCTGCCAATGCTGCTCAACCCACCATCATCCTGATAAGCCATCCCACGTCGATCATTTTTCAGGTCCATCGACTTCCCTATCTATTTCATACACTTTCGAGATTATTTGTACACAGACGTAGCCCAGCCTTGTCGTCTGTATTCGTCTCGTGCAGCTAGCTTGCGTCTTTGATGGCAAGGCGTATCATACCCTAATCAACTTCTCTTAGCAAATCTATGGTGGCCGCCAATTCGCCAGTTCGGCAGATTTCGACAGTACAACGAAAACCCAACCTCGATACCTGACATCCACCGCACCTCTAAGGGCCGCTTACCATGGCTAATGACTCGACGGACAAATCCCTCGACAATCTCGTACTACCCGATTCTCTTGACCAAGTTCGAATTACGAGTTTACCTCCAGCTGCCTACTACATATCCGATTTTATCACGGAAGAGGAAGAGCAGTCCATTCTAGAGAAGATAGGATCTGCGCCGAAACCACGTTGGAAACAGCTAACCCACCGTCGATTGCAAACATGGCCATCCGATCTCGTAAATAACATACTGATGGACGCTCCCTTGCCGACATGGTTGAGTGAACCAATCGTGCCGCGCTTAAGATCGATTCGACTCTCAGAAGATACGGAATCGTCCGACATATTCGCTGATAGTCCCCATCAACAGCCAAACCACGTTCTAATTAATGGTACGTACAGGAGCATTAATGTGTTGAGGTCGGATGTGTTTTGTGACGTTGATATCGCAAGTCTTACTATACTGCCAACCAACATCGGAAAGTCCGCCTGAATCATCGATTCCCATTGCTTGTCATATTCCCCGCCGAGAGCGCGGCAGTTTTAAAATGTGAGGCTTGATAATCTAGTACAAGAGATTAATGTCGATTTAGAATATCCTCCCGGCATAGGAATAATGCCTCACAAGGTAAGCAAGTAGTATGGGTGGAATCGGTTTGGGATGCACGACTCATCCTAAAGTAGGACGGCGCTGCGTACCATCCCGTCGTGTGTACTGTAAGCCTTGGTGCCAGCCTTTGCCTCAACATCCACAAAGCAAAAGACGACGGGACGTTGGATCCGGAGCCAGCTTGGAGAATATTGCAAGAGCCTAGAAGCCTGCTCATCACTACCGCGGCTCTTTATGCGGATTTCCTCCATGGTATTGCCGATGTCACGGAGGATATTGAACTGTCGAAACACACGATCGCGAACTGGCATCTCCTTCGATCTCCCCATGACTTCGCAGAGGGCCGCAACATACGAAAGACACGGACCAGCTTGACATATCGAGATGTGATGAAAGTCTCCAAGTTAGGACGGAGGATTGGGTTGTTCCAGAAAAAGTAACACTCAAGCGGACTCCACTTTAGAATACCAAGGGTATCATCCTCCATTTTCCCTGTACCATCTCTCGGCCGAACTTCTCAGTATACCACTTTTTGGTACCGTTGGCGGTGACGCCAAGGTTGACCGTGACGAAGAGCAGGGCGCAAATTAGCGTCCTGTTGTACAACCGACCCCTCGGCGCTGCTACAAGTGCTAATGAGAGATACAGTGCACACTCACACATATAGTGAGGGCACACGATGTACTTGAACAAACCCTTCTCCGGGAGCGAGTATTTCTTCAAGCCAGACAGATAGCTGTGGCATCTGTACTGCATGGACCACGATACCAGGAACGCGAGAACCCCGAAGATAATGTTGAATGATAGTGTCGCAGCAGCGAAGGTTCTCCGATCAGCAGAGTGGATCGAATCTACATAACTAGTTAGAAGGATGTATAGTAGAGCGCCACGATACATACTTGACCCTTCAACCCATATGGATACACTTGTGAAAGAGTAAAACGCCATTCCCAATAGCCAATGGATTATCCACATCTTAGAAGACGAAGGTCGGAGGACAAACATATACTCGTAGAGGCGCCTAGCGCCTTGGAGACCCATCAGGAACCACATCAAGATGACCTGATCGATCGACATGGACGCTGGTTCCCTAGATGCTTGGTTCCTGACAATGGCGTCTAGGATCGCTCCATGGCAAAGGAACTGAATTGCCCAGAAAACTGAGCAGGATAGAGAAAGAATATAGAAATGCTTGAACCACGAATGGGGTATTTTGCCCACAGATGTCACCCAGCCCACCGCCTTGGTGAGCAGTCCATCGCCAGTTATCTTGCCCCTTTTTTCCTCCGGCGTGCCCTCGGCTGCACTTCGAGCGCCGTACTGAGTGAGCAGGTCTTGTATGGACTCAGGAGCTGCCGCGATGGTGAGTACGGTTGCGGCTGCGGTGACGTAGAATAGCTGGCAGTACGCTGCTGGACTTAGGCTCGCAGCGGAAGCCAGTAGATCCGGTGTTTGCATCCTAGTCGTAAGGAGCCCTCTCGGTGTTGCGAGATCTGTTCAATGGGAAGACATGTGATAAACAAATCCAGGACATTTTCTCAAGCTTAGCATTTTTTACTCGGCTCGTTTTAGTGCATATTGTGACTTTGCAGAGTATATGCGATTAGACAATACTTAGCTTTTGACTTCAGGGGTTAACTCAACTCACTACCACTTACACCCTCGGTCATAGACAGCCGTGGACATGAGATGTCCAACGCCTATGGATATATAATACATCACATACGTTCTCTATAATATGAATACTGGCTGGCTTATCCCTTTTACCTTACCCCCAAATTACCTATGGACAAGTTGGAGTATCTACTGGTCCAAGATGATCTGGTAATAACTTCTGAAGTGACACTCGATCGCCATACAAAACAGAAACTCATATTTATCATTGTCAGTATAATTCTTTAATGAAGTCTTACATCCGATTTTAGATTACTTGCGGTCCCATTCTTCCAGTCTTCCGTCCGCAACAGCATCGGCACTATACCTACTAGGTTCATCTCGTGATAGGAATCAGAAGATAGATGATGAGAACTCATGTAGAATCTATACCTACCTAGGTATATACCTTTTTCTATTGTGGCTTATAGTACCTCTCATATTAGTCAGTGAAGCTCCTACCATGTCTATTGACCATTCTACCAAGAAGATTCAGCGCTTAGTGAATACAGTCACTGTTAACTGAGTAAACCACGATAGATCCTATATCAGAAACTATGATTACCTGTCGTGTGATCACGGTGAATTTTATTGATGAACCTGAAAATTCTCGCATCGATAGAGATAATAATTAACATAGCTTCGATTTTTATACCGAGTCTTCCGTTCAAAGAGGTCGTAGCTTGGTCGTATTTGAGGACAAGTACTTCTCCCGGAAGCTGGTCGCTTGACTCGAGCACTGTCTGGGTCTCGCTCGAATATAGGATAAGTAGGATCACTCATTGGAATTTACCCCTGAGCATCGGGTCGCTAGCGTTCGGCTTCCCTTGCCACCGATAAAATTCATTGGGGAAATTGTTTCCTATGGTAAATTTCCAAGTATTTATCTTCAAGTAATGGTATAGTCGAGAACCGTGGAACAGTAGCGTGAGATGAAATGATTTGGAGAGGAAAGGGACTATGACATGAAGGGCAGAAGGAATATCATTCGGTTTCTATTCTTCATGTTTGGCGAGAGATAAACCACGATCGAAGAGGGAAAATCCGAAGGAGACTACCCGAATTCAAGCTCCCAGCCTGTCCTCAGGATAATCGCGAGATAGGTCTTTGCAGCCTTCTCTCGTCTCAGACACTCCACCAGTTTGATTACTCCCCAAAACTAACTACTTCCATTGAAGGAGCTATAAATTATTAGACGAATTACCCCTGGCTGTCCATGGGTCCATATTGGGGAACAGGCTGACGAGACTGGCGAAAAGACAAGTATGAGGTACCTATAGTATATATGGGGAACATTTGGTAATGAAGGCGAGAGCCAGTGTTAGGTGAGGTCTTTCAGTGCTGCCCGTAGATGCTTCACGGACGCCCTCCTAGAGATGTTACTATCGATCGAATATGGTTATATCAAATTGAGTATCGGTCTCAAGTCTTCTGTGATATTTCCACCTACAGCGCCTATTATATCTATTCTGTACAACGCGGCTAGAGACTTAGTTATTGGACGATGTTCTAATACCGTTGCAATCACCGCCTACCTACCAACGATGTTTCCCAACCTAAGAACAAACAGTAAAATATTGACAGAAATACCGCCAAGGTGCCATTTCACGGCGATGTCAAGCCAAAATTACATTCGCTCTCAACTACCAGGTATGTATCGGATATCACTACCGCTGCTCCTGTTAGTTCGGATACTAACATGGTGCCCGGGAAAGCTGATCTCCCCTGGCCTGAGGCCAGTTACGGGTTCACTCAGCAAGTTGTGGTGGCGTGGATTTGACTTCCGCAAATTCTCAGCACCCAAGGTTGCTTATTTTTCTGCTAGTATTATGGAAGAGAAGACATATACCCGGAGCTGGCATGGTCAATAACTAACAGAGGTAACCAATGTTATCATGTCCTCCTACATCCCACACAAGCTTAGCTAACACAAAGCGGTGCTCAATAAGATGTGCCTGTACCGCTTGAGCCTGGATTAAGGGGTTCAATGGTTTAAGGACATTCTATATCATCTAGAAGCGTATATATCTCATACGTAGAGGGCAACAAATACTACAGGCTAGGTGAAGTTCTTTTATCCTTGATAAATTTTGATACTTGACAGAGTTGATAAAAGCACCATTGCCATAATGCGCAATACACAGTAAAGGTTAAAATTCATTTAGAGATACCATATAGTAAAAAGAGAAATTCACACCATATTATCTTGAAATTGTTAACAAGAAAGGGGTAATTATTGTATTTGTATAATAGATATATCCATCTAGTGAGTATATGCATATATACTAGCATAAAATCATCGGCAAAACGTGGCAAATTGTGGGGGCTTGACATCACTGGAAAAATGCCTTCTAGATTCTTCAAGTTGCCCCACTGAATTGTTCGGTCAAAACCCTCAAAATTACTGACCACGTCGTAAGAAGCCGAGAGAAGCGCTCATCGAACTACCGAAATAGACTTCCTAGCATTTCGCTGTACTATTCAAGATGTCGACGACGGTGGAAAAGGTAAGTTGCTCATAGTTTTGCGTTGACCAGATCGCTGACCCGTTTGCAGATTAAGGAGATCGAGTCCGAGGTAAGTGGGTTAGGGTTCTTAAGATGTCTTCACATATGCTAAAAGCTCTGGCTTGATAGATGGCTCGGACTCAAAAGAACAAGGCCACATCATTTCATCTTGGCCAATTGAAGGCCAAGTTGGCGAAATTGAAGAGAGAGCTCCTGACTCCTTCATCCAGTGGAGGTGGAGGGGGTGGTGCCGGCTTCGATGTCGCCAGGACCGGTGTCGCTAGTGTTGGGTTCATTGGGTTCCCGTCCGTAGGGAAGAGTACTCTGATGAGTAGATTAACTGGCCAGCACTCGGAAGCCGCAGCCTACGAGTTCACTACTCTGACATCCGTGCCTGGACAAGTAATGTACAATGGTATGGCCTTCATAAATCTCATCGCCACCCCCACGCTCCCAAATGCCTCGTCGGTCAGCTCTCTAACACGGTGTTGTACAGGAGCTCCTTTACAAATGATCGATCTTCCGGGTATCATCGAGGGAGCCAAGGATGGAAGAGGTCGTGGTCGTCAGGTGATTGCTGTCGCTAAGACTTGCCATTTGATCTTCATCGTGTTAGACGTGAACAAACCCCTGACAGACAAGCGGGTCATCGAGACGGAACTCGAAGGATTTGGAATTCGTATAAACAAAGAACCGCCTAACATCACGTTCAAGAAGAAGGACAAGGGTGGGCTTAACATTACAAGCACCGTGCCGCTAACACATATCGACCACGACGAGATCAGAGCCGTCATGTCCGAGTACCGTATCAACTCAGCAGATATTGCAATCCGCTGTGATGCCACTATTGATGACTTGATCGACATCCTCGAGGCCAAGAGCCGCAGTTATATTCCTGTCATTTACGTCCTCAACAAGATCGACGCAATCAGCATCGAGGAGCTAGATCTACTGTACCGAATTCCCAACGCTGTTCCCATCAGCTCCGAGCATGGGTGGAACGTCGACGAGCTTATGGAGGCCATGTACGTCTCGATTCCTATTCGCAGGCCTGCAGTGCACACATGGCTAATCTCCTTTCTCATGCAGGTGGGACAAGCTAAAATTGGTCCGGGTTTACACGAAGCCAAAGGGGAAAATGCCGGACTATTCAGCGCCTGTCGTACTCCGTTCCACCAGGTGTACGGTTGAGGACTTCGTGAGTAACCGGTCTCGGTATCTCTAACTTGACTAGAACGAGTCTGCTAACCAAAAGTTGCCAAGTGCAACGCAATCCATCGAAGCATTCTCGAGCAGTTTAAGACCGCAGTGGTCTATGGCAAATCCGTAAAGCATCAACCCCAACGCGTGGGGTTGGCTCACGAATTGGCCGACGAAGATATTGGTATCATCCCCTCACCCCCCCATTATATCTCCGATAGTCTTGGATGCTAATCTCGTCCATTCTAAAGTCACGATTATGAAGAGATGAGTGGCCAGACTCGAAAAAGGGGCTAGGACCCTTCATGCGCACCCGACCCACAATCATGAAGGGTGCCGCGTCTTAATAGGTATGGCTCGCTTGTGCACACTTTCCGGGCTCGCAAGAATTCTACATAACACGAGCACGATGGGCAATGATACCTAAGAAGCATCATCTCACGACGCTGTTGGGCAGAGTTCAGGATCAGGGGGGGCATACGGCTATCTGCAGATTTGCGGATCAAGGGACAGACCGTAGCCGACGCGGCGCACCAGTCAACGGAAAGTATTGTTTGCTTTTTTTTCTATCTTCTGAAAGGGGGCCCTATCATGCAAAGAATGGTACAGTAGTGGTCGATTTCGCATGCGAGGATCTGTGAACAACATAACGCAGGTCCGGGACGACGGAGAGAGGCAGCTGGGAGTTACAATTTCGAGATTGCTGTTGTATACTCGCCTTTTTGCGGGGAATTGCCACGATGCAATACATAGTAAGCCGCATGCTGAATTTACACCACCTATGTACAATGCCCTGAGCGTACTCCGCATACTCCAGATGACCCAGAGCTGCAGTCACCACCTGCATAACCGAAGGCCTCAGTCGATGCGGCCATGTCTCCGACGAGGCGTGGGGATGCATGAGCGGTGCCTTGCCTGCTTGCCTATCTATCAAGAGCCGTTTAAGGAACGCATTGCAGCAAGGTACATCCAACTGGATCGCGATTATTCAATGTCTTTCCTCTCTTTTTTTTTTATAACGCCACGATGACAGGATGAGTGAGACCATCCATTTTTTACCGGTCGTTCTTGGCCCTGTATTTTATCGTTGCACCTTTAACGATCGGGATATTTCCATCCAGTCAACCCTTAGCATAGAGATTATCCACTCCCTAAAGTGGCCGAACGGCAAATTGGTACCTGCCTCCAACCTTTCACAGCGCTTCTCTAGCCGCCCAGAGTACATCTGACAGCCCCCTTCGTGGAGAAAAGTTCTCGATCGTAAGGGTTGCGACGGGGCTGTAGGCAACGCTCCCAACGCGCGAACCCGTCCAACGAGATGTTGTCGGTTCCTTGGTTCATTATTCATCTACCTCATGGCCTAGCCATGCTCGGCCATGCAAGACGACATTGGCACCCAAACCACCCAAAACCGCTACCACCCACGATCCGAAAGCAGTAAGTTGCCCAGATGACAAATTAACACCATTGCAATTCCGGTCACCATGTTTCAATTTATGGGCAATTCAACGCGATTGGCATGTTACCGTACACACACTCTCACATTGGGAGCCTGTTACCGTAGCTTTTCCAGCAAATGCCGGGCCGTCCATCGCCCAACAGCCTCATTTTTGAGCTGTGGTAGCCTCGACCCATCCTATGGCTATTCCCCAAGTGTCAAGTTGCTGCAAGGCGGAGGTACGGGGATTGCAGGTTCTAGACACGAGACAAGAGCCGTCTCCAACAACACGTCGCACATCGGCATGCCGGTGATGGATGCGTATGCGGGATATCGCGTTAACTGCGCTTTGGCTTTCTTCATCTGAGATTGCATCTGAAAATCTTTAAAAAAAAAAAAAAAAAGAGTCGTTCCTTTTTTTAGCGGGCGCGACTTTTCCCGATCAGAAGAAACGCATCTGTTTTATGCGCTGCCGCTTTCAGGTTGAACATCGTCCCGTGACGCGGTCAACACCTTGGGTTTGCACCTGATTGCCTGCGTCGTCCGAGAGGAGAAGATGCTACTTGAACCAATGGCTGCTTTGGGGGTCAGCCCGAGGTATCGCGGCATGACGTTAGGTAGTTCGATCGCTGAAGCAGTTGCGGCAAGGGTATCTGAACTCCACAGCCGCATTGTCGGCAGCATCCCGACTTAGTAGACGGGGTTCGATAGGCTACCTAGATACGGATGATCTTGCGGCTTTGGGATTATCTATGAAATCATTACATCCATGGGAGCATGGGAGGAGTAAACCCGACTTTCGAGCTGCAATGGCCCACGGCCCATGGCTTCATGGGGACCCATGGGGGGTGAGCCTTGCATGAAGCCGACAAGAAGCTGCACAGACGCCTCGCAGTTGTACTGTAACATAAATCTCGGCCTTGTGGCGACAACTGTGCTTTTCCCTAAGACGCTAAGCTCGAACAAGCCCTTGCTTGCTTGCTAGGATTCAAGCCTCTTTTTTATTTTTCATTTTTTAAAAAGAGGTCAGGCATGGATATAGATAGAGCTGACCAACTGGAAGATAGCCCGGCGCGCGGAAAAGAGTTACCTTAGGTCGCTTGGACCTCCTGACCATTTATGCCCAATCGCCCAACGGACCTCGGTGAGGGCCTCGCGTCTGACCCGGAAATTATGTCCAATGGCAATTGTGGGCTGCGCTTCAACCTGCCGTTGGTTGCTCTACCTCGAGTTCAACCCATGGTGGTGGGATACCGAGGATTGGCTGACGGCATAACCTACCTACCTCGTCTACCTACCTCGTCTCGTCTATGAATTGCTGCTTGTTGGTTTTGCGAAGTTGGTAGTTATCGCGTTGCTCGAACCCGAGCCGTTGAAGAAAACAATAGTTCCTTTTTCTAGCCACCTATGTAGCTTGGAATTTCCACCAACATCCGGAACTGTTAGGAAACCTCACCGAGTGGTGAACATCGAAAGTATGTTGGTCTCAATAGAACCCTCCCGACGGGTTTGGGGTCTTTAGATGCTACACAAGCTTTTTGCTCGTCGCGACTTGATAGAAACAACCAAGTCGACCGGCAGATGCTACATGAGTCTCTTTCAGACAAAAAAAAAAAAAAAAAAAAAAAACCCCTCCCTGGGCTGACGCTCCGTCGCATTGCAGGCAATTTATCACGAGGCCGCTGACTTCAGAGCCCTTGCCCGGAAACAATGCGTTATCTCATGGCTCGGACCGCGCATGTTGTAGCGCTCTATATTTGGTTCACGCGTAGAGGCTTCCGGACAGCGGCAGGAAGCATTCTGTGAGAAATGTCAAACTCGAATGAGGCCATTGCGGCGTAGAAGACGCCCTAAACCCCTGTTTTGCATGACATCGATCTTTTGTGGGCTTCGCCATGATCTTCTTATGAAGGTTGAAGAGAGGGCCTTTCCGCTTTCCGGCCTGGAATGGTTGACGAGATGAAATATAGGTGTGGAACTTTGCGGAGGGAAAGGGAAGGACACTCTTGAACGAGTTAAGAGGCAGAGAGGGTAAACTCACAGACCTTGGACCTTGGACCTTGGGGGTCTTCCTCCCCCCCGTGCAGCCGTGCAACGGGCCATTGGGGGCAGACAGGGGCCCCGGCACGCTGCTCATCTCAATTTGACCTGGTCGAGAGTTGTCTCACAAACGGAGATAATGGGCATTACGCAGTCGCAAGATGATGAGCTCGGCTCGGCGACCACGAATCTCTCAATACCCCTCCTTTGTCATCATATGGTCCGGTTATGGCCGAACTGGCAAATCCAGACGGGAGCTACCTTGACCCGTACAGCCCGTAGCTCGCGATGGAACTTATTCAGGACCACTTCCCGTATATGGTAGGCGGGGGGGTCCAGCGCGGGCACGAGGGTGTCTATGGTGAGCTTATAAATATATCTAAGATCCCAAGAGGAATAGTATTATCATCAATCTATTGCAAATACGAAGTCTTGGACTGTGGACGATTGATAACTGGATATGTTTCTGAGCCCGTTCGGAGGTGAGGGGCTCACATGAAGCTCGTCGAGGGCTTTCGAGAGATCTGGCTCGCTAGCGACCGTCAAATAAAATCGCACGAATCCATTATGACGATCCGTCGTGGACGGAAACGGTGGCAGAGAGTGGTCCTTGTTTGCCCTATGAAAAGACGATACGGTCCGTTTCTGACATGGGGGAGGTGGACCATGGTACCCTGCTGAAAGTCGTAGTCCCTGCTAGTCAGCCCGTCAACCAAGTCTGCTAAGACTAAAACCCTCAGTGGAGAAGAGAAGGGACGAGGCCAAGCTCCCATGAAATACCTCACCGGGCATCCTTCGAAAGGTTGCGAGGTGCAAAGTGCGATGTGCGATGTGCGATGTATTCCGTACGATACGCCAGTTGCGGCGCGGGGGCACGGGGGCTGCTGACTTACTCTCTCGAGCGAGCGGACGACTACATAGTAGGTAGTATGTAAGTGTTGCGACGGCTCACCTTGTGACTTAGTCTGGTCCCTAATATTGCCCGAACTAGGTTTATTTATTAGTGCAAGTCTACTATCATTTTAAAACCATTCATCTCATGGCAAGCCTGAATAAGTCGGACCGTGGCAAAGGGGGAGGCTCTATTCGCTGTGGTTGTTTATCTCGTTCCTTTTAATGCGGTGTGATACTATTGAAATACATCTAACAACTAGACAAGCGAGCTGACAGAAAGGTACAATAGGAAGAGCGCTCCTTGGCCCAACCGCATGTGGGGTTTTATTCAAGGGCTCATAGCTAATAACAAAAACAGGGCAGGATTTGCTAGCTACCTGGTAGGTATCCTTTCTTTTACTTTGTACACGACTATCTACCATAGTACATAAGCTGTAATTCACAAGACTTCGTCCATTTTCCTCATTTCGACGATCCCCATGCCCTAGTTCCACCTCGGGAGCATCCAGTACCCGCACTTTAGTCAGATTCGGTTGACCACGACCAGCCCAGATCGGCTGGCCCCTCGTCGCCTTTCATCCTTCATCAACGCCAAAAGACCCAAGAGTACCTTCGTCCCGAGTCGAGCAACTAATCAGGAAGCATGGCGCGCAAGCCACTTGGAGAACCACTTGGAGAGAGACGACTGGGGACAGTCTGACCTCTGACCCAGAAGCTACAATGTTTCGTGTTCTGAAATTATGACAAGAGACGTTGAAGAAAGTAGCAGTCTCCTTCCATTCGGCTTGTCTCATATTTCCGTAGTGTTATACGTGTACGGCTTGCCGAATACCCCGGGGGGGCGCTTTCACTTGCTTTTTGCGGTCCTTGTCGAGTCCCCGTCTGATAGCATGGCTGTATTCCAGGATATAGCTCTCCAGTTTGTCGTTTCTCTGACAAGTTAAAAAAGCACGGTAGCATCGTGGTCTCTCCACACACCTTGAAGATTCGACCCCGGCTAGCCAGCCCTTTCTTTACACTAAACGCACATCTACGGGCCTAACTACATTAATTCATCTTGCCTGTACCTTTGAGTAGGGACCCTCATCCTGTCAGACCTGTCATACCACATCTTATCCCTCGAGCGTTACCACACACGCAACAACGCACCCCCCCCCTTCCAGGTATCTCTTGTTATTCAGGGCCCCCGGACTCGAAGGACACTCACACATCCCTGCTACTGCATAGAACTTACATATGTATCTATGTACGGTCTCCTCCACATGTTCTGTGTCTAAGCACCTAGCCCTACCTTCTGCCGTGCGTCTCGATATCCCTATCTCGAAGCCTACATGGTAGCTATGAGACTGCATTGCGGCGTCTTCTATTAGGGAGCCGGCCTTCGATCGATGGTCAAGTTGGTGAGAACCAACTTACTAGTCCTTGCTGATTCTGTTTGCTTCGTCGTCCACCCTACCACGTACCCTTCGGCCGTTTCCATTTACACCAACGGCACACAGGCCTTATTCACCTTGTCCTCGATGCACCAGAGAGAGAGAGAGAGAAACGACCAAGGGAAGAGAAAAAGAAAAATAGGGAAAAAACAGAACTACATTAGTCTCGTCGTGTAAGGGTGTAAAAGAGTGAAGTCGACTTGACAGAAAACGGTAGACCCCCCCAAAGGTGCACTTGTTGGTTGGCTCTCTTTTAAGGTCGATCCGTCTGTTGTTGCGCATGAGATACAACGACGCCATACAACTTTAGTTACTTGAGCCGACTTACACCACCTTCGCCCATCCTCTTTTCGGAGACCTACCGGACAACCTCCTCAGGGAGCCAGACCGCCAAACCTTTTTTTCTAACTGCAGCTCCTAACAGCGCACGAGGACTGAACCTGCGCATACAACAGCATACGGCACACCTGCCACCCCAAAAAGGGACCAATTGGTTAACTAAAACCTGAATATGCATGCCGTCTTCCGCCCGTAAAAGTCGAGTTGCCAAAAAAGAACCGTCCCGGCAGATCTCCACACTCGTCAGCGCCAATCCTACCTCTCTAATAGACTCCTGCTGCGGCTCGTTGCAAACCCTACATCGCGGAGCAGCAGTCTATAATCGTGACCGTCAGTCAATGCGGCCTACAGCCTACAGATCCTACCAACTACCAAGCATAGGCGGCTCAACTGGACGGTAGCCATGCACAATACAATGATCGGTTCAACTGGTATAGACCAGGATAACCACCTTGCTCATGACAACTCATACTCGAACGAACAATGGGTTGACATGAACGCATATACCCATATGGCCATGACGACTTACGGCGGAGACTACTACATGCCGCCGGCAACTCATGGTATGCCATCAGAGTCCATCGGCATGGCTCCACCTCCTGTTCCGCACTCGATGCACAGCCAGGCGCATAACAGCTTTTCGAGTCATCTTCCTCACCCGCTGATAATACCGACGCAACAGCCTTCTCAGGTTCCCTGGCCCAGCCTCCGGACGAACCCGTCCCAGAGCTACTCGGCGCCTCCTGTTCCCATCCCGCCGGCGTCGGTACCTATGAGGCAGCCACCGAAGCTGCCAACGATTAATACGTCGCAGCCAAGAAAGACCTTGACGGACGAGGATCGTAGGAACATGTGTCTATTTCACGAGGACAACCCTCACGCCAAGCAGACGGAAATCGGTCAGAAGTTCGGCGTAGAGCGAAGGTAAAGTATACAGGTATTGCGACGGGGGGGCTAAGATCGCTAACATGGTCTTGGCAGTACGGTGTCGAAAGTATTGCGAAGGAAGGAATTATACCTCAATCTGGACAGCCAGGGCGGCTCTCCCGTAAAAAAATCCAAGGGGAAATCTCCGCCGGATATTGAGCGGGCTCTCGCGAACTGGGTAAGGGGCCAGCAGAAGAAGGGAGTCGTAGTCAGCGATTCCCAGATGGAGGAGAAGGCGAGAGTGTTCTGCACCGGCTCGGACAGCCCTCTCAAGACCATCACCGCCTCGTGGATCGAGAAGTTCAAGCAGAAGCATAACATCGGACCCGGAAAACTGATTCGTAGAGCGTCGGAAACTGCGATTCCTGACAACGCCCGACTGGATACCGGCTCGCCCTTATTATCTACACAGACATCAGGAGGAATCTCACCGGCTTCTCCAATCACCCAGGCACCGTCACCACAGGCTTTATCCGCGAACGAGAAATCCGAAGGGAAAGACTCCATGTCTTCCAGCTTCATGGACTTCGAGACCAACGGGTACCGACACCCGCACTCCCAGAGCACCACGTCGCTCTCCAGCGCCGTCACAGAACCGCCGAGTTCGACGTATTCGGCAGGAGCCTTTAGCCCGACCTCGCAGTTCAACTTCTCCCCGGACCCGAATTCGGGCATGTTTGGTGATCGGAACCATCAGATCCCAGGAAGCGCCAACTTCCAACGCCCTCGGAGCCAGACCGTACCGGACCTAGGACACCTCGATTACATCAACCAACCCCAGTCTAACGAACCGCTGACGCCCAAGTACAGCCAGTCTGGAACGGCGCCCCCTTCCGCTCTTGAGTCGCCAGCCCACGAACTCCCAGCACCGCCCTTCGGAGGACTAGACTCGGCCATGTCCCCAGCACCACTGCATCATGTGAGCAGCAACAGCAGCTTGGCCGGCAGGTCAAGCTGTTCGGGCGCAGGAGCGGTCTCCGGGACGACTCTCGGTTCATCGCCGAGTTCTCCGACGCAGGAAGACGCCAGACGGGCCGCGGACACGCTGCTCAACTTCATGCACCAGATGAAATCTACGGGTCTGGTCGACCAGAACGAGCTGATCATAGTCATGGGGTTGACCGAGAAGCTGAAGCTGCAACCGCAGCAGCAGCAGCAGTACGGACACCAGGCCAACTCGATAATCCACGGCCTCGGCGGGCTGTCGAGGATACCGGAAGGCGACACCGAGATGACGACGATTCCCTCGCCCATGATCAAGCACGAGACGACGATGAGTGTGTAAAATCACTTGAATTCGAGAAAACTGGTTTCGAATATCCGGTTGGGTCAACCGCAGTCCGAGCTCTTACATTGGCCTATGGGATTCCTCGCTGAAGAGTTACTGTGAGCTCTATTTCTTATTATTGGGTCGGCGATGAAGGAGTTGGCGCAATGCTCTCGACTAAATATTCAGCAAACCCTCTTGTACAACTCAGCGGGTCGGGGCCTACAAGGAACCAGAGGTATCCAACAACTCGCAAGAGATTGTATTTTACTTATGCCATTATCTGTTTCCAACTACAGCATCTCCTAACTCTGGAACGGCCGAAGCGGTTTGAACATACACGTCTCGAAGAACGTCTCACGACTGGCGCGCAAGAGGATCGAGGACAGTATTAATCATAACCCAAACCCATTAACAACAGGAATACCTAACCTACTTGGACGGAAGGGGGACTCGGGGCGACTAAAGAAAATTACAGCAAAAAACAACCGAAATACAAAATACCGAGCGTAATCATATATACACTATATTCTCACGAAGCATCATATACAACAACATATACCCCCGTCGCAAACCACCCGCGAAGCGTGTTAAGCGATATCGAGCAATCGACGACAGAGTGAAAACTGGAAGGAAACATTCCGACTTTGGCGCAAAAGCATTCTCCCCCCGGTACATTATACTTACCTTCCATCTCAAATCTGGCAACAAGACTTGGTCCGCTCGCGCGAAATACCAAACCATGAGGACTCCCAACTTTTCCAAAAAAAACCATTCCTCATACAGTGTATATCTATTATATATATATACAATAACTCGACAACGTCATTACGATGAGAGCGTCGCTCCCTTTATCCAGTCCCTCGCTTATTTTATTTTCCCGCCCGCACAATCGAATTTACGTCGTGGGAGTTCCGCGGAGACAGATGGCAGGGGACGAAAGGGGAGACAACAAACCACCACACTCGTTTGAAGGCATCATTACCGGGATGGGATAGGGTAGGATAGGATAAGAGATAGGCTATACGGTCTGTACCAAAAGGGACCCATCTTGTCAGGGGGGAGGGATATAAGGGGGGGGGGGAAGGGGGTTGGTTGGTAGGCGCGAAACGGTGTTTGGTGACTGGTGTTGGTGTTGGTGTTGGTGTCTGTCATAGCGGAAGGGGTTGCTTTGATTTTTTTTTTTTTTTTTTTTTATCTGGCTCATTGTTGTGTTTGTCTATTCTTGTCGCTTAGGAAGCACTACATATCTGGCGTTTTTTCGTCTCTGACACTAATTGAATTGCGCTGCTCCGTTTAGGTATTTCTCATCTACGATCTAGTTTCCCCTTTCGTTCCCTGTATTTCTAAAGCACCGACGCCTCATGGGACGAGAGCATTCAAGACCCTGCATTACTTAAGTTCAGACATAAAACTAGCTTCGCCCTCTCCCGTTCTGAGACACGGGCCCGAAGGCCGAGAGAGAGAGAGAGTGGAGGGGGTGGTAGAATTACACTGCAACAAAAAAAAAAAAAAGAATGTTCCCAGGCTAAACATAGTAATACTCGTAAGCCTCATCCGCTAGCACTCGTTGTGGATTCTCGATCAGGTCTGATCTTTGGCTGCCCGACCAAGAACCAAGAACCATATGTTCCCGAAACCATGACCGAGGATGGCTATGGTTATTTTTGGCAATGAGACACTGAGCGACCAGAGTAATATTTACCGGGCTCTCTCTATCACAAGCCAAAGTAACTCCAAACGAGAGACATAGAACCACAATCGAATCGTGAAAGTCTGGGCGGCTCTCTTGATGGTAACCAACTAACCGCTTTCCGGAACTTCCTCTCCCTGGGGTTCCCGGCCTAGCTCCTCTTCGCCGCTAACGTAGGAAAGATAGGTTGCATTGCATGAGAAGAGGGTAGCCTCCGATCTGGACAGGGCGGTGCATAAAGAGAAAAAGTAGGGTTTGAAACTCTCGTTTAAATTTTCTTTTCTATGTTTCCAATGTTCTAACAACAGGTACCGCCATGTAGGTACGGGAATAGAGGTTGGGTATCAATCAAAGTCATTTTTACATTAGTTATTTCGCTTTACGAGAAAATAGCCCCCAAAAAGGGCCCGGTCCTCCCACCACTTTAGCTTAGTCGTTCTTCCCACAATTCGATGACCCCCTTCTCGGTTAGTTCGGGCATGAGGCGCACGAGGATGAGCTCCAGAATTCCATATACCAGGTGCTTGTTACAATACGCATCCGAGAAGACGTCGAGGATGTCTGTCTCTATCTCAGAGAGGATTCGGCTCTCATCCTCGTCATCGACCTCGTCACACATGTCAGCCTGACCGTTGCCACCGGCCTCGGTCGGCCTCACACCGGTCTCTCCAAATTGCCGCTTGGGTCTTTCTGGGGTCAAGGTTGCATGGCCGCCTCGAAGAAGTTTGCCCTCATCGGTAAGCCGCACGCTTGCAACTTCCTCTCCAGTGCTATTGGCATTATGTGCCGTCTTATTACTGCTGTCCTCAAACGGTCCGGACCGCGAGTTCGCACTCTTTCGAGTGAGAGACACCAGGGCAGGCCATGGCCAGTTACTGTTACCGTAATAAAGCCTGCCCACCCTCTTCGGAACAAGCGCCAAAAGCGCGCTAGCGCATCTGCGACGCAGGGCTGCCAGCTGCTCGTCGGATGAAGGAGGGACTAAGCTGGACGCACCTGGGGCGTTATTGGGGAAGAGGGCACCGCGTACAGCTCGAAGGAGCGGGGGGAGACGCGCAGGATCGAGAACGTAAACCTGGACATGGTGTGAAAGAAGTCTGTGCGCGAGATCAGTACAGTACAGTGTAAACGACGTGTTGGAGAACATTAATGGAAGCTTCTAAGGGGAGTGTTGTAGGGGAAACGTGGGGGTCGAGTAGTAGTACAGATGTTACCGTATACGGAATGACTCGAGGGGGATAAGGGAATGCGTATGAGGTTGCATAGACTACTAAGACGCAGATTCTAAAAAGAATCAGATCCCCTAGGGCAGATGATCTGAATCGTCCCGCAAACTCTGCCTGGAACCATGGCTTCATGGTCAGGGCGCCAATAACGAATAGCAACTAAGCTTAATAATGGTTGATAATGCGCGGCCAAACATGTGTGCATGATAGTGCCAAATAGGTCAAGCGACCGTGAGGCTTCAAGGGACAAGGTTCGTCTGGAAAGGCGAGAGGGGAGCTTGTGCAGGGGAGCTAGAAGCTGCATGGGCCCTAGGGTTGCCCCTGGGTATCCGATCGGGGAAGAGGCGTGACGATGACGGTGGTTTTGGCGCAAATGTGCGAGGTCGAGGCCCGAAAACTCAGATCGGCTGAGTTTGGATGGAACGGCCAAGATAGGTGTATGATACGTGAGCAACCCGGCACCAGGGTATCGACAGCCACAATATCGCGCTCGGAAAGGTTTCAAAACATCCTGGTCTGAGCTACGCAAGCTAGTGCCGCCTACGGACGATCATATCTAATGGACCCCAAAGCTGAATAAAGTACCTAGTTGTTTCGCCTATCGAAGCGGAAGTTGGACTGCATTCCGTTATAGGTGGCAGGTCATGAGCGATACGAATAGTACCAACATCGAAGGATAATAGCAAGTCGTTTGTTAACAGAACGAGCCAACCTAGAGGGGATCCATCGTAAAAGTCCCTAGTTCAACAGACGGCGCCGGAAAGATGAAAGAAGCCCGTGCGCGCGGGAACGGTAGCGGTGGGGCCACAGCGGTACGAAGCGAAAGGGAAAAGTCGAACCAGGGTGGACTGAGTGATGGGATACTTGGTCGAGGAACAAGAATCCCTGCAAGCTCCAAAGTTGGGCGCGTAAATAAGGCTCACGGATGGATAGGTAGGACTGGCAAACTCAGCCCCGCGCCGTTTATCGTGCAATCGGATGAAGGATATCAAGGTGTACCCAGTCATTGGTCATTGCCCCTGGGTGAGGTTGGCTTGCCGGCTTCCTGGTGAAATATCGGAGTTGGATGGGTTGCCTGTTTATCCGGCGAAGGTGTTGAAACGGTCGCACAGTACTTCCCTCGATTTCGATTTGCCGTTAACTGAAACGGGGTTTGGGTGTGGTATCCATCTTGTCGTTTTGCTTGATTTGCCAAGTCGAGTCCATGGAAATTAATCTTGTGATGGAAAGGCAATGCCCGTCATGCGCACTTGCGAAAAGCCGTTTCTGAAAGGTGAATGGACGAGCTCAGATCCAGTGACCTGAAGCGCATGCGAGGTGACGAGATAGTTGCTTCTAGGATTCTAGGATGGATGAGAAAAGGAGATTGATTCGCCTACCTATCGATCATCCCGTCGAACCCTGCTAGGTTTCCAGGACCTCTAGTAGCTCCCCATTGCACCATGGCCAAAGCGCCGCTCATCCACGGCATGCGAGCGTCCATTTCGAGGAGGTTCTTAACGCAGGACCAGATTTTGAAATCCGCAACGGGGACCTTGACTGGCTGCGAGTGAGTCTCTAAGGTCGCCGGAGGGTGATAATTATCATCCTGGCCTCCTTTAGACGTCGGGTTTGCCTGGTGGATGGGCGTAGGGGTGGACCTCGGAGGGAGTGACCTAGAGAGCATGATAGTGCCGGTGATGAGTCGTATCATATTTACTACAATGAAACCCCATTGGATCACGGACCAGAAAGCCTGTTGGATGTACATGACATGCTTCCTCGGAGTTGGCGGAACCACTCCCGAGCTTGCCTTCGGATAGACATCCTGCTCGATAGGCTTGGATCCAGAAGCCTTCGTGGGACTTTTCGAGCGTGCTAGTTTCGTTAGCATGATCAGACCTTCCCATATAAGCCATGGCTCCGATAGTTTATTGGCAATGAGATTGCCAATGATGAGTTCTGAAAATAGCTGTCCAACTAACGCCGTCAAGCACTCATTCTCCAGATCCTCCGTTGGAAGTAGAATGGCTAGCACGCCCTGGACTAGAAGCTGACGGTAGGTGCTTTCGTTGTTCACCTGTGTTTGGATATTTTGGTCACCGGACTTGGGGACCGGGGACAGAGCAGGCAGCGGCCAGAGCGAATGGTAGATCTCACGTGGATTAGCGTCGACCGGCGGCCGAGCCACTGCGTTCCTTGCTGTTCGATATGCTGCAGAGTGTCAGCAAGAAGACAACAGAGATATATTCTTAGACTGGTCTTATCGGGCAGGAACGAATATGGTGGCCAACCTCGGATGTGCGCATCTAGCAGCTCTGGGAGCTCGTCGAACAACAAACTCTCGAGGTCTACTTTCCGCAATCTCTGTTCCAATGCGCGGGTGCAGTGGGCGATGATTTGCACGATTTCGGCGACAAAGGTCTCGTCGGGGGTAATCCTCGTATACCAATTCTGGACAAACTCCTTGATGATGATGGCTATGAGGGCATATAGCTGGAGATCCACATCGTTGCGACTGGTAAGTGGAGGCAGTAGGTCCTCGATGGGCGCAGGCGTACTCCTCCCCCTATCGGCAAGGTGCTGGGCGCATAGTACTCGGCGAATCAAGGCGACGGTGGCCTTGTCGGATAGGAAGTCGGAAGATATGGGACGCGTGGATCGACGAGGCGCTGAAGGCAGCGGCGAAGTCATACGAGGTGGATCAAGAGGTTTGCTGCCAGTGGATGTGACAGACTCAGCATTGGTACTTGATGTCGCCGGCGCCTTTAGACTAGTCGGAACTGGACCACCTTTTGGAGGGATGGGTCCCGGTGGTGGTGCCGTCATGGCCAGTCGGAGGATCGAGTGCTCATCGGATTGCCATGGGAATTGAATTTCACTGCAAAGCTTGTCTTGTAGCAGTATGCTGGACAAGAAGACGATGGTCGGATGGTGATGTGTTAGCGTCGCCGAGTGGGAATTGGGTTGGTTTGGCTATCGCGCTAAGTTGTCGCCGTTTACCTGCTGCAGGAACGCATCCTTGAGGCTACCTTTTTTTTTCCCTTTAAGATTCCAACTTTTTTAAGGGTCGCTGCATCTGCGGCCCGTGACAACTGCGTGCAGCTCTTGCCACCTGAAATGACGTTGATGAGGTTAGACTACAGCGGAGAGCTCCGGGGTCCTGCCGCTACTAGAGCACAGACTTTTGACGTTCCATCGCCTCTTGACTTGCATTTCATGCAAGGATGGCCATGTCTTGTTTTCTGGAACGTGCTTGAGCCTCATCTATCGACCAGCTATTTTCTTATCAGATAATAGACATATCAGATTCTCTAATGGGCATTTTCAGCTGGTTGCATTTCTACAATGAAGCCTACGAAATAGGCTCATACTGCGAAGTTTTGTCAGACAATATGCCTGAAATCTAGACAGCTATCATTTTTCACAGAGTAATGTGTTTTATACATGAGCGCGGGAGCGCGATATTGTTCTTATACCCACTATTAGGAGAGCACATAACCATATTCATATATGACCATGCCTCATTCGACTTCTTTTGTCGTTGCCTCATACCTTTGGAATTTGTTAGCATCGCGTAATTTAACATATTGGAGCATCTCTGTTGAGAAAGCACGTACCTCTTTCCTCGGAAAGCCCACACACCCCAGTTACCACAAGTAATGTCTTGCGGGTCGAGATCATTGAGGTCCCATCGCAAACTCCTGAAAGTGTTTTCACCCGGTTCCATGAGTATGTCAAACTCACCGCCGCAAGTTTTTCTTACCCACTCAATGTCTCTGTCCATGTCATACTGCGTATACCCCGTTACTATAATCGGGGCCTTCGTCTCAAGAAGTAATGGGACTGTTTCTGTCCACTCGTGAGAGCTGGCTGGGTGTCCTAACCCAGGGTGAAACATGACAAAACAGTCAAAGTAGGGGTCGTACGGGTAGAACTGGCCCGTCTTATGGAGTGTATGGTAGTAGTCCACGATGGTGCTGATCTTCATTGTTGGCCATACTCGATCCTCCACGATAGCACCAAAAGGATTGGAGGGAGTTCGGGGTGGCAACGGGAATTCGTCATCTCGGTTGGCCATGCTCTCTGGTCCAACGAAGATGAGATGAAACTTCCCTCGAGGGAAGAGGTGAGCTAGCTGCACCCAGACGTTCCTTGGGAGGGATGACTCCGCTCGAGCTCCCAATATGAATATCCTCACCGGGGGAGCTTCAGGTCGCAGGCCCTTGATTTCCGCACCGCTGCCGGACCTAGGTGGATGTAGGGTATAGCGTAGAGCACTCAAGCTCTTTAAGCCTTCAGGCGTCAACCTGCCACCTTTTCTAATATTATAGGGGCTGAGTTCGTGAATGATGCTACCTATCGTCAGCGGGTAGGTAAGCAACCGAGTAACTTGTCGCATGCTCCGATCATCATTAATAGCTTCAAATTCTCTTGTGTAGAGGAAGGTATCCCAATTGGTCATGTTGACAGCAGCTTCTTCCATTTGTGGTCCTGCGTACTCGAATTCGGGGAAGAACCTCCCGGAGCGAAGGTCATGATCATCCTCATTGATTTGTCGCAACGTGTCGCAAATCTGCAGATGGGCCTCGTAATCGTCTGCCCAATGCTGTTCATTACAATAAACGGGGATCCCACAATCTGGGCATTCGAAATCGACACGGGCCGGGGCCTGAGACCCAGACTTTGAAGCATGTGAGGCATCGGCGCTGCTCGGTATTCGTGTAGGCTGGTGATCCGAATGCGGACAATGTGCGTGTTGTCTTATGAAAGCAGCGCGACGCCGTATCTCGGGGATGGGCGAGTTCGTAAAGGAATGGAAAAGGTCATCAGGACGAAGAATGGGTGGTCTCGATTGGTTCTCATACGAGGCGGCAGGTCCTAGCGCAATCGAACTGTGCTCGGGTTCCTTTGCTTGCTGGCCGAAAGAAAATATAGATCTCGAGAGTCCAGCCTTCGACTGAGTAAGTGGAAGGGGTTTCGAATTTATAGTCGAACTCGGAGAACTAGCTTTTCGTAACGGGTGTGAAGACGCAGCTTTAGAAAAGGGCCTCGTTATGGACGGGCGAGCTGCATTGGCCGCAGAGAGTCTTAAACATCTCCGGCAAGTATTGGAAGCCACATGACGTACGGAAGACTCCATCGTTCAGACTCCCTTTAATATGTGATGGCGGTTGTGAATTTGCGACGTAGCTTAGCTCCGAGCTCCTAAGAAATTCTTACGAAGTTGAAATTCTGTTTCCTGATTGCTCAGTGCAACCCCACTATCCGAGGTACATAATTACATCCCACTCCCATCTTAATGTTCTTAATAAATGCATAACATCATTTTTATATAATCAAACGTTATTGGGAAAATGTTTTTAGATCTTTAAGGACTTTCGAATAGGTATGTCATATTTATTCCTCGCTAAAGAAATATCAATAGTTTGAAGTTATTCACATATTGTACTGCCTTGAGAAAGTACCTAGGTAAGTAAAACTGAATACCTAGGTAGGTATGCTCGTTTAATAGCATTGCTCTATATTGCATTCAAGTTTTAAATGGCTTAAGTGGAAGATCATGTAGGTGGGGCCACCCAGAAGGTCGGAACCCGTGGATAAAGGTTAATCCACTGAAGCTTCAGTGGACCTCAGGTGGCTCCTCCAATCAAGTTCTTCTGCATTAGAGCTCTATCAATTTTTACAAGACAAAAATTTTGGAGCTTCTTTCGCAGGCTGCGTACACCTTTTCTCAACACCAGCCTCGCGGTACAAGATAGGGAGAGAGACTAGAAGAGCCGCGCAGGCTTTCTGCGCATCTTTGTAAAGATGGCGACTACTTCGAATATGTTTCTCTACTCACTGACCATCCAACCACCAACCACCATAACTCAGGCTCTCCTCGGCCAGTTTTCTGGCACCAAAGAGCAGCAAATCATCACCGCCTCGGGTTCGCGACTCACCTTACTTCGCCCCGAACCAGCGCAAGGAAAAGTCATCACCCTACTGTCACATGATATCTTTGGTATTATTAGGTCGATTGCTGCTTTTCGCTTGGCGGGGAGTAATAAGGGTAAGTTTGCACGTCTCCCCTACTTGTGAGGCTTCACTTAGTGATTTTGAAGCTGGGTCGGTAGAAACACTCGGGTCGCTGCCTTGATATACGGTGTGGTGTCCAGAGCCTCACGGAATCACCATTGTGTTAGAATTTTGCTAATACTTCTATGTAGACTACATTATACTAGCTACCGATTCCGGACGCATCGCGATCATTGAGTATATCCCGCAGCAGAACCGATTCAAGCAGCAAAAGCTTGAAACCTTTGGCAAATCGGGAGTGCGTCGAGTTGTTCCAGGCCAGTACCTTGCTTGCGACCCCAAAGGTCGAGCATGTCTCATCGCGGCGATCGAAAAGAACAAGTTAGTCTATGTTCTGAACCGAAATGCTCAGGCAGAGCTCACCATCTCTTCGCCACTAGAGGCGCATAAACCGGGAACTATTGTGCTATCTATGGTCGCATTGGATGTGGGATACGCAAATCCAGTTTTTGCGGCCTTGGAGGTTGACTACTCCGAGTCCGATCAGGACCCGTCAGGACAAGCCCTTACGGAAGTCGAGACGCAGTTAGTCTACTACGAACTCGACCTCGGGCTGAACCACGTCGTCAGAAGGTGGCACGAGCCGGTTGACCCTACTGCATCAATACTATTCCAAGTTCCTGGTGGCAACGATGGGCCTAGTGGTGTTCTAGTTTGTGGTGAAGAAAATATCACATATAGGCACTCGAACCAAGAAGCTTTCCGAGTACCAATTCCGCGAAGGAAAGGTGCGACGGAAGATCCCCAGCGAAAACGATCCATCGTTTCTGGTGTCATGCATAAACTCAAGGGAAATGTGGGTGCCTTCTTTTTCCTTTTACAAACGGAGGATGGTGATCTCTTCAAGGTCACCATTGACATGGCCGAAGATGACGATGGGAATGCGACTGGGGAGGTACGGAGGCTTAAAATTAAGTACTTCGACACTGTTCCAGTCTCTACAAGTCTCTGCATCTTGAAAAGCGGCTTCCTGTTCGTCGCTAGCGAATTTGGGAACAACCATTTCTACCAATTTGAGAAATTAGGTGACGACGACGACGAGTTAGAATTCAACAGCGATGACTACCCGACCGACCCGCAGACATCATACAAACCTGCCTATTTCTACCCGAGACCAGCCGAGAATCTGAGCCTCGTTGAGAGCATCGATTCAATGAATCCTCTGATTGATTGTAAGGTGGCCAATCTAACTGGTGACGACGCACCCCAGATCTATTCAATCTGTGGAAATGGAGCACGGAGCACGTTTAGAACTTTGAAGCATGGTCTTGAAGTCAATGAAATCGTTGCCTCGGAGCTCCCAGGTGTCCCGTCCGCAGTTTGGACTACAAAGCTCAATCAAACCGACCAGTACGACGCATATATCGTCCTTTCTTTCAGCAATGGCACTTTGGTACTTAGTATTGGTGAGACTGTGGAAGAGGTGACAGATACCGGCTTCCTGTCATCAGTTCCAACGCTTGCCGTGCAACAACTCGGTGATGATGGTCTTATCCAGGTCCACCCCAAAGGTATCCGACATATCGTCAGGGGGCGAGTAAATGAATGGGAAGCACCGCAGCACCGATCCATTGTTGCTGCCTCTACCAATGAGCGTCAAGTTGCAGTTGCTCTAAGCTCAGGCGAAATTGTCTACTTTGAGATGGCTGACGATGGGTCATTAGCTGAATACGATGACAAGAAAGAGATGTTTGGGACGGTGACATGCTTGAGTTTGGGCGAGGTCCCTGAAGGTCGCTTACGAAGTTCGTTCCTAGCTGTTGGGTGTGATGACTGCACTGTTCGGATCCTAAGTCTGGATCCTGAATCCACCCTTGAAAGCAAATCTGTCCAAGCTCTGACAGCAGCCCCATCTTCATTGTCTATAATGTCTATGGAGGACTCATCATTCGGCGGTTCGACCCTATATCTTCACATTGGTCTCCATTCTGGTGTCTACTTGAGGACTGTCCTGGATGAGGTGACTGGTGAGCTTACTGATACACGTCAGAAGTTCCTCGGGCCCAAGGCTGTCCGCCTTTTTCAAACTTCCGTCCAAGGCAGTACGTGTGTCTTAGCGCTCAGTTCGCGAACGTGGCTAGGCTATTCAGACCCCATCACGAAGGGTTTTATGATGACGCCGCTAGACTACAGTGATCTAGAGTGGGGATGGAATTTCAGCAGTGAGCAATGTGAGGAAGGTATGGTGGGAATTCAGGGACAAAATCTCAAGTAAGTCAACCTCTTATTTCTATTCAAGCTGAAGAATGATGAAAAACTGGGATCCGACGCCACGGCTATGAGGTCTTTAATACGTATACCAATTGTTCCTACTGAACTTCTATTCCTTCCAATCTATTTGCGATGAATTGCGGAAGAAACAAAACGCTGACAACAGCAGAATCTTTTCCATCGATAGGTTAGGGGACACTTTACTACAACAATCAATACCACTCACATATACTCCTAAACGCCTTGCTAAACACCCTGATCAACCTTATTTCTATACCATCGAGTCCGATAACAACACACTATCGCCGGAGTTGCGAGCTAAACTTCTCGCCGATCCCGGCGTCGTTAATGGTGACGCCGCTGTGCTACCGCCTGAGGAGTTCGGATATCCCCGGGGTCGTGGCCGCTGGGCATCTTGTATCAGCGTTGTGGATCCGTTAATCGAGAAGCGAGTTCTACAAACGATCGAGCTGACCGAAAATGAAGCTGCTGTCAGTATGGCTACGGTTTCCTTTGCCAGCCAAGACAACGAGACATTCCTTGTAGTCGGTACTGGGAAAGATATGATTCTTAGCCCTCGCCAGTTTAGCGAAGGGCTTATACATGTCTACAGATTCCTCGACAACGGGAGGCAAATTGAATTCATCCACAAGACGAAGGTTGAAGAGCCGCCAATGGCTCTAGTTCAATTTCAAGGTCGTCTGCTCGCAGGTATCGGCAAAACACTCCGTGCTTATGACCTTGGGTTACGACAGCTTCTGCGAAAATCGCAAGCTGAGGTAGCACCTCAACTCATCGTCTCGTTACAAACTCAAGGTAGTCGCATCATCGTTGGTGATGTGCAGCAAAGCGTGACATTTGTCGTCTATAAATACGAGAGCAACAAGTTAATACCATTTGCCGACGACACAATACCTCGCTGGACGAACTGCAGTGCTATGGTAGACTACGAATCGGTTGCCGGTGGTGATAAATTCGGAAATGTTTGGATTGTGCGATGTCCTCTGAAGGCAAGCGAAGAGGCAGACGAAGACGGGACTGGTGCGCACCTGCAACACGCCAGAGAATACTTGCATGGTTCCAATCACCGCGTCAGTCTCATGGCACATTTCTATACACAGGATGTTCCCACCAGTATAAGCAAGACGAACCTCGTGGTAGGTGGACAAGACGTACTTCTCTGGAGCGGGATACAAGGGACCATCGGTGTCTTTATTCCGTTTCTCAGTCGCGAAGACGCCGATTTCTTCCAGAGTCTCGAGTCACACATGCGGACTGAGGATCCGCCTCTGGCTGGAAGGGATCACCTGATATATAGGAGCTATTACGCCCCTGTTAAGGGTATTATTGATGGCGACCTATGTGAAAGGTTCACGTTACTTCCAAACGATAAGAAGCAGATGATTGCCGGAGAGCTCGATCGCTCAGTCCGAGAGATCGAGAGGAAGATATCAGTAAGCTCAACTACCCAACTGTCTTGAAACCTCTAATCTAACACTGCATTAGGATGTACGAACTCGATCGGCTTTTTAAACGGGGCTGGGATAATGGCGTCTGGAGTAATACGGGGTCTTATATCGATGAAGATATTCCCCGTTGACACGGGTCGAAACACCAAAATTCGATATGGTTAGTGTAGGTACTTACAATTAATCCTAAAGTCTTCTAAGCGTCTCCCGAACGCAAAATTGTACACCTATCAATACATACCCGGAACGCCATTGACACCCGTTTAGCCCAAACCGTGTCAAGATTGACTTCCATTATCGTCGACCTGCCCAATATATACTCCTGTTTACACGCTTCGCAACCCCTTTACCTCTCCCTGTCGCCTCAACTGGGTGTGTCCGCTCCCATTCCTCATCAGCAAAGAAGGCTTCGGTGGCCATCTCAAGGTCATAGCCAGCCTGCTCCAGATATAAGACTGCCACATCATACTCATGGACTTTACACGCCACCATCCACCGACGAATTTTGGATTTCCTCGCCTCTTCCTCCTCGCCTTCGATCGGCCGCGGCGACAAGCTCACGCCCCCTTTGTAGTATTCCCCGGGTATCACCACAGTGCGTCGGCCTAGGATTAGATGGTCGCTCGTGATGTTGTTTGCGCGCCTGAGGGCGGCTGCAGGTACGCCGTAGCGAAGGGATAAGGAGGTGATGGTATCGTGTGCATGGTTTAAGAAGTGTAGAGTGTCTTCGGCGGGTTCCTCGTCAAATGGGACAGATTTCTCGTCCAGCTCGTCCATGGGTTTTCCTGAGGCGGAGGGAGCATAGTACGGCGGCGGCGCTGCTGATACGTTCCTAGAGGAACCGGCTGCGACGGAGGCTTCGTACGAAGGGGGATCCCTCAGACCCGGCGGGAGTGTCGTATCTGTTATGGAGATCTGACAATAGGGACAGTAGGTGTTAAAGCGAGGGTTCTTCTATATCGGTGGTAGTTAGCCAACCGCATAGACACCACTTAATTGCAAATAGCCACGATCACATTTAAACTATTAATGGAATAAAACTAAGAGTGAGTTAACGCACAGTACGACAGCTACCACATATCGTTCGGCGGCAACACCCTAATTGGCGATCCTCAGGTAAAGGCTTTTCGGACTCGTTGTGGCGAGGAACTTCGGTGAGCAGAGCCGCGCACGTGCAGCAAGACTGAACCGATCGGGACTCGGCAGCCGTGAGCATCTTGAGCTTTGATACGGTCATGTTTAGGAGATGGAAACACGTGTATAACACAGGGGAGAGTCGGTTTACAATATTAATAGAGGAGATAGAAATGTAACCTGAGATCTAGAGAAAATCTAATAAATATTGATAGATATCATAAGAGGATGGTAACGAATGCTACATAATCCGTACGTACGGGAAGATGCGTCTGCGGACTTAACAAATGTGAAGGTGGCGTGCCAAGAGTGGATGTTTTCCGCCTCATGACGCCTAGGTACTTTTATCGATAAGCAACGTCCCAGAACTTAAGGGGGTTAGAACTGCCTATTCAGTTAGCTTAGTAGCTAGATTTAGTTTAGTTAGATTGGCGCTGAGAAGTCCGGGCAAGCCTGACTTGTTAGTGCCGTTGCATTCTCCTATCACTGTTTCTGATGTTCTGATGTCAGCGGCAGTGCTTTATGATCTCAAGACGTCCCACGTCTACGAGCTGTCATGCTGCCATGCTGCTAGCCAGCCTCATGCATCTTTCTTTGGGATGATATTGCTGGAAGTTTCGAGATTGAAGAAATTGTATTCCATGTGAGCCACAAGACTCAATTGCTTAAAGCCGAACCGAAACACCAGTCAAACGACAAACGGCGCGTCGTCTTAATCTTAAGAACACCGAGGCTTGACTTGATTGACGACCGAACGTTACGACATCAGCACGAATCTATATAACCTAATTATAATCGGCCGTACGAAAATTACGATACTATAACTCAATGCAATAATAATACCGAGCTTTAAACCCCAAGGAGAGTTGTCGTCGTTAGCAAACATGGCTACCGCTGCCATCGCGGCGCCACCCATAGCGCCTTCTTCGATCAGGCATCCGAACCCCTTAATCCCAGTTATCCTTCGCGAAGCAGGCTTGGACTCACCCTCGTTTCGATCTGCTGCCCTATACTTTGCTGAACAAGTCGACGCAATCGAACGGTGGCTGGAAGGTTATGTTCGGACGACCGCTAAGCTGTCTCACGACATGCTGGGTCTGGAGGAAACTATTAATACCTACGTGGGCAAGATAACCCCGCCGCCGAGCGTTAACGCCGTCGACCACGATTATACCGCATTAGCTCTCAGGAGATTCAGTGAGGGATCGAGGGACTGGTGGATGCAGATCTTGAACGCGGTTAGAAAGATGGATACAATGTCGGTCGAGCCGATCCGCAGCTTCCTCCAGGGAGACCTGCGGAATTTCAAGGAGGCCAGGAAGACATTGGAACAGGCGCAGAAGGGTTTCGATGCAACATTGGCTAGATACGTGAGCCAGTCTAAGACCAAGGAGCCCTCGTCGTTGCGCGAGGACGCCTTCGCCGTGTACGAGACTCGTAAGGCCTACCTGAAAGCATCCATGGACTTCTGCTTCTTTGCACCTCAATTCCGCATCAATCTCGACAAACTGCTCATTCGGGTATCTTGTGATCTCTGGCGAGAAATGAAAAGGTCACGGGATGCTGCGGGTAGCTTCGGGAAATACGGCCACGAAATGGACCGAGTGAGAGGATGGTCTAAGGAAATGGAATTATCCGAACCAATGTTCAAACGCGAGTTGCAGATAGCACGACGGGATATTGGAGAAAGCACATTGGCATCATTCAAGCCATCAAGGGAGATCGACGACTACAGCGCATCCACCGTTCCCTTCTTGGGATCCAGGGGCCCGATGAATGTTACCACGACCGGGCAAGCCGCGGTAATCATGGAGAAACAAGGCTGGTTGTTCTTACGAACGATAACCGGCAAACCCTCGAGGACAAACTGGATTCGAAGGTGGTACTACTGCAGGGAAGGCATCTTTGGCTGGCTCGTGAATGGCCCTCAAGGAGTCTTACAAGGTGACGAGATCGGTGTCCTACTTTGCAACGCGAAGCCAGCCATTAGTGAAGAGCGTCGGTTTTGTTTCGAAGTCAAGACTAAGAACCAGACAATGCTCCTCCAGGCCGAGACACAAGGTCAACTGATGGAGTGGCTCGAGGTTTTTGAAGTCGCAAAGAAGAAGGCTTTCGAGGCAAGCGTTAGCAGAGACAATTCATCTTTTCCGGGTGGTGTTGATCCAGCATTCTCCATCACGCCACCTTCGCTTCCGGAATTCTCAGCTAAATCGTTAGACGCTCAAGTCGAAGATGGAGCAGCGGGTGCCGAGCGGACTGGAAATCTACCAGCTCCTGGACCCGAAGGTGGATCAGTGCCCAGACCAAGCTTTGATCTCACAACAGCGCCCCCTAAACGATCAGTCACATCACTCGCTCGCGAGGAAGGGGAGAGTGGTCGTGAGCATGCTGCGAGGATCATGCAGAAACTTGACCTTCATCGGAAAGCTACATTTACTTCAGGTACCGACATGGGATCTATGTCGTCGCAGGCACCGACTGGTGGTATTGCTAGCCTCATATCTGCTAGTCATGGTCTCTTACCGGGATATCCCGCCACGACCACTAAGCAACCGCAGCAAGCACTAGTACTTCCTGGGCCTGAGCCGCAGTATGGTAGTCTCGCCCCCCCCACGCTGGTAAAACCGCCAACGACGACCAATCTTAGTAAGACTGCCGTTGTATATAGCGGTGACAGAGTATTCAACGTGAGTGCATCGCAGACTTTACCCACCGCGATTATGGCCAACTACTGGGGGAGCAACGCTTGGGGCCGAGAGTATTCGTCCAGAATCAACCGGCCCGATACAGACCTTGATGATCCATTCGGGCCAAACTCGACTTCGATCAAGATGACCACAGTTGGTGATAGCGAGGAGCTTAAAAGCCCATCTTCTACACACAAGAAAGCTATCAGCATGGATGCCAGGATAAACCACCCGAAGATTGTGCAGCCTGCTCCTGAGAAGCCACCACCAGAAAGCTTCCCACCTGATTACCCTATAGAACTCAAAACGAATTCAGCACAGTTCCGTCTACTCTTCCCAGGCGTGCCTTTGGACGAGAAGTTGGTTCTTGTCTTTCGAGCTTCTTGGAATAGCACTTCAGAAGCCGATAGCGGCGTGCCTCAGATGGCTGGCAGCGGACGAATCTACATTACTTCAGATAATATGTACTTTTATGGTCATCAGATGGGCCTTGTTGTGGCTTATACGATCAGCCTCGATACCATCACGGAAGTGACAGCTGCGCCTGGTAGGGATTGCGATTTCATATTCCTGCACCTGAATCAGGGTACGGACAGCCTTGGATACACTCGAATCACAATCAAGACCTTCCTCGAAGACCTCGATCTCTTGCATGCCCGCCTCAACCTTCTAGTTGATGACCTGCAGGCCGAGGAGCCGATGGACCTGCTTGAACTCATTAGAGCCCTCATCAACCTAGAGAAGGAAGATTATGACAAGCAAAGCCCAAGCGTGGATAGCTGGGAGGAAATATCGGAGCATACTCCAATCGATGACGGGACGGCGACAGGTAGAGCAGTCAGTCCTAGATATCGGGACCCTGCCCATAGATTGCGTAAAGGTCGGAAGCCTCTTCCCAAATTTCAGCTTCCCACCCACGCAGTGATCTACGAGCCTGAGGATATGCAGAGGAAAGTTGCCGAGAGGAATTTCGAAATCAGTGCGAAAGCATGCTTCCACGTCTTATTCGGAGACAAGAGCTTTGTCTTTCCCAAGCTCTACTTCGAGCGGAGAGCTCAGCATATTGCGCAGGGCCCCTGGAAACTGAACGAAGCCGGTAACATGCAGAGGCAGTTCCGCTTCAAAGTCAACTACACCACGAGACTAGGTCGATCAAGAGCGGAGGAAGTTACAGACGAACAGACAATCGAACTGTTTAGTGACCATGTCACATACGTTGTGACCCACGTCAAGACTCCTTGGCATTTACCCCATGCGCATGGGTTCAAGTTGGTGACGAAAATCGTTATCACTCACGTTGCAAAATCAAAGTGCAAGCTAGCTATCTTCACGAAGGTAGTGTGGTCGAAGCCGCCTGCACTAGCCAAAAATATGGTTGAGCGACAGGCCCTCGATGACGCCGGCCAGGACGCCGAGGAACTGGCCGAGGTCGCGACAGACCAAGTGCGAAAACTCGGCCACCACAGTCGTACGAAGAGGGCGATTCAGGTTTACGGAAATGTCGGGCTGCAGACACAGGTCTTGGTTTTTACACCCGGAGAAGCCGACATGTCGAAGAAGGCACAGATCAACCCACGTACAATAGGTCAAATGATACTCGAAACAATACGCTCCTTCGCAGATAGCGTGGCGTCATCACTCATGATGTGGACGTTCGCGGGAGTCAAGAAGCTATGGGACGTAGTCACGGCGCAGCGCATCATCCTCGCGCTACTCGGGCTCAGCATACTTACCAACCTCGTGTTCTCATCCCAGAACACCTCGACGTGGTGGAGCGAGCGGCGCGCGGCGAGCTTCATGAACCGCCTCGGCGTGGGGCCGAACGTGGTCATGAGCAAGGCCATCTACATCGCGGACCTGGACGAGGCGGCGCAGAGCTCGGTCGTCCTGCCGTCGTGGCCGTCTCCGCAGGAGAGTTACTGCTACGCGACGTTCCGGTCCATCGCCAACAGCAGCGACGTGGACGCGCCGTACGAGCACGCCGGGTCGACGCTATCCTGGAGCTCGAGCCGCGCGACGGCGCGGCGCCTGCGGCAGACGCGGCAGAAGCTGGGGACGTACCGGCACGATCTGCTCGTCGCGATGCGCACCGTCAACGCCGTCGAGCGCGAGATGCTGCACGCCGAGTGGGAGAACTGGCTCCTGGACGAGAACCACCGGTGCGAGCAGGTGCAGGCCGTGCTCGAGTCGTCCGCGGACGGGCTGAAGGGCAACGAGGCCGCGCAGAAGGTGCTCGGCGGAGTAGGGGAGGATGGGTCTGGGAAGCGCCGCGAGAACCTGCAGCGCTGGCATGACGAGTACTGCGGTAGCTGCAGGGCGGATCGCGAGACCCTTATGGGGGAGAGGGAGCGGTTGAGCTTGGCGGCTACTGTGCTGTGAATGCCTTGGATATGGCTATACTTACCAGATGCCTACATAGGTACATGTACCCAGCGAACCTTGGAAGAATACAGCAAGGGGGAAGCGAGTATGGGATACAAAATAATATACTATATCGAAGGGAACAAATATAGGGTTTAGTATGCTTCTCGCGAAGCGGTGCGAGTATACACCTAGGTATGCTACGAGGTGTGCAAATAGCGACGGGGAAACAGTTTGTATCGTATTATGTGTCGACTACGGAGATATTATCTATTAAGACACCTATAGAGGTATATTGTTCTCGTTGGTGATAGTGGTTTTGACGAGTTTCACAGACAAAATTTATATCCAGAAATGATATTCCCGCAGTTCCTAAGCACAAGTAATCCTTCCGGAGACATGCAAAGTGTGCAAATAATCCAAACGACCATGCGATTTTGATCGAACGACGATTGTCTTCGGAGATGGGCCCAATCTCCGCGTACAATGTTTCCCAGAAATGGTCACGGAGGTCGACGTGACTAGGGTGAAAAATCCAGCAGTCCCAAGTCTCGAGACCGCAGGGAGAAACGCCAAAAGGGGCATAGATAGCATTAATATCAACCCAATCGATAATGCCTGTGATGCAGCCAGTATCACTGTCCACGTGTATATTGGCACCCATGAGGTCCTTGTGCTGGATAGTTGTGGGATAGCCGGGCCTGAAGAGAAGCGGAAGTCCTTGACGGATCTCCTCCAACTTTGGCCGAAATTTCGGAGGAAAACTCAGAGTCATTCGGTCTAGTGTCTGAAGATACTCATCAAGTAGACAGGAAGGCGGCTCATGGACTGGCACATCGGTCCACGCCAAAGCAAAAAATATATATTCACTCAGCTAGAGAGAAACCTGGGAAGGGGAGGCAGAATATATGTAAACAGACCTTGCAAACTCCTCTACGGTTCGGCGCAAGCGCTGCTCCATGTCGGGGGCAAGAAGCTGGCGGGCGACTAAACAGAACGCCGGCCCTGGGACAAAATCCAATATGTACACGTTGAGGCCTCCGAATGGGCCGTAGAACGTGCAATTCGGGACGAAATCTCCGTAATGTTCTTTTGCAAATCCGAAAAATTTCATACTCATCTCGATGGGTCGAAATTGGACCACTCTAGCCTCCTGGTGGAAGTGTGTCAATACAGTATAACTACACCTGCCTTATACCGGCGTGGGCGAGGCAAGAGCATAAAAAATGCCGGCGGCGAAGCGATCGCAGTCATCTCTAGTCATATCACATCTTTGGAAAAAGATGGATATCTTGAGCGCAGACTGCTCGAAGACAGTTTCGGCTTTTGCGGCGTACTGGGAGATAGCCATGGGTTGAGTGGCGGTATGTAGTGGCAATACTTGGTGACTTTTGAAGTAAAACCACAGGAACTTGTTCGGAATGAGAGGCTTTAGATGCCATTATGTACCTAGTGAGTATGATTTAAGACTATTTTGAGCGAATTGAAGACATGAAACATAAGCTCAGAGAAAGTAGAAATGAAATATCTAATATCATACCATATATAAAAGCGATGTGTTGGTACAGATATATGAGTTGTTATAGGAGAAGAACTATACGAGTGGCTTGAAACCTGTCACTTACTATCCATCAGAAAGACTGAGTAGAATAAATCTGATTGATCGATTTACATGTATGTCAGTAGGCAATGCAAGTAATTAGAAGCTGTACCTTACAGCACAAATAAGGGTCTCGAACAGAACCAATATTCGAACCCGTCACAGGCTTACATACATACATTGTACATACGGGCATGCCAAACCGTACTTAAGATAGCAAAGGTTACCTTTATTTTTAGCAGCCACCTTGAGTACGTATGTATGTATAACAACGTGCGTAGTTTGATCGGATTGTGCTCGAAGCCGGACATATTAGTCAAAAGTGCTGTCGCGTGACGGTATGCATAGCAGTTGGTCGTCAGTATGAGGTGTATGTCTAGAGGTGTATCTAGAAGTAGTAATAAGGAAGAACTAATAGTCTAGTGGATGCGTTGGACCTGAATGGGGTAAGGCTAACCAGCGATCCAGGGGTCTAGGAGGGGCATGTCCTAGGTCTGGGCCAGTTAGATGCTGGCAAGTGACGTCAAGGATATCCGATACAACCGGGGCTGAGCTCCCCACCGACTTAACACCTTTTACTGACAAAGAAAAACAACGGGCTAGCCGACTTGCTGCAGAGCATTGAAACCTCACGAGCTTAACGTACATCCGCTCATTCCTTGCCTACTACGCAGGATTCAGGATTTGGCCAGTTCTCTCCTCTTCCTTACCCTAGGGACTATTATTTCTACGATTTTACCTAATTAGAACAACACATCTCGCATAGAATGGAAACATTAATTCTATCATTACTCACGTTGACTCGCAATTCCTAGGTATTTCTCGACCCCGGCCTCCCCCAACTCTCTCTACCATACCTACAACACCGTCGTCGCCTTCCACATCTGCGTCACGGTTCCTTACTCTTCGATACCCACCAACCGCCCCTCTACGTGTTTGTAATATTAGGACTTAATACTGGGATTTGAAAAAGGGAGAGTGATTATGCCCAGCGCCCACAAGGCCTTCGAGGCCCTCGGTCCTATCAATTGGGATGATATTAGCCAGGACCACCTCGACACTTTCCTTAAAGACACATTTAGCGATGCCCAGTCCATAGTCGACTCCATCCCCGTATCCCTCAACGCCTCCCAGAAACTGAGCAGGCAGCGGTCGGCGACTGACTCGAATCTTCCCTCGTTGCCGGACAGAGTACCCAAATCATCCGACACTTCAGCACAATTACGAAAAGAATGGAAAGAGGTCAAGGTCAACCCGCGAGAGAACCCCCTCGGCATAGATGTTTACAAACTGGCCGCTAAGGACGGGAAGGGTGCCTGGTTCGCCAGACGTAGTCTCCACGATGGTCTTACATTCGAGAAATGGAAATTGGGCATGGAGAAGGAGCTCGACGAGAGCATGAAGGTGCAAGGAAAGCCCGGCGATGGGAGCATTAGGGGTATCGGTGCCGACAAACGCGTTGTGAACGAGACCGTAGAGAATCGCGGCAAGGTGCAGGGTAGGTCTTATTATGCTACCATTCCGTTGATAGACCGCGCCTGTCAAGTAATAGGGCTAACACACCGTTCTAGTCTATCAGTTATCTGCCCAATTCCCGGGCCCAACAACGCCCCGCGATTTTATCACCCTACTACTCAGCACCGACTCCGCCGTCGAAACCCCAGGCACACCGAGACATTTTATGCTTGTGTCGAAGCCGTGTATCCACCCGGAATGTCCACCGCGGCAAGGCTACATTCGCGGGCAGTACGAGTCCGTCGAGTTTATCCGTGAGATTAAGATAGAGAAGCAGCTACGGAAAACTCGGTCATCAATAGACCTCACCTACGATGAGTCCGCGGCAGCAGTCCGAAACGCTGCCGAGAATCTTAGCAGAGAGGCAACTATCCGCTCCGCCCGGGAAGCAGCACGTTCCGTTTCGCCATCTGGTGATGACAGTGGAAGGAAACGAGGCAAGACTATCGGAGCCGTAGACGCCCAGGAGGAAGATGATGACTACGAAACCGTAATCGAGTGGCTGATGGTTACTAGAAGTGATCCTGGTGGTAGTGTGCCACGATTCATGATCGAGAGGGGTACGCCTCCTGGAATTGCCGGTGACGCCAACAAGTTTGTCAAATGGATATCATCGAGATCCATTGAGAGTTTTACGGAAAACGACAACGACGACAAGGAACTAAAGCGTCAAGCGACGGAAGCCGAGGCATTAGCTCACAGGAGGGTCACAATAGCGCCGGGAACTACGTCGAATCTCGTTCACGGTTCAAGTCCTCTACGGCCACCACCCACCGAAGACGAAGCCGAGGAAGAACAGAATCCTTCAGGCTTTTACGGCATAATAGCAAACGCTCTAAATGCCGCAGCCTCTGTAGCAGCCTCCCACATTCCGAATCCCTTTGGTTCCGCGAAAGGCGGGGATACCTCCTCATCAGACCTCTCATCCGACCCTCCCGAGGACGACGCATCATCATTCCACTCCTTCCACAGCGCAGAAAACGACACAGTTGACGATATCCCATCGCCTAAACTGGAAGACAGCTTAGTGCTTACGCCGTCTCACGGCGGCGGCGCGTCCTCGCACTCTACCGATTCCCTGGCGGCCCGCTCGGCGCAGCACGAAAAGGAGCTTCGGAAGCTCGAGGAACGCAAGCGCAAGATGGAGGAGAAGCTGCAGCGCACGCAGGAGCGGGCGCTCGCCAAGCGCAACGGCGAGGAGGCCGGCAACTCGTCGCGCGAGGAGGCGGCGGTGCAGAAGCTGCGGGAGAAGCACGAGCGCGAGATGGCCAAGCAGCAGGAGAAGTACCAGCGGGAGATGAAGAAGCTGGAGGCGAAGCGGGCGAGCGAGCAGAAGAAGGCGGAAGAAAGAAAGAGGAAGGCGCTGGAGCGCGAGGAGAAGAGCAACCTGGCGATGGAGCTGAACAAAGCGCGGGCGGAGCGCGACATCGCGCGCAAGCAGGTGGACATCCTCAAGGAGCAGATCGGCGACCTTCAGACGCAGAACACGATGCTCGTGGCGCGGCTGGGCCGCGAGGGCATCGCCGTCGACGACGACGTGAGCTCGAGCAGCTCCGTCAGCGGCGCCCGCAGGAGCCTGACGGAGAAGTCACAGCTCCTGGCCGAGAACAAACCGAGGAGGGCCGAGACGATGCGTTCGTAGGAAGAGCGTGACACTACGTGCGTCGGAGGCTGGCCGGCTGCATATTGAAACGGCCGGCGCACTACATACAACGGACAGGAAAGGGGTCGTCTTACATGAAGCAACGAAGAATGAAAAAATAGCAAAGCAAATGCAACAGCAGGCGATTGATTGAATTGGCGTGCGAGCGTACCTTACGAGATACCATTCAGGGCGTCGACGGAGCGGCAACGACTTGGCATTAATTGGGTTGGTTCGAACTTTTTCTTTCCGGCGGTCAAAAAGGGACGGGGAGGAGAAAGGCTGAGCGCGAGCTCGTCTGAAACCACTGTGTTGGATTTTTCGGTTTTGTGTTTCTGGATAGGTACGATTGGCATACATGACGAGGACTTGACGAACCTGATGAAACGTAGTGTGTAGTGTATTAGTGGCAGAGACATAACAAACAAAGCATACATAGATCGTGGGCTGTAACGCTGCAAGAAGAGACAAGAGACAGAGAAATTACGACAATCGGTTGATGGACGCAGAGCATATAAGTGAAAATGTGGATGTCTGGCAGCTATGTATGTAATATACGTGAACATATACGCGAACCATCAATAAATTGATGCTGATCTAACCAGCCTACCTACCCATCGCACATAGCAAGCAGCAGCCCATGAACCCCAGCCTTCCGGCCCTCGTCCCGAAACCGCCCCAGCTCCTCCCCAACCCCGCCGTCGCCAGCCCTAGCGAGCGCCGCCCCGCCGACCAGGACCCGCGCGCAGATGGCGAAGACCTCGGGCTTCGCCGTCCAGCCCAGCGGGCCGTCTCTTTCCTTCTCCCGCGCGAGCCGCGTCAGTGTCCGCAGGCCCGCGAGTATCCACTCGGATAACGTCGCGTCGGGAGACGAAGGGGAAGGGGGTGGGAGAGACGAAAACGCGCGGCTCCACCGCCGCGCCTCGCGCACCTCGTCCACGTACAGGTTCTGGTCCTCGACGACGAAGAGCGCGTCGTCGAAGCGCAGGGCCTCGGCCAGCTGCGCGGCGGCGGGGGGCCAGCCGCTCGGCGGCAGCATGGCCGAGGCGCTGCCGGTAGGCACTGCTTCCGCGAGGGCGGGGGCGGGCGTGGCGTGGCCGGCTACGCGGCACGCTACGTGGGCGCGGAACGCGGCGGTGGAGCCGAAGCGCGCGACGAGCCAGCGCAGCAGCCGCTGTCCGGCCTCGACGGGGACGAGGCGCTGGTTGGAGAGGACGGGCGACGCGGCGGAGGCGGCGGCGGCGCGGATCTCCTCGTCGTCGTCGTTTAGGGCGTCGTAGAGGGCGAGGAGCCAGGGCAGGTGGGCTGTGCTGGGGCCGGTTGGGGGGAAGGGGATGCGGGAGGAGAAGGAGCGCATGGCGCTGACGGCGGCCATGCGCGTGTCGAATGTCTAGATAAAAGGTAAGTATGGGATTAGAAACCTGTGGGTAGTGTAAGGGGGGGGAAGCCTAAGATTTACTCACCCTATCTGCCATCCCCGCGTCGCTCATCATCGCGCCCCAGGACCGAAGCTGTGATTCTAGGTCTGAGCGAACGGCTCCCCCGTCGGGACGTGACATGATCGTGGCTAAGAGCGGTCCGCTTGCGCGGATGATGGCGTCTGACAAACTGGGATTCATGGGCTTTCCGCGGAGATCTGCCCATAGTTGGGTTATGACCTCGTTCGTAGGGAGATGCTTTAGCCCTTCTCCCGACGCCTCGCACAGCATCCTGTCCATGAGGGTGGCGAGATTCTCTAGCGCGATTGTGCGTGGTTCGGGGGCGTCGGTCTTGAGGCATACTTGCACATACCCGTCAACCAAGTTCGCTTGGACTTCCTCGGGCTGGGCTAGGTCAGTGGCAGACAAACTCTCTAGCATAGAGCAAGCAACATTGATATCGCTGACACTTGTCAAAAGCGATGCTAATGTGCTATCGACTCCTCTATTAGCTTGTCCTAGTGCGTGGTGAACAGACGCCTCTTCAATCCTAATCTTTAGGAGGGCAGATGTGGACATCATAGATCGGTCGGCATTATTCCCAACTGCTAAGGCTCGAGATACTAAGGAGTCCAAGGATTCATCCGCGGCGTTTTTTACGGGTAGGACTCCTATACGGTTTAGCCTAGCCACAAAGCTGACAATTTCTATGTAGACTGCCCTTGTTTCTGGGCATGTGCCGATGCAAGTGGTTACCGAAGGTAGTCTCGTAAGTAAGCTTACAAGCCTAGCGCCGACATCATCTTCTACCAGGTCTGAGTTAAATCACATAGGTTGACGGTGTAGGGAGTGAAGCTGCTTACCAGAAAGCTGATCAGGCATAACGTCGGCCAACCTCTCAAGCAGGAATTTGAGCGTCAAAAGTGTCCCGTGGGATTTATTTGCGGATAAGCCAGAGCTAGCCAAGAGGTCTTCGACGGATCCAAGCCAACCTGGCTTGAGAAGAAATGAGCAGAGGGTGCGAGCTGCGATTTCTCGAACGTGCCATATGTGGCTACCCAGGTACCACGCAATAATATCGTATAGCCTATCACGGAATTCCTCCGGTGGGCCAGCACGGCGGATTATATCTAATGCTGGGAAGACGGATTCTGCTGTTTGCGAGCCTATCAGGACCCCTTTTGATTGTTGGCCCATCTCTAAGAGGTTTACAAGGAGCGCAGGGAGAGCCTGAAACTTGTGATAGGGAATCTTGACAGTTCGCCCGTCCCAACCTGCCTCGATGGATGTCTTGCTTTCGCTTGTACCGAAGAGGCAATCTATAAGACTTCGTAAGAGCAGAAGGCCGCAGTTTCGAATTGCCCATCTGTACATATTAGTTTACGAGTAGACACAGCAAATGGGCAGTTTGTGACATACATCTCAGACTTAAGGCTGTTTGCTGCAAGTTCGAGACATTCGGTGAGATATGATTCCGCCCTCCTGCTTAGGAATGAGCTCTTGAAGATATCCTTGATGCAATTCAACGCGTGTACTTGAGGCAGATTGGACCCATCGGTCTCGGAAGCGAGCGCTGGTCGGCAGCTTATGTCTTGTAGGTTGCGAATGACATCTTCAAAGGATGGGTGATCCGCGTTGGAAGATAAGATGCCGACGATAAGAGCCGGGATACCCGCTGACCGTCGAGTCGTTGACGCTTGCGTGTGGATGCAATTGAGAGCCCCCTGTCTGACGTCTTAGTGGCGTCCATACGCTTGAAATAATGAGTTCTACAAACCTGGTACCATTCGTCTAATAAACTAGGTCCGTCATTTGGAAAGTATTTCACAAGCTGGCAACAGCTAGTAAACGTTTGAGATACAGTCGTAAATGCTCCTCGGTGCCTCAAGTTTGACAGCTCATCGAACGTCAATCTTCCAATAGCCTCAAAGTTCTGCCTTGAAGGAACGAGAAGTCCATGCCCTCGCGTCTGGCGAGCGTTACTTGCGATAATACGCATCAAATTACTCCAAACTACTTAGCAATCATTTCTTGGTAAACGTGGGTCAGCCTCTTACCTCGACTCGTGAATTGCTCGAAAGCTGTAGCTAAGCAAGTCCTTAGTATCGAGTCCGTCGACTTCCTCAAGTTCTTCGGGTAGATGACCTTCAGGCGAATCGTCGCAAAGAACATGTCTGACAGTCTGCCATATTCTCGAGCAGCATGCGATAGCGCGGTCCTGTAATTCAGCTAGGGATTCCAAGTCCGTTTCAGTGAACTTGGTGCTTGAAAACGAGCCCCATACATAGCTACACCAATCAGCAAGTATTCGCCTTTAACGATATTATTCGACCAAAGCTTGCTTACCGTAGGGACGCGAAGCTACCATGCACCGGTGCTTGAAGCACTGCGGTGGCAAGGTCTTGTTCAGCTGCAGAGAGCTTAGCTTCAAGACTTGATAGCACCGACAGGGGGATCTGTATGCGGTCGTCTATATTCTTGCTCCAGCGACATAGGAGTTCAAACGATCGAGCTGCACCATCGGAGTGGTCGGCGCGAGCAGTCCTCCGGGCGAGCTCGTCCGCCTTGCAGCAAAAGCTCTGAAGTTCTCCTCCAAGCGTCCTTTCTAGTCCGTCTACTAATTTCTGTAGCTCTGGGTCTTTGCTTTCTGGCGAAAGTGACATGATCAATGAAGCAGCAGTCTCCCTTACATCATCAAAAGGATCCATGATTAGATCCAAGACAGAGCGGAACCATGTCTCGTCGACAAGCAAAGTTCTTAGCTCGGAAGAACTGTCCGCGCTATTCCCCGGAAGCAAGGCAGGTTTGATAATGAATACCATTGCCTTCAATGCGGTAATATGTCGCTGGTAAGATGTAGTGGGAGCAAGCTCGTTCTTGAGAAACCCTACATACCAAGAAACAAAGTCTTCATGTTGACGTAAGGCAATACGGATCTCTGCAACAGCGTCTACTTGATGTTTCTCGGCTTGACTATTTGTTCCCTTCAAGGGAAGTTTGGGAGTTGATCCTGTTTTGTTGATCTTTTTAAGTATCCGTTCACTTTCCTTTCGCAGGGATTCGACGGTACTTTGAATACGCTTAATCATGTTTCTCGAATGGCCCAGTACATCATAGCGCATCTTTGGATCGGGATCTTCGTGAAATGACGGTAGGTGTTGCTTGAGCAGCTCCAGAGCTTCTGCTGTATATGGTTTTGTTGTAGACGGTGATGCAATCAGAATTGAAATGGCCGAAGACCGTGCTTCATGAGAGTCATGGCAAAGAACGCTCTCAAGTATATCTGGCCGAAGCTGAAAAGTCGACTTGGTATCCCGATCTGGTCCTTTGCGCTGCTTAGCAAATCTTCCGGATAGATACCCGAAGCCAACAACTTACCAAGGCCCGGCTCATCTACTGCTCCGATCTTCTTCCCCGCTTCAAGCATAGCAAGCCATAGCATCGAGTTCAGGTCCCAGCTATTGTTATCCTCGCCAGTGAGTCTCTGTAGAGAGGTAAGATGATGGAGATATGTTAGAGAGCCAGTTCGATCAGCCTTGAATAACGGAACGAAGATGTAAAGTTTAATTGGCTCAAGATAGTCAATATTCATTTGCAAACCCTTGTATATAAACTCGTGCCATATTTCGGGTTGGTGCCTGGTATCTTTCCCCTCGTACCAAGAGCTGGTGAAGATGGTGACAAGAAGCTTTCCAGCTATGGGACAGACATAATGTAGCTCCATCCAAGCAAAAATCTTGGCGATAAAGTCATTCCAGGGAACATCCTCGTCTGAGGGGAGATCATGAATTTGCCGATAGATCTCTAGGACGTGGTTCAAGTATACCAGCTTCTTCTGGATGAAGTAGTCTAGAGCTAACATAGCAGATTTTATCGACGGTCGAGACGACTGTTGTGTAATAGTGGAAAGGGTGCTGTTCAATATAATTGCCTTGACAGAGGCTCCAACCTCCTGTGCAGGGTTCTTATTAATTGAATAAGCAAGATAGTCGAGTACGAGCCTCATGGACCGGTGAGAATCTTGCTCATTCCACTCCATGAAGAAGTCGAAAAGCCTGAGGGCAGTGCTTTCTGCGAAAGCAAAGTCTCGCAAGACGTATTTGGTAGACTTGGAACATTGCTCAACAAAGCCATATAGCTTCACGCAGGCATTCCCAGATGACTGTCGTGGTTTTGCTGCACCTAGGAGGAGCTCTTGGAACATAGCTTGCCTAAATGGATCATATAAACGTAGGGCAAGCTTCATTGGAACAGTCCAGACTTACCATAGCTGCAAATCTTCAGGCTGTTCCTCAAGCCATGAGAGGGCATGTTTTGGATTGAAGTCAGTGTTATTGATGCTCGCAAGCATCTGCGACTCCATGGTGTGTCTTTGTGTGATGGTAGGGTGAGCTTGTGGCTTCTTCCCCCCTTTCCATGTCACTATATGTTCCCAAGTTTATATCCGAGTTCGAACATGTGTGATCAGAAACAGGAGAAGAGGACACAAGCAGTCCACCAACTTGGCCACCAAACTTCCAGGATTATACAGTTTGCGATATCCTCAAGAAGAAGATTGTCCAAGATGTTGCGTGAAAACTGGAAGACGAGTTTAGTTTTTGGTAAAAGGTAGTTACTTGTTCTGTGATGCCTCGTTATGCATTTAACGGAGCATAAAAAAGCACCAGAATTTGAGTTTATGCCGAATGGGCCAGGGTGCTGTATCCTAGCGTACCGTTCTACGTACTGTTCTGGCGGGTAGCGCACGGACCAATGGCAATTTTCACCTCTACTATCCTTGCCTACTACGCAAGAGGGAAACTTTTTTTTATCGGAAGCTAAGATCCCAATCGTCTTCAAATCGCATACTGCGACAATTCACGCAGCAGCGATAGTGCCGACAATCACAACTATCCTGTTTGTCCTCTCCGAGATCAGTACTCCGATATTGTAACTGGCAGCATGTCCATCTGGGATACACTCACAGGGCGAAAGTCCTCATCTTCGTCGCAACAGTCGTCAGCTTCCGAGTCAAGCTCCGCTTCTACTACCACACCGACCGACACCTTCACCCCGACCCCTTTCAACCCAGCAGAAGCGCAAGGCGTGGATTCCTTCTTGAAGAGTTCCGCATTCGCCGACCCCTCTCTACTGCATCCCTTGGCAGGCCTGGACAAGGAGAGTCTGGAATATTTAAGCTTGGAGGACTCAGCTCTATCGGACCTGCCCGGCGCGCGATCTGCTATACCCTCCCGAGGTTTCAGCGACGACTTGTGTTATGGAACCGGCATCACATACCTTACCGCTTTGTCATTGGGAGGCGCGTGGGGTCTTCAAGAAGGGTTGAGGAGATCTGCCGGCCAGCAACCGAAGCTACGTCTGAATTCAGTCCTGAACGCTGTCACGCGAAGAGGCCCGTTCTTGGGTAACTCTGCCGGTGTTGTCGCCATTACCTACAACTGTTTCAACTCGGCCATTGGAAACCTCAGAGGAAGACATGACTCGGCGAACACCATCGCCGCGGGGGCTTTGAGCGGCATGCTATTCAAGAGTACACGTGGGCTCCGACCGATGCTGATATCAGGAGGTATCGTCGCATCAGTGGCAGGGGCATGGGCGGTATGAATCTCGAAAGCTTATTTTGAACATCATTACTAATTTCCTCTAGGTCACGAGAAAGGTCTTCCTCTCCGAGGCGGACCTTGAGCAGCACCTTTAAGAGGCCTGGCAACGTTCGCTCACAAACGGACACATTGTCGGCTTGGGTATGGAACTAAGGGAGGGTTGTGTATGATATCGAACCCGATAACGAGGCCTTGAGCCATACGATAATTCGATTTAATTTTCGAGGTTGGGTGGCAAGCGATGGACGATCTCTCCTCCGGCTGGGTGTATAAAATCGGTGGTTACGTGCATAGCTCATAGAAAGCATCCGCGGTCGTGGATAGGTAGGCGTTCATATAGGGACGGAAATGAATTCTTCATTTTGAACTTATCTCGATTCTTCATGAGAGGCTATGATATGTGCTAATAGGGGTAAAGGGGTACAATGCCATTAGGGGCTGATAACCTAGGTCCCTAAGGTATGTATCCATCAATGGATATATTATCGGGTTATCTTCCTGAGGTCTACACCTGAGGTATTCGCCTTTGGTGTATAGATAAATCTATTATTTAAATATGCGTACCTGCCTAAGGTCTCTGCCAAACAGGGGAGACACAAATTGCTTCGTTGCTTGGGTTTGTCGGCCTCGTCTTCCGATTTCACAAGTCCACGCACTCTTTTTTAATTCCATCCATTTTCCAACAGCAGTTTGCGAGCATTTTCTTCAATCGCCAGCCGACGTATTCTCTCTCTCCTTTTACGCAACGGCCGACCTTCCCAACATCGACATCGGCATCGCTGATCCTCGAACTTTCTCCCTTTCGCTAATCGAAGTTGGCTGTTGAACAATGTCTGCCGAACGATCTTTTTACCTCTTAGACAAGGCTGGGCTATGTGCTGCACGTCTTGTTGAGAGCGAGTCCTTTGGAACACATGATGAGAGCGCATTCGATGACGCATTTCAAGGACCTCGCGCACAGAAAAAGGAGCGCGACTCAATTCTCAACTACACAGATTATTATGATCTTAAAGATCGTAAACAGCACAGTGGTCTCTCCCTGGCAGTGGAATGGGTGCTAGAGTCCATGGCCAGGAGCTCGGGGTTAATCTCCCAAGCCGAGGACTTCACCAGCCTCACGCTGTACGATAAGGTATTTGATTGTACTTCTCATATTCTACTCCTCCAGCTCACAGATAGCTAGGTACATCTCGCCGCGCGATGCCAAAGCTTGAGAGTGTACGATCCTACCCTTGAATACGATGACAGTGGCCCACAGTACAAATCCGAACCGAGCAGATCCAAGGAGATGTTCGTGATCCGAATCACTGCCAAGAAGACAGCTGCCCTCTCGACCTTCTCCGCGCCAGTCGATCCAGCAGAAGGGTTGGTTCAATTCCACAAACGGCTACGACTAAAAGCCGAACCTTTCTACGCGAACGGATACTCCAGCAAAGCACCGTACCCTCCAGGTTATCCGGCACAGCCGTCCATTTTTCGACGTCACTGGTGGTCGTACTTGAAGTGGTCCACCGGTCTCAACGATGACCAGCTTAACAGCTGGACCTACAAGCGAATCAAGTGGACCGACGACGACAAAGAATTCAAGTTGGATGTAAGCGAAGGTCGCCTAGATACCCAGGAGCAGTATGAAGCAATGCTCCGGTCCGTTCGAGACGAAGACCGGAACGTATCGGTCGTGTTCATCCGCGTAAGTCCCCTTGGCCAAAGAGAGTACACTGTAAGCTGACACAAATATGGCAGACTTGGGAGTTAGACGCGGTCAAGCACACCCATCCGACATTCCTGGCTTTTGAGAAGATTATCGATGAAGTCCGTGAACAGTTCTTAGCTGAACTGCACTCCGAGAACGCGGCTGTCACGACTGGACAATCATAATGGCACCAAGAACTTCTTCAGACACGCCACAGGCATAATGCGTATCGAGAGATACTGCAGGGGTTTCTTTTTGCTTTCTTTTTGCTTTCTTATTGCTTTCTTTTGATACCCAACAGGACTTCGGGCCTTTGGCTTTTCGTCTCTGTTTCGCTTCTCTTCCCCCCTGAATAGACTATCGTGCGCGATGTCCAGGCTTTGATGTTGGGGGATTGCTTTTCTGAGACTAATACATGAATTGGTCAGTTGTAGTTGTTCAGCTTAGCCACACTATGTGCCTAGGTGCCTGAGCTTGGTTTTAGGAGCAAACAATTGACCCTCACATGATACTGGATCCTTGAAACTGTGAAGACTCCATATTTGCTAACTGTGATTTGGATGATAATGCACTGTGCCTTCCCCCATCTTGCCATCTAGGTACATTGACCTATATTAGTATCCGATGACCCCGTACGAGGGGTGGGATAGGGCTGTGACAGCAAACCTTCCATCTCATCATTCTACCTAGGTTACCAGGCTGGCAATACTCAATGCAACCAAATTCTCTCCGCTACTATTAATTCTATTCTTCACCAATTCCCTACCTAGGTAAACAAACTAATTACGAGGGAACAAAGCGATCATGTGTCTCCCATGCTGGCCCGTCAAGGACATTTACCTCGAGGAGGACACGAGGCGACCACGACCCAAGATGATCTGGTATGCGTGGGATGGAACCAAATGGGTTCCAGAAAGGGAATATAGAGTAAGCACCTCATTTTCTTGAATTCTACTATGCACGAGACAATCTACTCAACCTAAAGATCCAAGGACCTAAGGACCTAAGGGGTACCTTAGGCATGCAAACCATAGGGACTCGACCAGTCATGACTCTAGGAGCAAACAAACCAGAAGATAACCTCAGGCAACTGTCAACACACTTGATGATAAAAGAGGGCGAGGATTTCGAGGACCACTATCTGTCTTGAGTCACTCAGCCCATGGACACGAAATACAAAGCTCCGTGCATCTAGTTCTTTTCATACCCAACCGTTCTTTCCCCATCTTCCTTACCTTAACATTCCTTCTCTCACGCACACAAATTAAAAAGAGACATCTTCGGGACTTCCAACTTTCATCCAATCATACCGGTTCCATCTTTTGATTGCACAGAAAGAACGTCCACATCCCTAGACTTGTCTACTGTGCATCGTTGTTGCCAGACCCATTCTTTCCCCCTTCTACGAGCCCATAAATTTCTTGCCTGTCACCTTGCGGTTGCCCGTTGCCCCTTGCGGCTGTTTGTTCATCATGGGCTTTTCGCAAACCCCCGAGACCAAACCCAAGCACTATCAACCACCTACTGTTTCTTCTTCAATTCCTCCCAACGAACAACCCAAACCCTCCACCACTCGCGATACCACTCGCAACACTAGTCGCTACACTCCTCGCGACAATACTCGCGACACTCGTGACACTCGTGACACTCGCGATACTACTTACAACACCGCTCGCGATACCCAGATCCCGGTGCGACAGCCTGAGAAGGACTCGAGAGCAAGCGTGAACCCGCCCAGAACTGAAAGCAAGGTCAAATTTGAGTCTACTTACCAGAAGCCTGGACCTGGTTTCAATCAGATCGTCACCAACGTGCCTGGTGTTGGATTGGTTTACAACAACAACCAGCACAGTCAACCTTTCAACGGCCACAACCCGGCCTCTGGTCAGCTTCCGCACCAGCATCAAATCCCCGGTGCCACTCATCAGACACCTCAGATACTGCCCCCGGGTTTCTCCCAGGTTCCTCAGGTCCCTACTCAGCCTACAGGCCACCAGAATCATCCAGCCATGGGCTACGTTCACTCCATGCCCAACCAGGGCCAGCACTTCCAACCCCCGGTTCCTGACACCACCTACGGACCCATTCCGCATACTTACCGCCCGCGCTTCGATGCGGACAATGGCACTGGCCAAGGCCAATTCGTGACCATCGGCGGAAATGTCTACCAGGTTCAGCAGGCCCAGGCCACCGCCGGCGCTGCAGCGCAGGTCTATTACGTGTCCGTCCAACAGGTATCTGCTTTTACTCAAGGCTCATCAACCGCGTTACCTGTCTATGAAGTGACCCCATGCTATGTCGCCCAGGAAGCGTCGTCCCAGCAGCCTATTTACTACATGGTTAATGCAAGTCTCATCCGAATTTTAGCAAAGTGGCTGTTCGGACGAATGAGCGAACCTTTTCCACTCGCCGGTTCAGATGAACTTATCATAGCCCACCTTCAGACAGACACTTTCCTTATTGATTTCTTCTTCTCGACTTCATTTTCGTCTGAAATTGGAAGCTAATACGTTTTTCTCTTAGGGCGCAACCGGTAACGCATCCCAGCCTATCCTGATGCAAGTCCAGGCTGGCCAGCAGCCGCCCCAGCAGCCTGTCTACGTGCAGGGCGCTCCTGGCAACCCGACTGGACCAGTCTTGGTGCAAGCTCAAGCTCCGGGCGGTCAGCAGCAACCCGTCTATGTCCAGGTCCAAGGCCAGGGTGGCGGTCAGCCGATCCAGGTAGGCGCCCAGCCCGGCGCATACCCTGCTATGATGCCTCAGCACCAAGCAATGGGTGGCAGCGTCTACCCGGACGTGATGGGAATTGGCAAGACTGGAACTGAGATCCAGATCGACCAGTACCACACCGCCCTGAACAGCAAGGCCCTCGAAGGCCAAGACATCTCCCCGGCTGACCCCGACCCGTCTCGCATGTACTATTGCCGAGAGCTCGACGGCGAGTGGACCCTTCGCAACCGCTACGGTATCGACAATCTTGGTGACTGTCGTTGGTATGTCATGCCCGGCGGCATCTTCTATGCCGTCCGCTTGGCCGACTAAAGGGTGGCGATCGGTAAGTTCATTGCCCGCTTTGCGATTGTCTGCACATTAGCTGACGTTTCTAGGCACGTACCGCCTTGATTCGAGTTCCTTCTCTTTACGCGGCCTTTTAGCTTCTGCCTACGAGACACTTCCTTCCCCCGCATCAAGACCGCAGAGAGTTGATACAACTCTAAGTTCTATGTAAGTCAAGCACCACTGCCTTTCCATAGCACAAGTACTTGCTTGATGACTAACTTGCTTAAGCGTACAGCCTCTAAAAACCCTTGGTGGAAAGAAAGCCAGTCGGAACGATCTGGTTGGAAGGGCGGCCCCTGATTTGCAGTCTTGGGCCCCCTAGGCAATGCGGTTTCTTTGATTCCTTTTCTGACGATACTTGGCTTCTCCTGATTTGGTTTTCGCGCCAAGTTTTCATCCCTTGATGGATTGCACCTTTCGCTGATACGGCCTTTACGCTCGCGAATGAGGTTGTACACTGCCAATGGCAGCAATACCCTAGATGGACTAGCAGCCGGTACATGGATGAGGGTTTGCCTCATGCAGCACACCCTGAAGATCCTGTTTCTCGTCACATCCGCGCAGTTTTCCCGGGTTTTTTCTTACTCTGCATTAGATAGTATAGGAAATCGACTCTGATTCCCTATAAGACCCCACGAGATACCTGCGTTGTGTGCTTGGTTAGACGTGGTTGATGATTTTGAAGAACTGTGGATGTTACGTTAAGGTCGTTGAGGCTGAGACATGTCTTGCATGCACCCCTGATGCGCTTACCCGCTTATATTGCAGCCGGCATCAGCTGGCTCAGGCAGCATTGACCGTGGTGTCTAAACATTCCGGTTTCTTTGTTTTGTTTTGTTTTTCTTTTTTTCTTTCTTTTCTATTATTCGACAAAGCTCGATGCAACGCCCTCATTCGATATTACTAATAACAGGTGGAAAGGGGTTACAATGCTTTATCTACTGTCCGTCACGTCTCCGCAATGTTTCGTCTGCCCGTGTTCCCCCTCGTTTGTTCCCCCTCGTTTCTCCAATCTCCAACCTTGATTTGGGTCGCAATCTTTTTATGTGCGTAGTAAGATGCTCTGAAGGTCAACTTCCCCTTACTTCCGATGGTAAACTGGCCTTGATTCTCGGCTGGCCCCCTGGTATATGTGTGATACCTAGATGAAATCTGGGTTTAGGTAGGCATTTGGTTGTTTATTGACTATTGACTACTGTCTCCTCTGTAGACATTCACCATTATATCCATCGGCTATAAAATTAATGTTCAAACATCCTTTCCAACGCCATCTCGGCGACATAGGTTCATCCGAAGTGTACAGGTACTTAGACGGGCACTTAATTACTGTGGAAATATAGGTACCGATATGGAATCGATATATATGTCGCTAAGACGGCGTTGGAAAGGGGAAAGGATAAGAATCCCCACATCGAGCGGGATGCGAGTGTTACTCGTTGTTGCACAGGCCCGTCGTCTTCGGACCTACCCTCAGTGGGGTCCTGCTGTCGATCTTTGGTATATCGATTACCTTGAGTACTACCAGATGCACACATATCAGTCTCTCTCTTTCTATAGTCTATCAGAGTCCGTCTTATCGAGCTGCCTCATTAACGCACCCCCACGTCATTTTCATCACTGCCAGCTTCGTTGTCGACGACCCTACCCGCGGCCCTGACCCGGCCGTGGGCCTGGTTGCCGCCGCGCCATGTGACGGGCCGCAAAATACTCCAACTACCTACAGCCTTCCTCTTTAGGCCACGCCTAAATCCTCCTCTCTGGCTTAGGCGAGCCCGTGCTGTTTGCTCTCCTTACAGTAACAGTGGACTCGATCCGGGCGGGCGACCCAAACAAGTATGTACACGCACCGACGAAAACAAGCTCATACTCCGGGGAAGAGAGCTCGTCGGGTATTTAAACGTCTTAGGACGGGGTAGGCCAACGACTACGACTCGGCTCCGAGCCACTGGTCCCTGGTCCCTGGCGAACATGGACAACCTGGCGGGCATGTTTCCCCTTTCATAGTTGGCCGGACTCGTCGTGTATCGCGAATCTCCAAGTTGTTTGCTAGGGCGGACCCTTGTTTGTTCCCCCCCCGGGTCGCAAGGATAGCACTGTCACGACGACGGTCCGACTATAAGCTAGATATGATATAGATATATCTGGCAGGGCTGTTTGTTATATTTGTCCTCTTAGCCTTCTCGCTCCCTTGAGTGCCTCGATGTGATCACGCTTATATCGAGGTTGCCCGTTGGGCTTACTTACTTCCAGGGCTGCTCCCGGTCTATCGTGGCTTTGCTAGATGATTGTTTCTGTCCCGAACCATGGCGCCGGATGACCGCGGCCCCCAGCTCGCCGCCGTCACGCTGTCCTTCCTCGGACTCGCGGCCCTCACTGTGGCGCTGCGATGCTATGTCCGATTGTGCCTCTTGAAGGTGTTTCAGGTGGAGGATTGGTTAGCTATTGCGTCAATGGTAAAGAACCAACTCTACCCGGGGAGGACACCGCTATTTACTGATCGAGACAAAGGCTTGCTTCATAGGCTACGCGGTGGATGTCATGCTCTGCATTGAATACGGGGCAGGCAAACACCTCGCTGCCGTTCCTGTCGAGCAAATCCCGCTTGCTCTCAAGGTAGCCAATCCTTCCGAGGTCGAAACATGGAATACACTGTTAAACTAATTGTGCCTCCAAACAACAGCATAGATGGATTGGAGAACTGACCTACGTCGTGACGTCTATGTTTACCAAGTTCGCCGTCGGCCTCTTCCTGCTGCGTATCTGCTCGCGCGCCTGGCAGAGGTCTGTCATCTGGACTACGCTGCTCGTGTGCCTAATCTACCACGTCTTCTACGTCTTCATGACCGCCTTCCAGTGCCAGCCCGCCTCGTACTATTGGCTGAAATATAACCCCGGTACGGTCGGCAAGTGTTGGAGCGACGAGTTGGTCATGGGCTGTACGTACGCCGCGGCGGCAATCAACGCTACCACGGATTGGATACTAGGGTTGCTACCCATTGCGCTCGTGCAGAATCTCGAGTTGTCCAAGAGAACCAAGGTTCTGGTTTCGTGTACCCTAGCGCTCGGATCTATGTACGGCTTTTTACCCCCTTTTACCCCCTTTTACCCCTTACCTACTTCTCCCTTTCCTTAATCCGATATCCTAACGGATCCCTCTGCTAATCGCAACGCCCCGCAGCGCATCCACGGCAACCATCGTCCGCATCCCGTACATCTGGCAGCTGACGCAGCCGGGCGACTTCCTGTACGAGTTCACGGACCTGACCATCTGGTCCACGATCGAGATCGGCCTGGGCATCGTCGCCTCGGCCGTCGCGACGCTGCGGCCGCTCGTCAGGGCTGTGTTCGGGGGGTTGTCGTCGTTCTCGTCGCGCTATTCGCGCCGCTCCCACCCGATTCATTACTCGTGGCGCAAGTCCGGTACGGTGGCTGCGAGACGGAGCGGGGGTCCGGATCATCAGGGATACTATAGGATGGGGAGCTGGCGGAAGGACAGTGACGCCGGGAGAGGGGGGTATGGCAACGGCGACTTGAAGACGCCGGAGCGGGTGAGGTACACGCGAGGAGGGATTAGCAACTGCTAGATGCCGCTTTTGGTACTCGGGACATTACCCAGGGCACATTACATGCATATGCTGCCACAGCCACGCAGCCAAATAATACTGGGTGCGGTATGTATACGTCGATACTCACATTTAAGGATTTCGACTAAATGCGAGGGAGCGTCTGAAAGGATATAGAGCCTACAGTCCAACGGCAACAGTTCATTGCCCACGATATGTACATTCAAGTCAACTGGGCAGGCCAGCCGCGATGCATATCGTCAGGTTCGTGGCTGTACTAGCTGCCGAGCCTGGGTCACTAGGTTTCGCAGTGACTTGCATGGAGCAAGGGATTTCCGTATGGATCTACACGCATAAAGACTACCAGGGAACAAGACGGAAAAGCGAGGTCATCTGATTTCTAAAGATCTCACCGCAAAGAAGGTGCGCGTCAAATTCACGTCCGATCAAGAGAGGCGGCCGAGTTTTCCAACTTTGTGGCCATGTTCCTTCGCAGTAACGCTCACTCCGATCTATGGACCGAGTTCAGGAACGTCGACCTGAGACGACACCTGGTATCCCTCATCCCTCCATGACCATCAGAAGTGCCAGCTGGAGCAACCAAGAAGGGATTCCCAAGATACCTACTTTAGAAGAGGACTGCCAGCTGTGATTCGCAAGTTGCCTGCTCGAGCCCTAGTCCGGTGCGAGATGCGTGGTGTCCTTGCCTTTCATGGCATAGATACTCCAAACATCATTAGAACTAGATGCGACTGAACTCCAAGAGGGTATCGTGGAAGGCGGAAACGGGGCGGAGGAGGATTCCTTCACGATGGAGAAGGTCGGCCTCGGTGGCCACTCTTGTGAACAGTCTATTAAGATGCCCTCACCTTCAGAATTACAGATGAAATTTATCAGAAATCCGCCATTATAATCACTGTGATAGGATTGGTGTACGCAAAGTGAGGCCATCTATTCACGCAGAAGTCGTTGCGGACTAAGCAAGACCTATTGTATCGTGGTCAAACGGGAGGGCTTTGCTGATCTCAAGATCTACGATATGATAAAAGCTCTTTAACCAACCTACAGGATACGCTGGGGGGAAGGGGGGTTAGGGATGTGGTGCGTTTCTGTATAGGTTGGTCAGGGGTATCTACACGCATAGCACCATAAATAGGAAGTCCGCGATATGAGCACAGTCTATTTGTGCTCCTATTTGGCCTGCGTATTTCTAAAGCGAAGTGACAGAGACGAAATACCGAGTGGAAAATCCAAGGAGGGGTTACATAAATATTTCGAGAAAAAAAGAGGAAGAAAAAAAAAAAGAAAAGACAATATTGCCGCGGGCCAGATTCGAACTGGCATCTCAGTTGGATCGGTTATCTGCTAGCATCCACTAAAGCCGCTCGCTGTGGCTGGCATCCACAAGGTTCGAATTGTGGTGTCTGGCATCCGCGGTTTTACGGATTTAGTGGAGGCTTCTACAGGCCGCTTTTCAGTGTCATTACCATTAGACCACCGCAGCTTGTATTATTAGAAATTCGAACATCAATTTTGATACATAACCCTTTCGCCGGAGGGGGGGTTGTACCTCAGACCGGCTGTTGCTCGGGAGACGGGGTACTTCCAGGTAGGAACGTGTCGTAAGCGCAAAAATCAACGGAATCCTTCCCAACAAGACCATCCGCAACCGTTTCAATAGAGTTTTGTTCCTGCGGTAGAGCAACGCTGTGGGTTAATTGGTCGTGCGTTGTCAGGAGTGCTGGGTGCAGTCGTACCTCACAGCTAAGTCGAATGGCCCCTGAGAGCTAAAGCACTCGGTCTGTGATGATGTTAAAGGGGGCAACTTGAAAGTCTTAAGAGTGGCACGCACATAGTAATTGCAGGTATCCTTACGTCTTGGTTGATATCTTGTTTTGCGAATGACGCACCCAGTATGATCATGAGCCCATGGTTTTGAGCACCACGGCTGCGATACCTTCGCCACGAGCGTACCCATTCGCAAAGATATCCCACACTTGAATATATCAGGGCCAACAATAATTCTATTCTGAACACTTTACATTAGCTACACGTGTAGTATAACTTTTAGAAAGTCCTATCTGAGGGGCAGATATGGATAGGGGGCATAAACATCCAGGGACTAAGTATTCACCACGCGAGCGGTCGTGAGGTGATAACATTCAAAGCTCGCCGGAGCTAATACATATAGGATCGCCCATTTTCATGGTAGAAGCCCGGCTTGCTGAACCGATCATGGGGAATCCCGTCCAGGAGACGATGTAGATTTTGAAGAATATCCCAGACTAGAAGGAGAATTTACGTAACCTGGAGAGCACCAGCCAGACCAAGCGATAGCTTTCCTCTGCTTGTCATGTTATAAAACCAAGGCCATGTCTCAGGAGGAATGATGTTAGTGTAGAATAGCCTGACCTCTCACTACCTACATTAAATATCTTTCTAACAGTCCGACATGTCGCCATTATAAACTAATATTAGGCATAGGCCTATTGCCCTTTACGACTACTTAATAATATTTCTGGAACAAGAAATTTCGGCCAAGAACAGTGCTGCTGCCCTATAGAGAATTTAAGATACGCAGAGCCGGAACTTACCTTAGCCTTATTGGCATTATACACGCCATGTGAGCAGTTTATGTGACTCTATCTCAGAGGATCACCAGTGTTTTTGTACAAGGGAGGATGGCTAGGTCCTAGGCGTCTTAGGAGACCTGACGAGGTAGTTGGTCCTTTTTCTCGTCGAATGCTTCCTAGATGAGAGTGATAAAGAAATTCCGAAGAACTCAAAGGAAAATCATTCAGCGCTAGGTTTCTAGGCGAAGATTGATTAATGCCTCTCGTAAAGGTAGCGTAAGGGTCACGGTATGTAGTCGTTAGGATTATCAGAGCCGCATGCCTGCCTATTAGCATATAGCAAACTAGCATACCGTATAATTTCATATATGCATATTAACTCTATAGAGCATACATCTATCGGATGCCTATCACTTTTTAAGATCAACTTATCCTATCATTTTCACCACAATCCTATTCCTCACCGCGCGAACGATGTAATGGTATCGGCACCTCCCCACTCAGACGCCGCCGCCGCCACCGTCGCCGCGGGCGGCAATAGATACGAGGAAGCGCTCGACAGGCTGCGGACGCTGCAGCCGGTGCTCTGGGGCTTCAACCATCGCAACCGGAACCAGCACCGGCGCGCGGCGTGGTGGGGCGCCTTCGGCATGCTGCGGCGCCGCGTCGACAAGGTGGTCGAGGAGCTCGTCGAGGCCGCCGCCGCTGCCGCCAAGAAGAAGAGTAGCAGCAGCAGCAGCAGCAGCAGCAGCAGCAGCAGTAAGAAGCGCAAGCTTGTCGTCGAGGAGGCAGAAAAAGAACGGGAAGAGGAAGTGCGGGATCACGTGCGCTGGCTGCGTGATGTGCTGGTGCCGAAATGTTACCTGTACGTGTGCATTATTTGCCCTTTTTTTCGTCATGCTATCGATCTCTTCCTTTTTCTGCCATAGATGCTGACTGGGACCATGCAGGGCCTTCTCGCAGTTGACGGCCGACAACCAGTTCGCGACGCTAGGCGTCGTGCTGCTCAGCGCTCTGGCGCAGGTCAACGCCGCCTGCGCGCGGCTGGTAGGGGATGTTGCGCCAACGGGCCAGGACAGCGACGCTTCTGCGCACGGACCTGCTACCAACACCACGACTAGTAAGGATCTCGATAACTTGGATGGCACAAAGACGGCAGCGCCCGTCCGATCTATCCAGCATAAGGGCTCGGACAGAGGAGGAGCAGTGATATCGCGAGACGAAGTAGCCAGGGCCGAGAAGCTGCGGAGGAAAAAGCAGAAGCTCGAGGGGTCCGGGAGCCGCTTGGGATCTTCCGAGATTCCCGACCTAGCGAAAGGAGATCATAACCACGGTGGAGATGCCGCCTCGAAAGCAAAGGCCGGCGATACCAAGAATACCTCTGGGAAGGGGGAGTCGAAGCCGATTAAGAAGAAAAAGAAGGCCAAGAAGGGCGGTGACGAGTTTGATAATTTATTCAAGGGCCTATTTTGAACCGCGTACAAGATACGAATGGCGACGTTGATAGATGGGTAGCCTACCTACGTTTTATACCCCGAGGCATTTATTATTTTGCACAAAGTGTTTGATGCGCTTCTCAACCTCATACTTGCAATTACTATGAAAACTCGCGTTACAATAGTTGTGGTATAATAAGCCACCCAGACAGCCACGTTTGATTTAGCCCCTGTTCCTCAGGCCTCGTCGCAAATACGAGACCGACGCAGAGTTTTAATCCTCCAGATCCTTGATATGTCACCCATCTGATGCTAGCGAGCGTGTCTTTGCATTGGCAGAGGTATGAGCTTGAAGACTGCACCAGCAAAACCAGAATCTTCCAACATTCTAAGGACGCCATTCAATCCTGATGATCCCATCGTACTCAAATCCATCGAAAACAGCGGATAATCATTTGCACCTCCTCGGATGACTCTTTCGTTCGATATTCGACACTCTAGGAGATTGAGCGGTATGACCAAATGCGCGCCCTCATGTCACCAGAACCGGTCGCAAAGAAGCTACCCATTGGGCTGGGAGCGACAGAGATCACAGAGTTCTTGTGTCCTTGAAGCATCAGCTGCGTAAATCCTGTTCGAGGATCCCAAAACTGCACGCCGCGATCCTTGGAGCCTGACATGACCCAGTTGGCGTCGGGAGTCAGTGCGACACTCAGAACGAAATCCTAAACACATTAGCATAATGAAAAGCAGAGCGGCGAGATTAATACTAACTCGGTGACCCTCAAACGTCTTTACGCATCTACCCCCCTTGGGGCCAGGACCCTGCACGCCCCTGGGCGACGATAGTTCCCACATCTTGATGGTCTTGTCTAGACTGCCACTCACAAGATCTTTGCCGTTAGGAGAGAACGCAACAGAGTAGACACTATCTTTATGGCCTTCTGGGCCCTCTAGGCGCTCTAGGAGGTATCCTTGATGAATATCCCAAACTCGAACGCTCTTGTCAAGCGAGCCGGCAGCCACATACTTCGTGTCTGGTGAGATGGCAACAGTCGTGACGCCGTCTTCAATGGACAGGGTCAACATGTTAGTGCCCTGCTCAATATCCCAGAGCCTGACAGTTCTATCACCACTACCAGACGCAATAGTTCGGCCATCCCGTGCGAAGTCGAGCGAGTAGATATCTTGCTCGTGACCAGCAAAAGTGTTGCGGATGGTCCGGGTGGCAATGTCCCAAACCTATCTCAATTAGCAACTCGTAAACGCATACTTTGTGGTGATTTAGGAACGAAATAGAACCTACACGAATGAGCTTGTCCTCGGCACCAGTCGCTAGGTACTTGCCATCGGGGCTGAAACAGACGCTTCGGATATATAAATCTCCCGATATATCGACGTTCTCATCCTGCAGCACGCATACTTTCTCTCCAGAGGTCACATCGTAAATCTGGGCAGACCTGTTGCAGCCAGTTGCGACATACTTGCCATCGTGGCTGAACCTGACGCAGCAGACAACACTCTCGTGGTTCAAAGTGTGGACTAGATCGACGTCTAACATGCGCGGAACGTGCTGATTAAAGATAACGAACCAATCATCTCGGGTCTTCTTTACGTGAGCCGGGAGACGTTCGACATCCAAATCGCCAAGCGCGTTGTTCACTATGGGGTGAGGTGGCATTCCTCTATGATCAGGGGCAGGATGGTTGGATACCTGCGGGGAAGCACCAGGCCCAGCATAGGGCATTGGGGTATTGATCTGGGGAGTAGCAGGCCCGCCAGCAGGAGGTCTACCAATGCCACGTTTGCCCGGCCCAGGCGAAGCGGTAGTCTGGGGAGGCTGACCAGGGAACCCGTTGGGAGCAGGCCCCTGATAGGGCTGCTGGAAAGGAGGTTGTTGCGAAGGCGGTGGAGGAGGTGGAGGAGGCCCTTGAAGGCCCGGAGGGGGCTGTGGGATTTGGTGCTGAGGCCCCGGGGGTGGTTGCTCCTGCGGAGTCGGCTGCGGCGGCAGACCGCCTTGGCCACCTTGTCCGGTCATTATACCGCTGAAAAGGTTATTGCCCATGCCGATGGAAGGAGGCGGAGGGCCCGCAGAAGGACCGCCATGTTGGGGCGGGCCAGGTATAGCAGGCTGAGGGGCACCTCCTCGTGCGGCCTCAAGCTGGCGTCGGAGCAACACCATCTCCTCTTCATATCTATACCGAGGTTAGATACTCGTCTCTCGAGCTTTGGACAAGCTACAGTTTTTCCTTACTTAGCTTTGATATTCAAATGCGACTGTTCAAGCTGGTACACCTTCTCTCTAACAAGCTGTGCATCTTGAATTTGCTGTTGAACTACCGAATCGTTAGCATATCGACTCGCGCCAGTTTCAACCAAATTTTTTTCTATTTTTATTTTTATTTTTAAAAACTCGACAAGGCGCAGCTGGACACTAGCATCTCCTTCATCTTTGTGGGATGTACGTTGACTTACTCTGCTGCTCGTAGCCTTCGTTTAGGCGGATTTGGTTATCGAATTCGGATCGAATCTGCTCGAGGAGCTCGTTGAGACGCGCCGCATTTTGCGGCATACCGCGGTGCGGGTACATAGACATTTTCGAATACGGTATCGTCGCGCGGAGGGATTGCGATCGGATCGGGAGACTAATAGTACCTGAACCAATATGGGTACCGAGGTATTGCGATGCTGGTGATATATTCTAGAGAATGTCGCGCGTGTTCTGTGTTTAGGTTTCGCCGAACGGTTTCGTATGCTCCTATTTGACCTCACGCCAAGAACACCCACCCTCACAGCCCAATTGTCTGAGTCTTTCGAGACGTGACAAGGCCTAATATGGTCGGGGGGAAGGAAAAATATCGAATCGGTGTTTAGTGACGCGCAAGCTGAAGCGCGATCTTGTCTCGTCGTCGGTACTATAGCGCCGACGACGATGGATATCGTTGGTCAAAGGGGCGGCGACGGGGTGACGTTGACGAGGCTGTGGAATACCATGGAGTGAAGAAAACAATTGAGAAAAAAAAATGAGAAGGGATGAGAGGAGTGGTAATACTCAGATTTGTTTGACAAGGGCTCGGGGGCTAGGCACGAGCTGGATACAATAGTAACCTGGATGCTGTGCGGAATAGTGGACATGTACCTCAAGTATCTTGGCTCTTGGCTTTTGATGGCTGGGTGCACGGACTTGCAGAGAACAGGCAAGATCCACTATGATGCTACATAGCTGGGGTATATTATGCCTTTTTCTTTTTCCGCCCACTAACCTGTAAGTACCTAACTATTACCCCTTTTGGTACAGTTTGTGTGTGTACGTTTTTTTAGGATTGCCGGGTTAAGGCTGCCTGCATTTCTACCTGCATTTCAGGTGGGGACATGGGGAATCCATTGGCAAGCAGGAAGGAGAAGCAAGCCCCTGCTGCCCTGGAAAGCTGTCCGGGCCTTGGCTTGGTACGTGTGGTACGGGAGGATGAAGTACCTAGCGGCTACCTGTCGGCTTGTCCAACGTCCAGGTACACTATCTGACTATGTACTTTTGGAAATGGGTGAAAATCTCATCACGATAGAAGTTAAGTGGATAATGGCCCCCACCTAGTCGAATATGGTAAGCGCAATGGGTTAGGTACATTAGAAGCATTGCTGCATCGGTACAACCGTGATGTTGGATGGCACAGGCTGCACAGGGTACAGATGGAACAGATAGACCGTTTGGGTGGGCTGCGCGGGTGTCATGTATATGCTATGCATGTATGTATGTACGTATCCATAGGATATATGTACATGTAGGTATGTATGAAAGAGGTATGCTGGCATCATGTTGCATCGTCTCAGCGCCTGCTTTCGTGCTTTGCGATCAATCTGCTATGTGCCTGAAGTAATCGGAAACCTTGCCGCCATGTACATCCTAAGGAAAACGGAGATGTGTGCGTGCTTGCTTTCCCGAGGTGGGAGTAAGAATAGGGGAGTGCCAGTAATGGAGCTGATGGAGCTAATGGAGCTAGCTCGGGAAGGTAAGGATCCACAGATGTAAGAAAATATGGAGACAGGGGCGTTCGGTGAGCCAACCGCCAGCCTGCAGGGAGCAGGGAGCAAAGGTCTCGGGCGTTTAGGCCATCCTTTTTTTCCCTCCCCCACCATTTGAACGCAACTTAATCAGTCTGGCGGCGATGCTACCGTAGACAACTTTCAAAGTAGGCTGAGCAATTTAACATCGATTGCATGCTGTTGCTTTGTTAGGTTAAGTAAGTAGACAGTTAGAGCAGTAGTTATAATTCGAGTTATCTTTTCTAAGCTACGCATCTATAGTTGAATACCTAAAGTATTTGTAAATATCCAAATAGATGTTATTAGTCAGCGATAGCTTAACAGATACTGTGCATCATCATGCAAGCCATTCTACTTTAGAATAAGGGGTCTAGTTCAACGCTAAGGTGTGCTTGATAACCAGTCTTTTGTCGTCATCGTTATTAGAATAAATCCGGAGTAAAAAGAAAAAAGCAAAGTCCTATACGGGCCGCGGGCATAGGTACGGGTACTAACATAATGACACCATTAATGGTAAAAGCTCCAGGCCGAATCACTAGTTCAAATATTTTTATCTATCCAGCCAATGAACGTCAGGTTTAAAATTCGTCATATTACCTCGGGTCATCCACGCTATTTCGGAGCTATCTAATCTCCGGAGTCACGGTAGGGAGTAAACATAGCGATGCCCATCTCCAATAATAGGTCAACTTGTCCCAGCTCCACACGCCCGACAAGCCAAGCAGGGCTCTACGTGTGTGGTTCATGACTCGCCTTGTACAGTGGAATTAGACGGGGTTCGAACTTCGGCGAAAATTAACGTCCGGGAAAAAGAATCTTGGGGTAACCCTATCTGCTTTAACAGTTATTTCCAAGTTATGCTTCTACCTATTGTTATCAACCATTGCATCACCATTATCCGAACCGAGAATGGTACCTGTCTTCTTTTATTTGCTAGCTAAGGCTGCGTACCTGACTATCATGATGGTATGTACACATGTGAGGCTTACAGCTTGAAGAGCAAAACCCCTCAAGAGGCAAATCAACGGGAAAGAAGTATCTCAGACAGGCTAGCAATGTACACGCTAGTACGTGAATAGTACTCCACGCCAGGTAAATCTGGGGCCCGTCTTATGATAGCATATGATTCAGATTCTATAGAACAGACTCTCTGTTAGTTCACAGACGAGATGTAACTCTTATAGATTCACTAATATCAAACTTTATAGGCAGCACAGCACATGCCACGACTATAATCCGGTGCTTCTGTACTCCATGAATCGCATCCATAAGATGTTGTAAACAGCTGGATGCTATGATATATTACAATCTCAACCAAGGTTCGAAAATTCTACAAGATCAGACAATTCCAATATCAGCCACGCCTATGTATAAATTAAATATAGTTTACTTATTTAAGAACATAATATGATAGTTTGAGCCTATGACTTAAATACTCATGTCATGTATATTTATGGTCGTAGCAGCGCTGACCCGGACTATTGACGATAACAAAATAACAGAATGGCAAGCCAGGTAAATACCTAGGTACCTATAGGTGCGGAACATCTTCTGACAATTATTCTGAAAATCACGACACCACCTACAATCTAGAAAGCAATGGTCCCCCCGGGCAATGCTGTTTATGACCACCTGGCCGCATGCATCAACACGTAGCTACAGGCATCTCAACATGACCAGTTGACTGATAGTTCCCTCAAGCCTTAGTACGGAGGATCGTGCAGTAGCTAGAGGAATGCCGCTTGGGATCTGATCGGTGAATTACTACGTTAGTCGCCTCGTAGAACTATGAACGGGAACGGTCCAACAGAAAGGTTCCCTCGGATCTGAACAATCGACTAGCCGCGATAGCTATAGCTACTCGAAATTGATTCTCTATTTAGAGAGATAGCTAGCTGGCTGTTGACTTCCCGCCGTTGCTCTAGGCCGAAGCTTGTTGTGTTCTTGGAATTTGTGTGCGTATGAAGGTATTTGAGATGACATAGGGCATCTTCTAATAACGGCTAAGTCCGGAGTGTCTGGGCTTGGATGAACTCTTTCGTTGAGGTCTTAATTTGCTTTAGCAAGCTCAGATTTTAGGAATAGCCACCTATCTCCGTGACACTGTCTAAGGCGCGCTCTGCTGGTTTCGAACCCGAGGATGATACTGTCAACCACTCATTGATGCGTAGCATTGCTATGATATCAATGACCGCACGCTGTCGACTCCAAATTAGACACAAGTCTTGTTGCTTTTTCAGGAGGTACGGCGTCCCTCACTTGGATTTCAACATGGAACCATATATTCCTTAAAGACATAATTCCAACTTGCAAAGTCTCGCCAGGAGACTAAGTAAGCGGTTGAGAGAACCATCGACGTTAGGTTAAGATAGGACGCGGACGTTCTGCCTACCAACAAACCTCAAATGTCGGGTCCTGAATTACGCAATCATACGTTGTTAAGTAAGCCCACAATGGCCAGTCGAGCCGTGCTAGTCGTGCGATGAAGAGAACAATGACTTTCAAGGTTAAGGTTAAAGAAGTTACCAATTCAGGGGTAACTTTAGGCTTGGCTTGAGCAAGAAGCCAATCGGGTCGCGCTACGTCTGCTCCATCGGGTATTACATAATCGCCCGAAGTTTGGATGTTTCGAGTTCTGGAGCTAAAACAATGCGGACTTCGGACCCCTGACTGGCGACCCTGCGAATAAGCCAGAAATCAAATTCGAGCTTGTTCAGCTTCATTTTATGCACTCAAAATATAAGTTAGATGATCATTAATGAGAACCTTACCAATTTGATCTCAGTAGATCTTCGTTTTTGATATGTACTCGCCGTTCGTGGGTTATAAATTTACAACACAGCTTCTCTGGCACTTTGCGTTTCATGTCCCCGTTTCTCCCCCCTGCTAAATGACGATGCTAGGTGATCCCTTTACTCTCGTTAGTGTCCGTGAATGGCAACGCGCCTATGGGGTTCTCGTTTTGTTTGGTGTCCAGCGTTATCGTGATACATTTCGAGCTCTTTCTGAGACACTGATGCTGTAACCTCCACGATGGGCCGATGGATCTCTGCTCTGTTGCCAATCAGCGGAGATGATCCGCACTCATCGAACATCATTTCCAGGGTTCTCGATGCGCAAAGCAACTGCTAGCGATTTGCCCACCGACCTCAGACAGGGCTGAAGAATGGAGTCTTCCTGTACCTCTGGCTAGGTATATTATCTATTTTCTCCCTTCTATTCTTCTGTGACCTTCTCCTTCCTCTGTCAAGTGCGTGGTATTTTCGTTTGTTTCGTTTCTTGCACCTGGTGTGCCTCTTCATTATTAATTATATTCCACTATGGCGAAATCATATCATACAGTTTCTCTTGACGAGGAACCTTTCCTTGCTAAAGAAGAAGGATCAGAAGAGAAGTGGAGGGAGGATAGAGGCAGCGATTTCATAACAGAGCGCTTGGACAGATTAAGTCCGCATTGGGCTTGGTTGTGCCATGCCGTACTTCTATCACTCTCCGTAACGTTCTTTGCGCTGTCGTTCTGTACCAAAACAGCGAAAATGACAGACGCGGACTATACGCAGAAATATTCAGCATGGTGTATGTTCGACGACGGTCTTGTTGTGTAAACATGAATGAATCTGACAATGCCACCAGCACCCGCTGCCAGCGCAGTCAAGTACGAGACGCAGCACTTCGACCTACCACCGATAGCAGAAGGTCCCTTCATTGGTAAAGGCGACGACGTTGACGCGAAATGGGAAGACATTTCACGCAGTATGTCCAAAGGCACCACCCGGGAGGATGCGTGTTAGATACTAACCTCAGTATTAGTCGGTGACACGATGATTTCTCGCGAAGAGATGGTCAATCTAGGTCTCGACCCCGACAGTTCTCTCGCCATCACGGACCCGAGAGACGGGAAGCCGGGCTATCGGGTCGCCATCGAGGTTTTCCATCAGCTCCACTGCTTGAATCTGCTACGGCAGAACGTGTACAAAGATTACTATGAGCCCTTGGGAGGAGATACGTCCGCGCCCGCGAAGGATCTCCAGGGCCATCTAGATCACTGCATCGACGCGCTGCGACAATTCGTCATGTGCCAGGGCGATATCAGTGTTTTCAGTTTCGACTTCCCATTCAACGACGGAGACCCGTGGCCTAACTACAGCACGCCGCGCACGTGCAGAAATTTTAACAGCATCAAGCAATGGGCTATCGACCACACAGTCCCGAAAGGACCGGACGAGCCGGAGCATTGATATTCTTTGCGAGATAGCAGATGCTTAAATCCTTCATGTATATAGCAACGGAATGCATGCCGATCGAGCAACAGCTTGACAAATAAAGCAGTGCCTTACATACATATAAGTATGTAAGTACGCGGTTACTGTAAGCGTCACACTTGAACATTGGTCATGTCAGAATCATGTTAGACAACTGCCCTGCTGCCGCAAGCCGCAACGGACCACAATTAGACGGATGTTGACGCAGCTTTTGAGGATTTAAAACGACTTACTACTGTAAATGGGCGTCACAGCCACCGTCGCCTCCACGTGCGAAAGGAGGGTGGAATACGAATACGAGAAGGACAAGGGGGATGGAACGTTAGGGGGCGTAATTAAAAACGGGGCGGTTCGCATTTCCGCCTTATCAGATCGAGAATGACAAGCTAATATGCGCATTCGCACAACCTAAAAAGGGTAATACTCCTACTACGTAGATAAAAAATGGAGTTTACCGCCACTCTGCAGCTTTCAGATCCCAGGGTGCTGGAGACTCGGAAGCTTGAGATCCCAGTGGTGTCATGCCATTCACGAATCAGAAGGCGGGCCGCCTTTTGCACACCAAGACAGATCAACCCCCTATTTCACTCTTCTCTTTTCTTCTTCTTTTTCCCAATTGGCAACTAGCAGGCATATTTAATTTGTCTACCGACATGATCATTGAATTGTTTCAAGGCTAGTTTCCCGTAGTCCATCCGAATGGGTCGATGTGTTTTGAAGATGGTACGACGTAAGAGATGTAAAAATGAAATAAAAGCAGAAGCCCACCCATCGTAGTAGAAAAACTCAACTCAATTCCCAGTCAGGCGGGCTTATCGATATACAGCTACAGTTATCTGTAGGTAACCACAAAGCTGCTAGACGCTCTAGTCAGGAACCATTACCGTCCCCTGACCCGCAACCCGCGACCCCCGACCAAATTTTGATCTAAACTCCGAGGGCCCCTAATTAGACAACTCAATTGCTTGACTCGCTGTTTGAGCCCGCGAAATTGCAGAGACCCTCCTCACCCTGAGTTTTCGGTCGAGCAAATTTCTACATTCTTTTTATACCTTCGTTCTTATCCGTGGCTGATTCGTCGTATTCCTCCAATCGTTTCCTTTCGCTCTACACCCCATTTCAAGATGGACGTCGTACTCGAGCTCACCGATACCTTCATAGGCGACTATGCCTACGCCTATGCGCTTCCTGCGCGGACTCCCTATGACTTGTTGGACAACACTAATGCCACAACTTCGCAATGGGAGTTCAAGTCGGCGAATCCCTACTTCACCGTCCAACCCAGCAAGTATGCGTACATGAGTATGTGGGATAGGGATAATATATATCGCCAGGCCATTACGCTGTTCATGGTCACCTGGTTCGTGGTCTCTTCTATTAAATTGCGCTGCATCTGCAACTAACACCTTGTCCCTAGGGTCTTCGGCTTCATCTTGTACTTTGTCTTTGCTTCGCTCTCTTACCTATTCGTCTTCGACAAAAGAGCAACGGAACATCCCAAGTACCTCAAGAACCAGATATGGCTCGAGATTAAGCAGGCTACCAGGTCGCTTCCGGGCATGTCCGCCCTGACGACCCCCTTCTGGCTACTCGAAGTGAACGGCTTTACCAAGCTCTACGACACGCCCGCGGAGGGACCCGGCCAGTGGTACGAGCTGCTGCAGTACCCGTTCTTCATCCTGTTCACCGACGCCCTGATCTACCTGATCCACCGAGGCCTGCACCACCCGCTCGTCTACAAGCACCTGCACAAGCCGCACCACAAGTGGATCATGCCGACGCCGTTCGCCTCGCACGCCTTCCACCCGGTGGACGGCTGGGCGCAGTCGCTGCCCTACCACATCTTCCCGATGCTGTTCCCGCTGAACAAGTTCGCGTCGGTCGGCCTCTTCATCTTCGTCAACTTCTGGACCATCATGATCCACGACGGCGAGTACGTGGCCGACAGCCCCGTCATCAACGGCGCCGCCTGCCACACCATGCACCACCTCTACTTCAATTACAATTATGGCCAGTACACCACCCTCTGGGACCGCCTCGGCTCCAGCTACCGCAAGCCCGACGAGGACCTCTTCCACAAGGAGAAGAAGATGAGCGAGGACCAGTGGCGCCAGCAGGCCCACGAGATGGAGAAGCTCGTCAAGGAGGTCGAGGGCGAGGACGACCGCACGTACGACGCTCCGGCTTCCAAGAAGAACAACTAAGAGCCTTGATTTGAGCATCGGCTATCGAGAAGTCTCCCCTTTGGTCGACCTATGAGGATGCATTATTACTCTGCGAGCGAACCGGCGAATGGAGCTTACAAACTGAAGTTGAATTAATTAGTGTTATGCACACGAAACAGGGGAGTTGTATATACTGGCAGAGATGCTAACCCCTTCGTAATGCCGGCGTTAATGGAGACCCCCATACAAAGGAGGGACGGAGCCATCTATTTTTGACGTGTGTGTAGACTCGATTCGAGTCTCTTTGGTCTAAATAGAAGAAGATGAAAGACGAAAAAGAAAAGAGGCGACTCTTTCGTCCCGTCGTTACCTAGATAGAAGTAAGACGGATACCTATACCGCAGCTTTAATGACCTAACAATAAAACCTAATATTTCCTCTAGTTTACGCAAACTGGAAACTTATTTGTTGTGATGGTGTGGTGATGCAAGTGATGCAAGGTGTAATCACTCGGTTGAGTTCACAGTTGCGTATTGGTTGGTCCGATATGTCCATAAGAGCTTTATGGTACCTGGGTTAATGGCTGGAGGTGTCTAAGTGAGCTCAAATGCGAGTCTGGTAATTCATCTTGGAAGCAAAGGTGATGTAGCTCTTAGGCTCATTGAGTGAATTCATACGATTTGCTATCTAACGTATTCCTATATAAGGTATTTATCATCGGAGTTTGATTTCTCCAGAAGGGGAAAAATAGATTTCTATGTCGATATAATCGATTTATGTCTGCAGTTGTAGGTAGACCTTCCATGTCCTCAACGCCCGCAGGATTGGAATCCGCATTTTCAGCCTCTACGTAACGGCACGGCATATGTACATCAGCGTAAGTTGAGGTACTACATGTGTATGTTGTGCTAAGTGAGATACTAATGGTAGCTATCGGACGAGCACGAACGGCCTGAACTTTACATGGACAGAATAATGCTACAAGAGAAAACCGGATATATTGTCGATAGACTTAAAAAATTGCTAGCGAGCATGTAACTTTGAAGAATCCAATACCGCCCGCCCTTTTTAAGCGTGCTGGAGTACTTCAATATTTTTTTTCACTCCCACCTCCCTCCATCCTTCGTACAACATACCGAGTATGTGGTGTCAGTAGCATAGTTTAGCAAGGTTAGATACTAAGTCTAGGTTGCCTTTCTCCAAAAGCGAATACCAGCACACTAAACCTTCCGACAGTCCGTATCCGTAAACGCCATCGCCGTCGCCGCCGCAAAAATACCAAGGAAATATGACTTGTACGTCGTGTTGAGGATAGGTTGTTCCGCAGCCCTACCTATTCCGTCCATCCATCTACCATCCTTCAATCGAGCCCGAAAAATTCCGTTGTCGACCCGATCCTACATCTCCTACAATATACACCACATGGCCAATCCTGCCGTCCCCTATCCGTGCGCGTGGGGTGCAGGTCGCGCAAGTTGAAGTTTTGCCCATCGCCTCGTCTCTCTTCACGAGAAGCTGACGAACTTAGGGTCCTTGGGCCGGCCGTCGGCGGCGATGCCGTTGGCGGAGAAGCGCTGCTCCATGTAGGCGCGGCGGGCGTCGTCGAAGGGCAGGCGGCGCTTCTTCATGATGGCGAGGATCTGGCGCTTGGCGTCGTCGTCGAGGCCGGCGCGCCCGTCGCCGCCGTCGACGTTGGCCCCCAGGTCGAAGGTGCTGCTCGACAGGCCCGCCTCCATGTCGCCCGCGAACGAGCCCGGCAGGTGCGAGTACACGTGCGTCCGGCCCGGCACCAGGCGCAGCCAGTGGCTGCGCGTCAGGTACAGCGCCGTGCCCGTGATGATCACGAGGAAGGTTATCGAGTAGAGGAGGTACGGCATTTTTGTGATGATTTGGTGGTTTGGTTTGTACGGATCAAGAGACGACGGGTATCGTGAGAGGCCGCCGATATGGTTGGTGAATTCGTAAGCGGGAGGGTTTCTGCGCAAGAAGGATCGCAGAAAACGCGGAGGGTGGGATGGGAATTAAAAAGGTAGATAAATAATGAACGTAGGAAGACTCGGCAGGTCGCAGCTGAATTGTGGAAAGAAAAAAAGTATCGCAGCTATGCCATCGGTGGAAGATGTTGCCGCATTAGTGAGAAATTCGGGAAGTCCAGAGAAAGAAGAGGATCGTGACTGACGACACACTTCCGAACGCTCCTAGGGTGGCTAATGTTAGTCGCCAGCTAGAGCTGAATTGGGCGAATGGGCTGAAGTGGGCAGACCTTAGCACCTTAGACTTTCGCCATTGCAGGGGAAGGGTCCTACGGTGTGGCTCGAGCATCGCACCTTACGCGTCCCGCATTTTAAGTGGATACCAACTTTTATGCATTGACGTTAACCGTTAACCGCTAGGACGGATCGGGTTAATTAAGCGACTCCCACACTTGGACATTTGCGCCTGTTGAGCTTTTCGAAATCAGCCATACTGTCGAAACACGGACATTTCGAACGAAACTATTCCCACCCTCGCGACCTCGCATACCCCAAGTTCATATTCAAGATGGCTCCTACTACCAGCAACCTCATCTCTTCAGACCTCGTCTGGGAGATTGTCCGTGAGTTCTCGACCTAGTTCATAGGCTTGAATTGGTCCGTGATCGCAAAAGTGGAAGCTAACGGGTGTGTGCGATTTGCGATATTCAGGAAGCAACAACGCCTACCTCGCCAAGAGCAAGGTGTCTGGTGGTGTTCAGTTCTCTCGGGATCCCCTGAACCTGGTGAACAAGAACTCCCGCAAGGTAAGAATCATCTGCAACTTTTTGGAGGTTTGGCTAACACTGTACTAGTACGCCGGTTTCGTGAACGAGAAGGTATGAAGGCCCTGATGATACGATCGCTCGATTACTCACGATAGTATAAACTTACACAATTGGGAAACTATAGGCTATTGGTATTCAGCCCGCAGAGAAGGGCGGTGTCAAGGTCATCACCAAGAAGGAGTCTGCGGCCCTGAAGCCCGCCAAGTCCACCGTCGAGGTTACCCACAGCGGCGGCCAGGCCACCAAGAAGTCAGTCTCACCCTGAATACTTATAATTCCATGTTGTGTGTGAAGATGGGTGGCTAACATGCGCTACTACGATAGGATCTACAAGACCGTTGCCAGCCAGACTGCCAAGAACGGCTACCGAGCCGACCTTCGTGAAGCCGCCGTCTCCCGTGTTTCCAATATCCGCAAGTCCCAGAAGGAACCCAAGCCCACCCCCGAGTCGAAGCCCCGAGGCGCGAAGGCCAAGAAGGCTGCCGCTACTGAGTCATAGATTCTTCCATGATCGAGGTGGCGTACGGACTGGGTAATGACCGCAAAAGATAAGGTCGGCCGGCGAATAGGCATGTGTATTTAATCTGGTAGTCAATCCCAATTACGAAGGCACCAGAAGAATATGAGCATCAAGAAAAAGACCTTCCTCTCTTTGCGTGATTTGAAGCATAATCATATCCCGCAAGCACGTTTCTTAGGAAGCACGTTTCTTAGGGGCGGTAGGCTGAGATACGTCTAATCGAATCCGGCAATGCTACCCGGAGTATCCCAGTCGTTGCAGATCCAGGGGATCCAAGCCATCCAAGGGAGGGTCAGACAAAGCCAAGCTCAGCTCATACATATGGGCTTTTTGAGTTATTTTTCCCGTGGTATATATCTCAGGGGCGATTTAGGAAAAGCTTACATTTGCCAGGGACTTTTCTTTTTTTTGCAAATTGTCGGCCAGTTCTACTTCTCGTTGAAGCCGTAAAGAAATCGTAAGAGTCAATGTCGTTAAATATCGTAAATGGGTTTGCCTTTTAGCCCGCCCGGCCCTGCCCGATTCCGATGTTGAACCTCGGGAAAGGGGCAATGATGCAATATCGGATGGGCTGCGGCAAAGGAAACACACGTAGAACCCTTATATTCCGTGGAATAGCCTCGGGTTAGGGGAGAATGGGAACTAAAGGAACGGAACTTGACACTAGTAGCACATTGATTAACGGTAACGATTTTATTGACCTGGAGGTGTGTTACAAAGCCTCGTAGCTAGAAGAGGTATTTTATAAAACAAAGAACGAATAAGAAGGCGTTTCAATGGGATTTCAATGCAGTGCAAGACCTACACGTTGCCATTGGTTGGGGACGTGATGACCCAGTAGAGGTTAGGCACGTAAGGTGTAAGTTGTAGGTATGGGGGAGGTATGGGGGGTGTATGGGGGATCAGTGGATGTATTTAGGTCCGGTACAGCAAACTCACTTGCATGTGTTTACGCATGTAGGGAGTCACCTAGCTGGTAGGGAAACATGGGAAGGTACAGAGTAAAGTGGTGGGGTAACGCCAAACTGCATACAAGCTACGGATACAAGCTGGTGTGGATAGGTGGATAGATGCCTCTGCCCCGCCTTGTTGCGTATCACTCCAGTTTCCCTTCATCAATCATCTGGAGCTCCGTTCCTGGTCCCAAATATAAACCATACAAGCCCAAGGTTCATAATCCCGCTCTCGTCCTGTTTCACATGTCCATCTTGTAATACTTCTCTTCTCTGCCAAACTTCCCATTTTACATCTTCAACTTCAACTTCGTCTTTGATCCTCAACTCGTTGTTTCAGGCCGCCGTCTACTAACGTCCGGTCCCTCACCCTCTGATCAGATTACCCCACCTCAACATCTCAACATATAAACCGCAACCATGGTTAAGGCTGGTATGAAGCTCAACCATCTGAACCCGTTCCAACTTGAAGCACGGAGAATACTAACGAAGTATCAGTTGTTGCCGGCGCCTCTGGCGGTATTGGACAGGTCTGTCAATGTATATATCCTAAACAGAAGAGCTTCAAGCTAATGCCGAGCAGCCCTTGTCTCTCCTGTTGAAGCTATGCCCTCTCGTAGACGAGCTCGCTCTCTACGATGTCGTCAACACCCCTGGTGTCGCTACCGATATTTCCCACATCTCGTCGACTGCTGTGAGCAAAACACCTCCCTAATGGTAACAAGTAATAAGTAGATCCTGATACAGTTGATAGAAAGTCACGGGCTACCTGCCTAAGGACGACGGTGGAAAGCTCGCTTTCAAGGATGCCGACATTATTGTCATCCCTGCTGGCATTCCCCGTAAATCTCCCAACACTTTCTAGGAATTGGCGCAAAGATTAGCTCACACAAAAGTTCACAGGCAAGCCCGGCATGACCCGTGATGACCTCTTCAACATCAACGCTGGAATCGTCAAGTCTCTGATCGAGATTGCTGCTGAGGTGGCTCCTAACGCCTTCATCCTCGTCATCTCTAACCCCGTCAACTCGACTGTCCCCATCGCTGCCGAAGTCCTTAAGGCGAAGGGCGTCTTCAACCCCCAGAAGCTCTTTGGTGTTACCACCCTCGATGTTGTCCGTGCCGAGACCTTCGTCGCTGAGATTGGCGGCCACAAGACGGGCTCCGATCTAACAATCCCCGTTATTGGTGGCCACTCCGGCGAAACTATTGTCCCTATCTTCAGCAAGATCGACCCAACCACGACGATCCCGGATGACAAGTATGATGCTCTTGTCCATCGTGTTCAGTTCGGTGGTGACGAGGTTGTCAAGGCCAAGGATGGCGCTGGTTCCGCCACATTGTCCATGGCTTTCGCTGGTTTCCGGTAATATTGATCATGCTGTTCCCCTGATAATGAAGGCTCACGATTCTCTAGTTTCGCCGAGAAGGTTCTAAAGGCTGCCGCGGGCCAGAAGGGCTTAGTTGAGCCTAGCTTCGTCTACCTCCCCGGCGTCCCGGGTGGTGCAGAGATTGCCAAGGCAACTGGCTTGGACTTCTTCTCCGTCCCCGTCGAACTAGGAGTAAGCGGGCATCCCCACCCAAGATACTATCGCGATGTTGTGCTAACTATTTGATAGCCTGCTGGTGTTGAGAAGGCCGTCGACCCCCTGGCCGGCATCACGAAGAAGGAGAAGGCTCTGGTGGATGTCGCTATTGCAGGCCTCAAAGGCAACATCGAGAAGGGTGTCAGCTTTGCTCACAACCCCCCTCAAAAGTAATTATCCCCTTGCTTTGTTTGGATGATTTTACCAGGCGCGCGGTACGCCTCGGTACGACTGTTACGCGATATGCTTTTACCACGGAAACATTTTTGCCCATGGGTTTGGCGTGGTTTGCTAGACGATATCAAAACGCAAAAACAGTTGCTGGCGACAGTTGAGGACCGTATGACTGATGGTATCTGTCTGCATAGGTTGTAGAGTGAATTAAAACACCGATTGAAACCAAAACCGTACTTATCTCCTTACGTACCAAATCTCCTTAAGGCTTTTTCGGAATCGAGAGAATTGATATCGGCGTGACGGTTCGCGGAAGGATGTGCTGAAAGTTGGGGTCGAACGTGATGGGGAGGATACATTGGGCCAGGGCGATAGTTTTGCGAGCAAGAGCTGGAATATCTCAAAACACCATGTAAATATCATCAGCAACGCCAACCTCTCCCCCTAAACGCCGTGACTTCTAAATGCTAGGTCCCAACCAGCCCCCCTTCTTTCTTTACGCCGTGCCTATGCGTTGGGATAAACAAATTCCCATCCAGTAGTAAATCCCGGTGAACAGTGCTAGACAGTGTTGTGTTAGCACGTGGGGTATCCACGTGGATTCCTAACAGTTGCCAGAAACAAGATCGGTAGGACGGATGGATGATGTGTTATTGCTTCAAGGGCGTGGTCTTGATCTGGAAGACGGCGCCGGGCAGCTCGCTGGTCTCGGCCTGCACCGTGGCGGCAATGCCCATGGCTGCTAGGGCACCCCTTACTACGCCGCAGGGGAACCAGAGGAACTGCGAAGGACGGTAAGACTTAGGGCACTCAGATACGCATGCGGAACACTAAAGTACAGAACGAAATTAAGGGTTGGAGAGATTGGGGGGGATAATGTCACTTACAGGCTGAGCCCGGAGGACGGCGCGGCCGCCCGGGTCGGTGCTCATGCGGGAGAGAGGGCGGAAGGCGTTGTCGGTGAGGACGTAGACGCCGCGGTGGTTGGTCTTGAGGTTGTCGACCTGCTTCTTGAAGACCAGCATCCACAGGTCCTTGCATATGAACTTGATGGCGTCGAGCGTGTCGTTGAAGCGCGGGCGGTCGCGGGAGAACCTGTTTTCCCATACTCTCTATTAGTTTTTCATGTATGGATTCTCGGAGGAGAGATGTGGATGATGGGATGAGGGATGCGAATGCGGATGTGTAGGAAGGACGTATCGGACTAGGTAGAGCTCGAAACGGGCAGAAAAGGGGGGAAAGGGGGCGTACCGCTCGACAAGTCCCAGACCGACTCGATACCCCAACCCTTCCAAGCGGAAAAACACAGCATCGCGCTCCTCGTCCTCGTCGAGCCTCCGGGCAGATCCTGCCGTCCCCGTCGCAATCGCAGTCGCCGCAACCGAACCTACGTCCCCAGCACCAGCAGCGCCATTCCCGTTTATATCCAAGGACGGCACCGGCGGCTCCGACGCGTCCAGCTCGTTCGCGACGCGGTACGTCATGGGCACGAGCTCGATCATCAGAAAGTCCAGGCACGACGTGCTCAGGAACGAGGCGCTCGGGTCCGAGGCGTTGAAGGGCGGCATCGGCTGGTCGAACGACATGGCGGCGGCTTGTTCCACTACTGTTCTACCTTTCCCCTTATCTTCTGCCTCCGGTATGTACGTGTTCTGTTCCTGATTCTATTGTGTGTTCGCAAGTGTCGAGCTGCTAGCAAGCAGCCGTTCAGTCAGTCGGACAGACAGACAGACAGGCGGGCAGACGGTGTGACAGACAACCCGGTGCGGTGCTTGCAGGCGAGGATTCGTCACGGTGGATTACGTCGGAGAAGTTGTGTCGCGGCGCATTACCTGGCATTAGGTATCTCGTATTTATTCAACCAAATATACGTCTCCGTCGTCGGTAAGATGTCGTTACGTTGCTTCGCTTGTGCTGCGGTTTGAAATCTATACGTTCGCCCAAAGACGTCTGGTAGCGTCTGAAGGTACCAGTATCTTAAGCTCGAGGCTGAGAATAGCGGGACGGACAGGGCTGAGAGCTGGACGCTTGATTGCGTTGAGCTTTTTGATTTAGCGCTTGGCAGGTACTAAATTAGATACTATGACGGTTAAATTCATAACACCTTTTTCTCGTTTATATGCATCATGGAGCTTTACAATAACACGAGGTAGAGACTAAAGTATGTAATCGGGTATACAGAACAAAATCCATCGAATTGATCGCGAGTTCTTTTCAGCCATAGATTCCGCTATGAGAGTTTTGTCCTCCAAAATCAAGAGGTATTTCCCTACCCTTAACGCCGAGGGGGCTGTCCGTCTCATTACGCCCACCCCCCATCATGTTCATACACGCATATCTCTCTGCTCGCGCAGAGATAGGTTCCCATTCTATGTACAGAGCGCCTAGGAACCGGAAGACGAGGAAAAAGTCCATGTAGGCCGAGTTACCAATACCACCTGAACTCCACTGTGACATTCCCGACTCTTCACTGAAATATCGTGAGTCTCAGTCTCGGGACCCTGCCACGCAGCTTTACAAGAAATCCACAGTCCGATCTTGTAAACCCAACATTGTTTGATAAGATCGACGCGAGGGAAGTCTATACTCTTAATAGTTGCTGAATGGCGTATAATTCAGGGGACCCGACGGTCCCAGATACTGGCGCTTCGGGGCGCGCACGATAGGCTCATCGTCCTCATCACTACTGAGGGTAAGATCGATAACCTCCGCCGGCCGCTTGTTGCTTCCAGATCTTTGCGTGCTTGGCGTTCCCCGGGTATCCCCATTAGGCGTTCCGCTGGCGACTAGGGATCGAATGGGCGTACTCAAAGCATTTCTTCCCCCGGCCGATCCACCATTGCCATTACTGCCAAATCCGTGAGACCCGATAATGGAAAGATCATCATCGTCATCTATTCTGCTACTACCGACGGCGGGTCGAGGCTGGCTGGGCTCGTGTTCCTCTGTTTCCGTTCTCCATTGGCCATCCGGTTCAATGACAACCTTTTTTTCCGAATCAGGCGTATTCTCTAAGACCTCCTGTACGTATTCGTCGATGGCCAGTGTATCGAAAGGGGTTGGGTTGTAACATATTGGACAACTCCATGTCGGCCCTTGCTCCTGTAGCTGCATGAAATATTTCGCATCAAAACACTGTATGTGATTGCACGCCGTTCCTCGACAGGGAACTTTTAATCTCGTACAGCTCAGCGGACACAGAAGAGACAGTTTCTGGGACGTGGCTACGATATCCGGATCATTGGCCTTCTTCGAGACTGCAAATAAATTAGCATCGTCATACAAGGTGGAAAAGGATTTGGGCGCCGTACTGTCTCGGATAACAGAAGCCTTGGGTATCTTCTTGCCCTTGATTCTTGTCACGAGGTCATCGATCGAATGTGCTTTGCAGACGTACAGAGCCAGGTAATATTTCTAATTCGCCAGTGTTAGCCGGAAATACGAAGGAAACGGAGTTAGCTCTTGGAACCCCTGGAATTTGGCTCACTAGAGTCTGGCTTTTTGGCGTGCGAGTATTCACCTTGGAAGTCAGAGCGTATGTAAACTCAATATTGTTGACGTAGGACGGCTTCATACGCAGGAAAGAGGTGATTTCAACCGGATGAGTTGATCCCGGCTTATTCTTGAGGCCTCGCAGATTATGCTTGATATCTTCGCCGTTCACCTTGATCTCAGATTGGTGAGGAAACTCGATCTCCTGAGGCCCAGTGTTTGAGCTCCCGCAAAACAACATTACCTTGTCCGGCAAGTTGGCAGCACAACGGCTGAGTTCCGGATAATCGCTGGCCTTCAGCGTAACGGTAATCGAGTTCCGGTGGTTGTTCATCACTTGAAACAATGTCAGCTCGGCCAAGCCGAGAGCACGATATAATCGCTCAAAGGGGCTAGACGCCGACTTACCTGGACATGTATGAAGGTGTCCTAGCCTCGTCTCGATGGTGTAAAACGGTGTGTTCTTGAAGAGTTTATCGGGGTGGGGTACTCTTGGGGCGCCGGGATATGCGCTTCCGTTAGCTACAGCATCACCATTGCCATAGCCATGGCTTTGTGGGTGAATGCCTGAACCGCCAGCATGGTATGATCCGTACGGATTGTAGTAGGGACCGCGACTACCCTGACCCTGTGAGGCGCCACCCGACGGGGGGGCCATGTTTTGTTGGCCGGTATTCCCCCCTCCAACGTTATGTATCGTGTTTCTTATGGCGTTGAAATCCGCGGGGTCGGCTTGGTAGTTTTCTATGAGCGCTGAATTGTCATAGGTTAGTGGAGGTGTCGCAACAGGTTGAGGGACGAGATCGGATCGAGAGCCCAGACTGAGATCATAGAGCCAATATGGATAATCCATGTGCGCCATATGGAATGTAGATTGCAGTGGTGTGTGTGTTCGGTATGGTTGGGATCGGGAATGGTAGTTGGAGTTGGGCAGAAGCGAAGAGCGGAGGATACGAGAGAGAGAGGGGGGAGTGAACTTTATATGGTGAGGCGTGGTTAAGGCACACTGTGGTGTTGAGATATGTGAGGCGGGATCCAGAGGCATCATTCTTGTGTAGACCTTAGGCCATAAGGTATACCAGTCCCAAATCCCCAAATCCTGATGTCTTGCCTCGGGCTCTCGTCTCGGTTCGTGTCATCACCTTACTTACCGTTTTTGATGCGTTCCTGCAGGGTGGCCTTGACCCCACCCGTCTTCAATCCGTGAGAGGCGCAGATGTGTTGTAGTTGTTTATTGAGCAGCGTGTGCACAATTCGTTCGAGTGCTCGGATTTCGGGATTGGCGGACATGTTTGTTACCGTCTCGTAAGGCAGTCGCGAGCCGTCGATATGAGCCACCTCATGAGGAAGTTCGAGTCGTGAGGTGAGGTTGCGAGCTGCGCTGGGGAAAAGGGTAAAGGGTAAAGGGTAAAGGGCAACTCAGGCTACAAGGCTGGCTTATCGTGAGCTGCACTTTGGTATCTGGTTACGTGATGGGTGATGGGTGATCGACTGTTGACATGGGACTCTAGATCCGAAAAGGATTGTCGCGAAGTAGAAGAACTGTAAATCGTAAATTGTTTATTCTAGAAATTGAGCTGAGGCACGCAAGCGCTAAGGCCTTATTGCCCATCCAGTGGCTTTTCCGGTCACAAGAAGGTACGAACCTTGAAAGAAGGTTGCGACGTCCTCGGGCGGCTCTTAGGTATCGCTCCAGCCAAAAGAAAATTCACCGCCTACCGCATTTGGTGATTTTGACCTGTTTAAGTGCGTACATGCGCCTGGATACCCTAAGACACTCTGGAATAACCCCCTGTAGCACCCTGTTAGGCAAAGCTTTGCAAAGCTGATAGCTCGTATCTTAGCCGGATCTACGTACAGCAAGGCTTAATCCATTGCCCCACCTCTCACTGTGCAAGACTTGCGGAGTGGGCAGAGTGGGATATTGAATTTTTCTTCGCTTGCGTTTATATACAATTCGCCATCGTCAACTTCAACCTTTTTACCAGGCGAAAGACCCAGACCTTGAGGTGTAATACTGTACGCTATTTGCCCCCCAATTCCATTTCACCGTCACTTAATTGTCTTCAAGTCTCGTACGTGTAATTTTGTGTTTGCTATAAAAACTAACCGATCTGCAGTCTACAATCACACTCGAGGCGAATTCCGTACTCCCATACATCTTCCACTCACACGATGGCTAAGAGCTCCCGCGCCAGCTCGCGCAAGGCGAACAACCAACGGCTCAAGGCCAAAGTCTTTGGGCCCATCGAGGAGAAGCGCGCCGAACGGCTGTCGGCGAAGCTCCTCGAGCTCGCCGCGCAGCCCAAGCCCCCGGCGCCCGAGGGCAGTGAGATGAAGATCGCGGACGACGAGACTGCCGGAGGGGAGGCGAAAATGGACGAGGATACTATGGCGGTCGCGGACGTCAATGCTAACGGTAAGTAGATAGATATAGCTATTAACTAGGTGAGCCTTTGTGGTGATTCTAACGATTTTCACGAAATAGCCATGGACGTCGATACTGCCAAGCCTGCGGCGTCGAAGCGCAGTGACAAGAAGCGCGTCGAGAAGCGGAGAAAAACGAAGAGCAAGATTGTATTCCCCAGATATGGCGACAGAAAGAGGACGAAGCGGTAGACAGCAAACACACCAAGTTTGGGAAAGAACTGCATTGTTTGGCGTCTGGTTGCTTTTGGTCATATAACTACCTACTCTCTTTAGTCTCGCAATGATACCCGTCATAGAGATACGCGTCCCTGCCATCAATTACATTACGTCCCGCCACTAGCGTGATATACCTATTGTTGCGGACGTCGCACCTACAGCCGTAGCTGGAGCTGTTAGGACTGCTGGTGTATCCCCAACTACCGCCGGATTTGCGATACTGTCCCGAGCCGGATTTGACGATGTCTCCAAACCCGAAACTGGGACTGGTGCCGAACTCAGAACTGGAGCTGGAGCTGGAGCTGAAGTCGGAACTACAGCCGCAGCCGAAGTTGAACGTAGATCCGGCTTCGTATCCGATGTAGACGCTACACCTGCGGTTGTAGCCTGTTCCTTCTTCTCGGCAGACGTAGCGTCCTTAATCGACTCCGGAGCATCCTCTTTGGAAATGTCCGGCGTATCTGCTTTCTTCGGCGGGCCAGGCGCGTCTGGATCCAAGAATCGAGCCGGTACGCCCGTCGCAGCAAAAGATCCGCTACCGATCCATGCGCCCATCTGACGACTCCATTTATACTCGCTTTGCGACAGCTTTTGGATCACCTGGTACGCGTAAGCGTTATAATACGGCAACCCCGTCTTAGGATCTCTATAGCGCGCCGGGTGGTTCGTGATAACACAACGAGGTGCCGGTGCCGGCTCTATTCCATGATTAGCGATGAGACCTATGGGCTATTGAAAGGGAGACGACTTACTGGGTAGCTTAGCCATATCCTTGCCGAACAGAATCTTGTTCTGAACCGCTTTTTCCTTCACGGCATTCTCGTTGAAATTCTGGAGGATGATGCAGTTCCGCGTAGCTTTACCATTAGCAGGGGGCGACGGTGGAGGTGAAGGTGAAGCTTCTTTGACTTGACGCCTCTGGGCATTAGCCTTGGTAGATTTGATAGCACCAAGGGGGGTTTTAGGTACATATCGCACATTTGGGGTGAATTTCTGTGCAGGGGTTGGCCTGGACGTCGGAGCGGGCGTAGGTGTCGGCACAGGTTTAGGGGTAGGGGTAGATGAAGGTATAGCTGTAGACGTGAGTGTATGTGTAGATGTAGATACAGGCGTCGGTAAAGGTTGCATTGTGGGTTGAGTAGGGTGACTTGGCGTTGATACGGGAGGAGGACAAGCCCCCGTCTGAGGCATAGAAAGGGGCGATTGCCTGTTGGGAGGTGCAAGGACTGTCGAAGCGTTGGCAGGTTTAGGTGCAGAATGATATCCAATCATGGGCATCGAAAGGCCGCTCTGAGTAATGCCTGCCGGAGGGGCCAAGAAACTATTTGAGGGTGGTTTCAGTTCCGGCGGCTTCATCAGGTGTGACGGCTGAGGGGGTGCAAACATGCTCGTGGTATATATTCCTGTCGACGGAGGTCGCATGTCGGGTGGCTTCATCTCTAGAGGTTTATTTTCTGGCAGCTTCGGCTCCTGTGTCTGAGGTGTCGGTTGGTTCAAGCCAGATGTTGAAGACGGGGATATTGCGTTCTTCGTAGTTGAATCTGGCATAGGTGAAGGCACCTCGGAGTTTGGAGCTGGCGTTAGTTGAGCCGGTGGGGCTGATGTAGCTACAGTATCCGTCGTAGGTATTGCTTTCTCGCCTGTTGTTACATCCTTGGGATCTGTCGAGGTAGACGTAGCCTGGTCTTGAGCTGCTTCACCTTCCTGCGAGTTTTGCGCCTTGGCCGTGGTTGAAATTGATTCTGCATAACCAGTTTTATCTGGAGTCTGTAACGGCTCTTTGAGCTTATCAGGCTCCTCCTTATTTGACTCTTGTCCGGCAACAGAGACTCTTTTCCTCTTGGCTGGCTTCTCTTCGATAGTGACGATCTTGCCAACATGCTTCAATTTGCCATCAATCCACTCGCCGACTCCACTCCAGAAGGTGACCACCGGGCCGTCGAGGGTTCGATTATTTAGAGCCGCCAACTTGGCCCTCCTTTCCTCTTCGCGCTGCTTTTCGGCCTCCTCCCAGCGATTCAAGCTCTTAGCATTCTTCTTCTCTATGACGGAGGCTTCAGCGAGTCTCTCAGCTTGTGTCATGGGCGGCTTCTTTAGAGCTGCCAATTTCTTTGCCTTCTTCTCCATAGCTTCGACCTGTTTGAGGCGCTTGACTTCGCGCTCAATCATCTGCTGGTGTAGCTGCTCTTTGCTGAGCATCGTGGTCTCTCGTTTCGAAGCTCGCGTGGGCATGTCGGCAGGTGACGGCAGCCAGCTTGTTCTTTCGGACTTCTTCTTGGGCCTCGGTTTCGGCTCCGGTGCCACCGCGGAGCTCCCCGAAGGCGTGGGCGCGATCTTGACTTTCTTGCGAAATTTGATAGGGATCACTTCTTGTGCTTTTCGCTTCCGTGCGGCCTGTCTGCTCTCTCGCGACTGCTTTTCCAGTTCCTTCTCTCCCTCTAGTTCGTCACCGTTCTCCTGGGCATCCTCATCCTCGGATGAAGAGTCCATCTGCACGTCGGAACCACCCTCGTCCACATCGGTAAATCCCGCGTCATCTTCATCTTCGGCAAAGAGGAGTTCGAGGTCGTCATCGGGTTCTTCAGCAGCAATCATAGACTTCATGCGGTTGCCGGCGGTAGATCGCTTTTCTCGTCCTGTTGCCAGCCACTCCACTGGCGTGGACTCTTCCTCGTCAACTGAGCTGCCATCGTCGCTACTTGACTCGGCGTTGTCGAGATCGGACTCGCTTTCGTCTGGTCGCACACGCACGCGCACGCGCTTCTTATCCTCGTGCGACATCTTAGTATTGGTAGACTAATCTGTAATTTTCGAGGTTTTCTCAGATCGGATGATGAGGATTATTCCTTCACATCCGTGAGTATAGTCACATCCTTTATTATCGCAATGTCTTCGTGTGTTTGATGTAAGGTGCTAACACGCTGGTTGCAGTTTCGAGAATTATTTGTTCAGGTTACTACTTTTTTGCATTTGCAAGGGTCCCGCCACAATGGTACACCCAGGACGTCATTGGCCTAGGGAAAATGAATTATGCAACTATCCGTTATCTAGGCATTGGCGCTAATGAACATTACCCCTGTAATGCGTTAGGTATACTTCACACCGTTTTCCATTATCATTCATCATTGCTAGAAATGCAGCTGGTTGGGAATTTCATTAAAATTCCTCGTCAAGTGCTAGGGCTTCTTACGAAGTAGTTCGAAGTGCGCTCCTATATGACCAAAGGGGGTCTGTCCGGTGACAGATAGTTACCTAGGTAGGTAGGTACCTTGGCAAAAGGGCTTATCCTCTGAGCACTGAACTGAGCACAAATCAGAAGCGACATACAAGACCATGAATCCATCGAATGTGTTATGACTACCCAGGTAAGGCATGCAAGTATTCAGCGTTATCTACCTAATTTGATTAATCATTAGGCCATGTCCCGGCATGATCGCCCTCTGGACTTCAGGCTCTCGAAGTGTCGAGCAAGCCTTCCTTATTACGTCAAATCGGACCTAAAGACGATGGCAGTTGACGCTTGAGACTCGTCGAGCAGTAAAACCGATATCTCCTCAAATATCATCTTAAGAAATCCTCTGCCACCTCGGAGTCGGAGAACCGTGATGAAAACACATGTCCCAGCTAGATGACCTGGTGTTAGGTGGTTTAGGCACCTCTTTTTTCTCTTCGCGATTTACCAGTCCGCTGGCGCTTCGATGCGGAAGCAGGGTCGTCTGCCGTCGCGATCCCGATAACTGCTTGAGTTCCAATCGAATTCGAACCTTCATACCAATTTCGAGGAATCATCAAATCAGGCCTTTCTGTCCTATTCCCGAGCGCTGTGAATATATGTCAGCAATGTGCCTATACCTAGATACGTTCGGTTACAACGTACTGAATATCTTGGATTCATCTCTTGGCGTCGATGTCGAAGCTCTCTTCTTTGCCTCCTTCACGACTTGTGGCTCGTCCGAAAATACTACGAATGAACTACCGCTTGAGGTGTTACGTATCGCCGCAAAGTATTTCACTCCTTCCCTAACGCAGACTTCAATTCTCCCGGACCTCCAGACTGCCTTTATTATCCGGCATCCATGATTAAGGGAAAAGGGCAAACACCTGGAAGGGACTATTAGCTGTCAGCACGCGCATTTCCAAAGCACAGATAAATGTATGGGCTTCGTTTACATTCTCTTGCAATAACCTTGCTCTTCAAATGAGAACAGGTGTCCAGTTGATGAACATGAACATCTATGTGGGACCCTGGAACCCATCCAGTGGTAGTATTCCACTCGACTGTCAACTTATTTCCTTTAGATGTGAATCGTAAGTCCTTCTTGATCTGCATGTACTCCAGGATCCTCTGGTCGACCTCGCTGATGGCCTGTTTCCGGCTCCAGTAGGTAGTTCGATTACCTCTAGGGAATCGATCCAGCGGTACTTGTTGGATCCTATCGGCAAGAAGACGCCTGGCGGCGTTGAATAGAAGAGAATCCATCAGAATCTTCTTAGGCAACCCCAATTCCTCTACAGCTCCAGTTTCTGTAAGCCATTTTTCGTGTATCTTCAGCATCTGCTGAGGCTCTGAAAAGAACGAATCAAGCCCCAATGAGCCGGCTCCAACGAATCTCAAATTTGTCCCGGAAGTCTGAGGGCACGACGCCAGACCTGCTCGAATGAGATGGTAAAAGTTCTGGGCGAAGGTTTCATTGGGAATAGATATATCTGGTGCTGCTAAGAATTCTTGCTGTTCCTTTTCTGCGGCTGTTTGGAAGCCAGTCGTTTGCATGATTTTCCAGTAAGACTCCTTCAATACGAAGGGCTCGCAACCGAGACCTTGGACGACATTGTCGAATCGCGAATTCTATATCATGTGAGTACTTTTACATGCCCAGTTCTCCTTCGTCCCCTTAAATAAACTATTCTTACTTACCTCAGTCTTTTCCCTTGCGGCATAAAACCACTTCTCTGTGAACTGCGTAAGAAGGTAGGTTTTAAGAAACATCGGTAAGGCCCAGCCTATAATGAATTCGTCTGCTTTCGCTACATCGGCATACTCTGGCTTTCTGGAGTTTAGGAGGTCATGTATTCTTCCAACCAAGTCCCTCTTCATGGCGACAGCACGGTCCCAGATATAGAGAATAGCACGGGACTCCTCGTCGGCAGCTGCCATAGACTCTCTCTCGCGATTCGTGGCCCCGGTTGCGAAATTATACCCGTAACGTAGGACCTTTCCCGTGATGCTAGCAGATCTTCCATTTGTTGACTCTTTCAGTAACAAACCCTTCAAATAGACATGCCCGCCGAACCGAGGGTCGAGGATCAGGTCACCTGTGGGCGTCGTCACAACATTTTCGGCGTCGATCTGCTGCAGAAACAGGGCAGCCTTGCACCATTCCTTGAATTCTTCCCTTGTGACTTCCTTCTGCGCTTTTCGGCGAGATTCATCGCGACCTTTGGCGTCGATGAAAACCTGCACGGCGTTTTGGGCAGGACCGATTGCATGAGGGGATAAGAAGTGATGGGCCCGGGTTTGTTTGTCTGCGTCGCTATAGACACTGTAAATGTCGCCGAAACGTTCGCGAGGCGGCACTGCCTTAGCAATATGGGCAACGAGTTTGTTTTGCCCGTCGAAGTAGAAGGACCACCAGAAGCCACCGGACACAATTCGAACTGCGTGATCTTGGGGTTGTCGCATGAGAACTAGGGCGGCGACTTTGAGACCTTCGCCGTGAGCTCCTGCCTGGTTGTTTTCATGCTGTTTGCTCGTTCCTCCCATGTCAAGGTGCCAGGGTTGGAGGACAGCTCTTCGATTCAATATATCCACGGTGCCTTCTCCAAAAAACCGAGACCATCTGATATACCCTAAGCAAACCTGATTTCCTCGTATGGTAGCTTTGTAGATAATCTGATCATCGTATTCCCTGCATGTCACGAGGAAATCGCTCTCGAGGATGTTGAATTCCTTGATGATGCCATCTCTCCTATATAGTGGTTAGGGAACTAGATTGTATAGGAAATGTGACAGTAAACGCACCAGTTTTGTACAAGCTCACGGAACGCTGCCTTAGGTGTCCACTGGTTGGCATATCTCGAGGAAAGGCCAAGATTGATGGTTATCGCATTGTCGATAGAAGCCAATGTAGTGACACCTTGGGGCCCTGACATCTTTAGGGATTCTTGAGAAGAGAGCCTTGGTAGTAGAAGAGTGACAGCTTTGAAAAAGGAAGTTAAGGCACAAAGTACTTAAAGAATTGGTAGTTGATATCAACTGAATTTGGCTTGGGATGATGTACCACAACCGAGAGTTGAAGGATCAATGAATTTGCAAACGGATACCGAGAAATATCGAATGTGAAAAAGGATGTGATGAATGCTAAGTTATCTCATTGATAGAGAGAGCTCAGATTAAATACATTATATAGTACTCGAGCTACGATTCCATTTTCCACTCCTCGATGCAGACTCCTTCGCTGCTTCCCTAAATGTTTCCATCTTGGAGAACCAAAGATCCAAAGATCCGTAGAAGGAGATACGGTGACTACCGGCTAGGTGATTCTATCGCGGTAGGACTTCAATAAGAAAAAGAGATGGCAAGACTCACTCCATCGTGAAACCACCAGTAGTTCCCTAACATGAAGGACAAAGAAAGGGGAAAGCAGAAGGAGCTCGAATTGACTGCATATTGCTGAAAACCCAACATCATGCTAGAAAAGGGAGGAAAAGTCGTTAAGACAAGAAGTCCCTACATTCATCTAGCACTCGAAAACCTCACTCTCGGATACCTGCGTATGCGGCTCCGCGGGCGCAACGACAAGATTCCTCCCTTTTCCGAGCAGGTCCAACCACAGCACGCCGTTCCGCAGGTAGCCTAAGGCAGGCGGCAAGCTGCGAACCCGACTTCCGGGTTCGAGAGCAACACGTCGACGTTTACTCGCTACCAGGCACCGAAGCAGGTAAGTAGGGCCCACCACCAGCCTGCGTATACTAGCGGAGAAGCAAGTAAGACCACACAGCAAATCCAGCCCCCTCCTCTCGGGCACCACACGTGCCGGGAGCGACGTCTCGCATTGCATACCTGATCCAGTCCTAGGTAGAAACAAAGTTTTCCTCCAGTCGCAGTCCCCAGAGAGTTTCTCGCTTACGGACGAAAACGAAAACGTCCACCGACTCGTAGGGAGGTACGTAGTAGAATCACATCGGAAAAGGTAAAAATGGTACAGGATGTGGGCGTTAAAAAAACGTGTTATGATTGCGTAATTCTTCTACCCTGCGTGATCCACATCCAAGTATACAACAGTAGATACAAAACACATGGGGTTATGAGCCATCACCTCGTATTGTATCGTCTGATCGTCCATCGGTCATTAGGAGTAGGTTGCAACGCAAGCCCCAAACCCGCCACCGTCAACCATGCTCAAGAAAAAAAAACAAAAACACACACATGGACCCCTAAAAAAGCTGAGTAAAACATATGTGGTATATACCGAATCCGGAAAATGCTAAGTGGAAACTGTAACGTATGGAGTCGAACGCCTCAAAACTGCCACCCTATTATCCCTCCAATGTGAAGAAGGTATCGAGGACTGTGTATGCCAGGGGTAAGAGAAGAGAAGAGGAAAAAAAAAAAAAAAAACACAATGTCATGTAAGCCACCTAAATCCAACCCCCCTGACAGGTACCGCCAGTACTGTTTCCTATGCCGCGCTTTTTTAAATGCAAAACGATAATGTCCGCTCATACTCTATATGCAAGTTTACCTCGTTTTCCCAACGAGGTAGGTATTTTGTAGATAAGTGTTTCCAAGGATTACTGTAAAATGGAGAAGAGATGGAGAGGCGAGAAGATGGAGAAAGGAAGAAGGAAAAGAAAACCGCCGACGCGGGCGTCCTATGTCCGATCATCGTGGGGACCCCACAAAGACCGAGACGTCCGGCAACTCCGCCAGCGGTCGGGGAAGAATCGGGGGGGCACGGATCCCCCCACAGCTTTCGTTTTCGGTTTCCCCTTATTTCCTTCCCTATTTCCCCTCGGCGTCGTAACAGAAAATGGCCAATTCTAGGCGCCCAGCAAGCTTCCAAAAGCGGTCAAGACCTTGCGCCGTGCCAGAGGGACGGTTGCGTGAGTAAAGGGGTGCCGATCATCGTCATGCGACGCAATCTTATTGGAGCGGTGATTATTCGTGTCATTGGCTGCAGATGTGATATTGGAGATTGGGAATCCGTGGGGAAAGTAGCATTGTTATCTGCGTCCCCTTCGCGTTTCTGGCTGGCGTAAAGCACACACCCCGCATCTTTTCGCTTCGATGTAACCAAAGTCGCATGAGGGCGAGAACTACAACTGCGACGACCGAGCTAACTCCCCACGCCCCAATGTATCTGCATTGGATCTGACCTGCTGAACGTGGCAAAATCGGTCGTTGGCGTCGGTAAAACTTTCCGACCCACTCACGTCAGCACTATAGCTCTGGCCAGAACTCGCTTCTAGTACATCCGCTGCTTCAGCGCCCAACAATCGGCGTAACTAGCTCGATGCTCTTCGGTCTCGAGTAAGCGCCGGGTTTCCTCGACGGTAATGGCCGGTCCGACGTTGCACCCTGGTACCCGTAGCCCGTAACAGCGTAGCCGTTATCGTAGGTCGACGGGTAGAAGTTGCTCGGTTTCGTGTACGAGGTGCTGGGGCTGGTCACGGCACTTCGGGTGAAGGGCCACACGGGGTTACCTGAGACGGGTGAAGTCGGACTCACTGGCCGTATACTTAGTGACCTTAGCGCGGAGACGGCGCTGGTATATTGGCTGCTGGTATATTGGTTGCTAGTGTATTGGCTGCTGGTGGGGGTTGTGGGCGGGGACCAACGAGACGGCGAGGCGCGTGGGATGATGTCTCGAGGCTCCGAATATCCAACCGAATATGACGGCAGTGTGGCTCCGAAACCGTCATGTCCCCTATGCGACGGGTGGGATGATGATGCTCTTAGGCTCGCATTCTGGTCATGCTCGCGACACCTGACCCCTTGCGTGTTAGTGACGAGAACGAGTCATTGGCTGGGCTTCGGGATGGCTTACGCCTCAGAGCAATATAGAAACTTGTCATCCTGTGGGGTGAATTGCTTTTCGCAAGTCATACTGTAAAAAGCGATCAGTCAGCCAAGGTCCAAGGTCAACGGTGTAAGATTCGGTGTGATGCAGGAACGGTGAAGGCTCAAGGCTGGTTACACAAGACACCCCCAGCTGTTGATCATCCGCATGGCTTATACTAGCCCGCATGGCTTATACTAGCTGGTGACGCAGCCCACGCACGTTGCCCGAACAGGTATCCGTCTTGCGTAGCGAGGGGAAAAAGGAAAACCGGTCACCCCCCTTCACAGGCGTAGCATGACGTTTGGCAGCATATATACCAGCTGGAAAAAAGGGCGAGCCCTGCGCCAAGCATCGTGATAATACGTAATAGAGCATAGAGCATACGTACCAAAATTGAGGAAAGCTTTCCCGCTCGTCATCATCGAACCATCGCTCCTCCTCCCATTCCCTCTCTCGGTCTCTGGGATTCTTGCCCAGCTTCTGCACCGTCTGAGGTGTTGATTTCCTGCTCAACGTCTGCGGTCGCCTTGGTTTCGCATGATCTGAGGCTGCGGCGACTTTTCGCACGTCGGTCGTTGAGCTATTCGTCGAGCCATGACCAGATTTGCGACGACTGTGGTGCATTGTGATTGTTTGTGATTGGCCGTTGTGGAAGGCCAGAATCCACTGTCTGAATAGAGTAGATCTGTAGGAATTGCTAGCTTATAGCTAGTCTGGTAAGGGTCCCTTTGCCAATGTGTTACGGGAGAGGGGTGGAAGGCGGGGGGTTTTCTTCTCGCAGCTGGGAAAGGCCTGGTGGTTATGTATAGCGGTTCCAAAAAATGTGGTTGTATAATTGTCTCGTAATTCTCTAAGGAAAATCTTGGCTGACGGCGGATAGAACTGACGGCGGTAATAAATGCGAGTTGGAATTGGATCTCCCCCTGCTCGGACTTGTTCGCTATTCCTGGGGTCAGGTAGATAGAAAAAAATGCAGGACCCAAGGCGGCTATGTATGGGTGACTATCTCCAAAGTACTTAGGTCTCGGGATTCCTAGTTTGGCACGATAAGACCCGTTGCTGACAAAAACAGGATAAAACACGAAACCAGTTCCTTTGAATTGTATGCAGCGTGTTCGGCCTTTAATGCAGTAAAACCGTAGAATGACGATATGGTCAAGCGAATTTGTGGTTCGCTTGTCTAACTTCCAATGGTCCTTTTTTTAGTCTTCTCAGACCAAAAGTGATGATGCCGTCTTCGCCTGTGACGGGGTGACAATGTGGACTGGTAATGTGGTGGTACGCTTTCGGTAGTAGAGGCTTGGTCGTGTAACATGTACCAGGATGTTCCAGGGCACTGGCGGCGTTTGGTGTTATCAAGCCGGGCTCTCGGATATGGATATCTTTTTGGTGTAAAGGACGAATGCTCGATGGTGCAGGTAACGATTCAACGCTCATGTAGGTCTAAAAGGCGAAGGTCTATAGTGTATCAAGAGAGGTTGTATATCCCGGGGAGGGGAGAGAAAGAAGCTAAGTAAAGTTGGGTCGGACAACAAAACAGATCAACAAGCTCTTGCTTGAGTTGCTCGAGTTCCTGGGAGAAGAAAGAAGAAAAAGTAAAGAGGAGGAGGTGGATGATATATTCTAACCCTTGGAAACGCTTCGTACCGTACCTTTTTGAACCTTGGCTTGACCCAGCGTTGGAGTACTGAAATACACCGTACCTCGCTGTAACTCGCTGTAACTGTAACATAGCTCTGGTAGATAAGGGTAGGGCAATGGATTTCCATAAAGTACCCCAGGCGGATGTACTTATTCCTGCTAGGGGCGGGCAGTTGTGGATGTGTGGATGTGTGGTTATGTGGGCTAATTCCCAGTACCTGTGCACAAATAATCCGACCAACTATGACTCTTTTCTCTCGAATTTTTTTTTTCTCTTCTTTCCCTTTCTAACTTTACAAGTGCAGGTGCTTGCGTGCGTACCTTTATTGGCTGAGAGATGCTAAGAATGCCGAAAGCGGAGATGGAACCCATGACAGGAGGCTTGAACCAATTGCGTGCCCAAACACTTTGTCTCGACTATCACGACAGAGGCTCTATTAGCGCCTAGCCCTTTTGACCCTCTCGGTTGGGACAGGTGAAAGACTCCTTGGACATGGGTCGTGTATGGTGTATGGTGTATGGGGAATAGGGAGCAGAAGGAAAATTTTTCTTTATTTTTATTCCACTTTCTTGCTAGGCTCACGATGCTCCCGCCGAAACATATGGTGCTTGAAGACCACATGCTTGTATCTTGTATTCATTCTTGTATTCATATGCTGGACCTCTAGGTTAGAGCATTTTTTGGCTACCCAACAACCACCGCTCCATGGCTCTACGGCTCTAAGGCTCCATCGCCCCCTCGCAGCGCGCATTTCAAACCTATCTTCTATCAATTAGCAGACTAGGTATTGTACAATATTCATACCGAGATATATTACAGACATAACTCAACTTAGTAAGTTCCAAGACTAGGACAAAACGGTATTGTCGAACAAGACAGGCGATGCAATGGAACACTCTCGCTGCAGGGATGGTGATGTAGGTAGTATGGATCACTTGGCATTGTGCGAATTATACCATAACGCACCTTGGTTGGACTATATGCATGTTGCTCATAAATTGATGAAGAATCATTTGGAAAGAGTCTACGGCAGGGGTTTAGAAGCTTCTGATGGCTCGGGATTTCCATGATGCACTCCCGTTGTGTGAATAATGCAAGCAACATAAGCTCCGCTGCGGTTCGCGCGTCGTGGTTCGCGGTTTGAAAATAAGGGATGCCACCTACGTACTACGTTCACTATCTAGGGCGGCCGTACAATCATATAGGACATACAGGACATACAGGACATACAGGACGGGCTGGACGGGACAGAGTAGCTCTACATATTGTGGATGTCGATGTGGATGTTTGCCATAGGTGCACTTTGCAGAGTCCCCTTTGTTCGACGTCCGAAAGTGATCTTCATTGCTCAATATCAACATGGTATTCTAGGTAGTGTCTGATACGTTAAGTATGTGATATGTATGGATATTCGGCTCTGCAGATGTAGATGTAGCGAACCAACAGCCAACCATCCAAATTGTTCCGTCAGCTCCGTATTTCTGTCAGTCTGCCCATCCAGGTTGGGACGGCGAAGGGTCTCTCGGCGGAGTACGTCACACAATTGCTCACCTGGATGGTATAATTCGGTGAAGGGAGAAAAGAAAAAACGATAATTGCATTATTCACTCGGCGAAACCCATCCCTCAAATGTCGCGATCGACCACTACGTAAGAGTAATGGACAGGCGGGTAGTTAAGCTCTTCCTATGACTTAGACCGCAGGTTACAAATCCCAAGGTACAGATTATCCTAGATTCTTTCCTAACGCGGATGCGGTTCGAACAAAGGATTGGACGGGCTGTCTGCGGGCTTGCTGGCCATCTTGGCTGCACCATGCATGTAGTAGGTTGTAGATTGTAGATTGTAGGCTGTAGGCTGTAGGTTGAGGTAGGCTGTAGCTGTGCAGCTATTGCAGGTATTGCAGCTGTGTTTAATCTATGTAATTACTGTACCGATGTACTTTTCATTTGATGCAACCCGAATTGGCCAACTGGACATGCCGGAGATGCTTAGAATACATAACAACTTCACCATGTCGTGCCCTGGCTCGGAACAAGCACCTTAGTTGCACTACAACAAGTCGAGAGCTCGTTAACGAAAAGATGACGACTCCGTTTCGGAATGGAATTTGCCTCCTCGATCGTATTGAGCACGTTCTGTTAGTTAGTTCTTCAACTCTGGGAACAGGGAATCGAGAATCAGAGTGGATTCGCACGTGTGTGGTTGCGTTGATGTCGAATCTCGAGGGGGCGGCCTTTGCACGTTGTCCCGACTCTTAAGAGACTTTGGCGTTTTTTTTTTCTAGTATCTTCTGAGTCCAAGGGAAAACTTTGCCCTAGACTAAAATCCGAAAGGGTGTGAGAGGTTTTGTATTGTACAAACAAGTAGGGGCTAATCCTGCTGTGATGAGAACTAATAGAACTAATAGACATGGGGCTCCATTTCAGGCATCTAAGCTGCTAGGTTAGGGGTAGACACCTAGACCGGGGTCAACTTATAGGTACCTAGACGCTAGGGAACGGCCCCGTTAGCAGCAACTTTTGAACTAATAATAACTTGGAACTTGTATCCCCCTCGATTTCTTCCCGTGTTGCCGCCGTAGCTCTAATTCAAGACTATCAGAAGCCAAAAATGTCGACTTACTTTCTTTCAACTCGACAACAGCCGGATGGAATCATCTTGTATGATCCTATTAACGCGCCACCGGCAAGTCTCGATCAACTCCTCTTTACTCTTGCCGTTGCAGTGATTTGCCTCTACACTGTTACAGGCTGTTTTGTAATTACATCGTATGTCTTGAACTCTCGAGGCTGTCCGACCTCGCTTCTCTCTTTCTTCCTTCTCCGGCATATCCCATATTCCCTTGACCCTTTGCACATGACTGCCGATCCAAGCTGTAGAGATCTACAAAGCATTGCGAGCGCAGCCATAGCAGCCCCTGTCCATTGATTAGTTTTCAACTTCGGCTATCTGTAAATGATAGTTGATCAATCTCGTTACCCCTCTTTGTGAAGCTTCTTAAACCACCTGAGCCCTGTCAAGCCTGTCTCGCTTGGCCACCCGAGACCCCCTCCCTCTCTTGACCTAGCTAGGTTACTGTATTACATACTACAGTGGCTCATTGCCCGTTTCGTTCTCAGTTGCAGATTGCCCTCTACTTTGTGTAACCCGTGGGGGAGGGCTTGGGTTTCACGTCGTATTCACGGGGATTGGGTAATACATATATGCTTCATCAACGACAGGGTCACAGTACGGTGGATATCAAAGGTGTCGTTGCTCGCGGGAGCTCCATCGACGCTACCTGACATTCCATTGTTACATCATTCGGCACAACTCCTGCAAGGGAGCTAGCTACAGTACAAAAAACATAGTCTTGACTGAGACCGCGAGAGAGCCGAGCGAGCCTGGCATCAATTGGGGCTTGGTAAAGCTGCCGATAACTAAACGCTCACAAATTCCTTCGTATCGTCTCCGTCTCCGTCCCCTCACTATGGGTTCATCTGTTTTATATTACCCATCCCACTGCCCGGATTGCCCATTCTGGGCCTTAGCGACTTTTAGTTTGGGGGTGAACAATTACCACCCCACGTGGAGTGTCGCAGCGCGATAGGCTCTATCTCCAGGAACTTATGACCATGGGAAAGTCCGTTCTGGGCTTGTCAAGATTGAAGATTGCTACATGGTTTGATGCAGAAGCTTGAACCGATTTCATGATACAGATACTGGCCATTCCTCGGCGCCTCCTCCTCATTGGCCGATTTTAATTCAATGTCCGACAGCTTTCCCCCCCTCCAACTCGTTTCGATCATGAAGGGTGATAACATGCTTGGGGTGTGTCGTACAGCAGAATATGATCTCCAGGGCTGAGTTCGAGGTCGGTCTTAAACTTGGATGGAATGATATCCCATAGGTATACGGATTAGCAGCGAACAACAACGCCATCCTCATCGCCATCCTCATCGCCATAGGTAGTCGACTATGCCTTTTACATCGGAAGGGTACATTCAAGGCCCCCAAAGGGGATACAAGAACACGGCCATCTCTTCCAATGGCTACGGGCCTATCAACTCTCGGCCAGCTTCGGCAATTCAAGGCTCATAGTGGAGTATAACAAGCCATCTAATCCCGTCGATGGTGGCCCTTTGGAAAATTTTCTACCCTTGCGAAGATACCTTATCGACGTCGCGGCAGTGTCATAGCCTGTCTAACGCTCTCCCGAGCCAATGTGTCGGGCATACATGTCTACCTGCTAGACGGCCGCGATAAGCAAATTTTCCTGCAATAGTATGCATGTCGATGCCCCCCTGCCCCATCTCACCTCTCCCATTCTTCCAGATTCCTGCAGGTACCCTAGACGTGGGCATCCGTACACCACGACTGAGTCAAAGCACCAATACCTTATTGCGCTTGAGGACCAATCAAGTCGAACACCGACTTTGCGAGCTTGGCTGGGCTAGGATAGACTCACAGATGGATCTGCTTTGGGTCGGCCGCACCCGCTAACGTGCGTAGGCTATCTTGCAGAGTGAGCTATCTTTCAGCTGTCAGATATTAGGCCGAAACCAGATCTGTCTTGCGGACGCAATCAGCGATGCTACAGATATAGATGTGTCAGCGGCATCGGAGTCGAATTACTATCGATACGGCCCTTACACACGCGCCGATGTGGCTGCTGTCGCACCACGAAGCTCTCGCAGGTCGCAGGTGGGAACACTATACGTGGGACAAGTAAAACGCAAGCGAGCCACAGGTATTCGAATGCGATCAGACAGTCCCATTACCTTCAACTTTTTTCTTTTCGCGGTTGTTATACGCAAGCCAAGACCAATAAGCCAACAACATATATTAAAATGACGAATTCAGAGGTAGCCCGGAAAGTCCGGTATTCACCCGTCTCTGCCCATTCCGAAAACTTCTCGGCTCTTCGTCTTTTCCTCCTCGAGAGAAGAGACGTCGACGGCAGTCTCGCAAGTCTTGAGCCTCAACGCTTTAGCTTATGTTCTTCCGCGGGGAAGAGCGGAATCCTGATTTAAATCCCAATCGGAGAATTCATTTGTGTTCTGGAATCAAGAGATACACATAATGACTGGGTCGGATCTTCACCGCTCACCGTCGGCGCGCAGGCGGTGGTGCCATTCGCTTAGGTAATTTCTATACTTGGAAGTCCAAGGTTTCCCCAACCAACCAATCATACAGGGATGTCACGATGACCTCATCTGATACCTGTTTGGCGAATTGGTCCGCAAGGGTGCGTGTGCGATGTTGACCGACCGGATGCTCGCAGCGTACTGTGTAAGCTTATACGCCATAATAGCTACGGTTGGCGAGCGCAGGCACGCAAGACCTGACGGAACTGCGTGAGCAATGGCAAATATCGCGAACTTCTTCAAACATGACTGTTTGGACTGACATGCAGCACAGTTTGTTCCCTTTATTCGTAAGAGGCTGTATAACGTGTCACGATTTGGGAAAGGTGTCACACGAGGTTGCAGATCATGGTTAACTGCATTGAGTCTCGACATCGGCCCCGGATATGACACGAGATCTCGCCAATCTGCATAGGGTACACTGCCTACTGAAGTGCCGTACACAACATCTTTTACGTACGAACTTACACTTTGTACTCAGACAGTCAGAGTTCTCCCACTGTATGGACTTGCTGAAGCTTGGTGGGTCATCGAAAGGATACACCTAGTACTTCTCGCCCTCGCAGAGCGGATGAGCTCGGATTGCAGTTAACGGACGACAGAATATAGCAGCTCTATTGCGCAACGGTTGATCTCTTCCTAAAGCTGCAGGATGGCTTAAGAGGCGGCATCCACCCCTGGATCACGCAAGTATCCATGCAGGACGTCAACCATGGAATTCTACTCCGCCATGTGCCACGCACGCAGCCACGCAGCCACGGCACAGGGTAGCGTCAATCAGGGTCTCGACTGACTACATACCGATTCTTACACACCAAGTCCTCCCCCTTACATAATCTATCTCTCTATAAATATATGTATAAGATAATTCCGCTCGAGATAGACGGGACCCTCCCAACTCCGGGCCCTCCGTAAGGGAGACGAGAGGTCCTTTTTCGGTCTAATGCCAATATTCCCAGGCTTCACAGGCTGATAGGGTTCTTTAAAATCGCTCGTAGGCGGGTAGATCGAACCCGGGCAATCCGGACCCTCGTCTGTTTTTGTTCTATTTTTTCTTTTCTGCTCGCACCCGTTTCGAAACCGACCTATCTCCGTGGCAACTCCGTTTCCGCACGTGGGATTATGCAGTCGTTGCTGCATGTCATCATGCCTTCTTTCAAGTTAGGATAGATAGATATAGTAAGAGGTAGGTTACCAACATAAAACGACAGCGGCACAAACTCTCTCGATATCCGCAGCGGGCATCCGGGCCCCAGCTATCTGGTTCGGGTTGCTGCTTGTTCGGGGTACAGGCGCTAACGCGGGCTCCCCCCTCCTACTGCTTGCTTGGTTACCAGACCCTCGGTAAGGTCGCGACGCATGTGATACCCCGGAACGGTGCTGCCTTGCTACCTAGCTTTGGCCAAGGCAGCCTCCTCCCCTATCTGCCGGTCGCCGGAGACTGTGGCGACGTTCGATCTTGGCGCCTCATTACGAGGTAGCATCGCAGGTAGCAGCAGTCGCGAAGGCAATACCGGGTTGATAGGAGGTTTTTCTCAAAAAAGGGGTGTTGCTATATATATCGGTGTACCGCTGACATCATTCTGCGGGAGTGCGAGTGCTGCTCTGTCGGCATAGCGAGCTTGAAACTGGGTTGAGGAAAGCACGAAAGGGACGGGAGATGCGAAGGAGGAATATATGAAAAGAAGGAAGGATACTTTAGAGCTGAATAATGAATATCATTCCTCGTACAATCAGGGGCCAATATTGGAATATGTTATCTGAGAACCTCCGTAAATTTGAAGCCGTAGACAGGAGATAAGGGGAGGGAACGATGAGGACGTGACTTTGAACGATGGCTCTGAGAAGATAGCTGTCTAGCAATGCTGTCTATAGGGATTGTGTCCTTCCGGGCTGTCACGTTATCAAGCGGTACCGTGAGATCAGCTCTTCTTCTTCTTCTTCTTCTTCTTCTTCTTCTGCTTCTGTTTCTGCTTCTTTCGTCGATGTTCAATGCCCTTTAAGTTACGAGTATTTCTAGTGCCACTTTACTTGCTAAGGAGTGGATAAGTTCCGTTACGTTTAGCTAAACGCTACTCCCTGTTCCACGTCTAGTATTTTATGCCGAAGTTCATTTATCTCCAGTTTACGACTGCGTGCTACGAATCAAGGATACGACGTGGTAAGATTTTACGGTGTCTTGGGAGTGTAATTCTATAAACTAAGGATGGTCGTGGTAGACAGGTCACAATGACCTCTACTCTAAGCGTATTATCCATCTTTCATCGAGTTCTTAGCATACATAGCTACCTACTTCTCAGGTATTGAATCTTCTATTTATGAATATGCACCGACGGCCTTGTAGAAGGCGGTCTAGACTTCAGGGGCGGCTCGATGGAGCCGCTCCCGCCGATCGTCCGGTAGTGTAGTCGTGTGCGCGCACTATTAAGTTGGGGCAGCGGTGTGTATCCTTTCCCCCCTTGTCCCCGTACTGTAGGTACCCGCTCTTAGAGGGCTACAGTAGTTGGTCGGCTCTAAGTCTCATCATTACCGTATGAACTACCCACATGTTTCCAGTTCTCGTGTGAGATGCTGTGATCATAACTGGGGCTTGTACCAAAGCTAACTGCAATACTTCCCGGAAGGGGTGCACTGTATCCAAATCGCCATTCTCCTCAGGTGCCAAATCATAAAGAAGACTAACGAGCACATTCTAGCTCAAAGTGACGAAATTTAACGTTTCGGATCGAAGAGTCTTGCGCGTTCCGCATAGCCCCCATTCCTGACACGGTCCGATCTAGACATCATCTTGAGGCAGAGCAGAAACTACATACATCCTATGATGCTTAGATTCCTTAGCCTGTGCTCATTAGTTCTAATTCACTTGCGTAGGTAGATTAGGTATGCTGGAATAGGTGCTCGGACACTGTCGTCCGAGTCAAAACGAACTTTAGGAAGTGTCGATCTGTCCCCGCTCTCTGCTAATAGGTACCCAGACGAGTAGAACTTGCGAATGGGGGATGACGAATCTGCTTCGTATTGCCTATGATACGTCTAGCCAAGAGAGCAAGCTGTGGTGCAGAACGAGCTACTAGGAATCAATCCTATTCTCCCTACTATACCCGGAACCAGTACGTGAATAGACGTGCCCTGTACCGGATGGCGCAATGTTGCTGCGGCCCTTACGCAGTATCGAAGTCGACTTCTCCTTATTTTTGTCTTAACAATAAGCTTTGCCGGCTTCTCCAGCTGGCGTTTATCTCTATCTTCATCATACATTATGTAAACATGCTTCGAGTCCGCATCATCGAATTTGCGTGGAACAAACAAGTCCCCGTTCCTAACCTGACTCGGGTATCGCAATGTGGCTCAGATAAGACTGTAGGGCCAACAATGACTCTTGGATTGAACCTTTGCTGAATATTTCGCTGATTTCTTCATCCCCTACCACAGAGGATTGATCATTTCCCCCTGTCGAGACAATATCTGCTGACCTTATGATAGCCTCTATATCGAGTTGGCAGTCTTCATTGTACTGCCCCGTTGCACGTGCAAAATCAGGGGTCGGTACCAATTCCACGAAGCGACTGTCGGATCCAATAGCTGCTTGGATGGCATGAGCGAAAGCCCGGGCTTTGGATATGTTTAACATGTCGTCGGGTACAGCTTCTGTATCGGATGCTCCTACCGTGCCACTGGGTTTCTCAGTTATATCGCCGGTGTTAGGTTCAGACGTAACTCCTTTATGAGCAGAGGAAAAGTCATCGCTGAAACATTGGTGTTCTGTGCGCCAGAGATGCCACATCGTCCGAAAAGCACCCAATCGGGCAAGGCAAGTAAGGTGTGTGACCATATTAAAGCCGCTGTAATTCAATACAGCTTCATATAATGACGGGTGCAGTATATTTTCCCCTAATATCCGACCTGTCAAAAGACTGTAGATTGCTAACAGTTGGTGTACAGTATTTACTCTGAGGGGAGTCTTGGTATCCCCTAGATTGTACGGGGCCATCGACATCTCTAGAATCTTAAGACTAGATGATATTTGGGTACTATCGAGCAAATGATTATTGTCATGTATCCTTTTCAAATATTTCTGAGCCATGGAAAAGACGCCGCACCGTAATGAGGTCAAGTAGGCGCACCACAGTACCGAAGTTGAAATGGGTATCCCCTGCGAGTCTAGATTTATTATTAGGTTGTTGAGAAATGGAAGCATCTGTGTTGGTGGTGTTTCCCTGGCCAAATATTCATAGGCCTGAACTAGGCTCTCGCTGCAGTTGGAGACTAGCTGACACCCTTGCGGTGTCTGGACCACGTTCACGATGAGTCTTTTAAACGTTGGAAAGTTGTTGAGTGCACGAAGCGCCTCATTCAGCGACTCTTCGTCGCCGACATCAGGCTGCAAGCGGTGGGATAGCTGCTGCCGACGCCGCATGTATGCAATGATTGTGGAAGAGTTATTCCGCACATGGCGTGGTATCCCATTCCACTTCAAGATGCTGCTAGTCACATCGGAGTGACGGTGGGGGTCTGGGTTGGTCCACGAATGCTGCACTCGCTTCGAGTCACCAAGCGCGATGGAGAGAATGTCGTGATCGGATATTCGCCAAGGGCTGAACTTGTCAGATGCGGTGAGTTTCGCATACTCGTCACATTCTGTAGAAAGTTTCTCGAACTTAGCCACACGCTTTGACATGGGCTGGCGCATGCGAAACCTATACTGCGAGATCGACTTCGGTACGCCGTCGACATGTGTATCGTACGGGCGCACATAAGGACTGTCTTCGGCATCGAGGTCCAATACGAGAGTAGAGGCTTCGAAGATTCGATAATTACTTCGTAAGGGGGTATCTTTCGTTTTTAAAGACCAGGGTCTTTGGTGTTTGAATCGGACTCGGATTTTAGACGGCGGCGGGAGTACAGGGATGTGGGGACGCCACGCGCCGCCTAGTCGTTGCATTTCGAAGGGGACTGAAGTAATAATACAATGACATTTTAGATGACGTTCTCAATATAACAATTCGAAGTGATGCCGCATTATGTACAAGGGAAATGTCTGGTGAGGCGTGATGGAGGAGATGGGCTGGATGGGTTGGATGGGGCTCTTCCCCAGGTCTTCCCTAGTAAGCTTGCGCTAGGCTTTGTGGCTAACTGCTAGTCAGAAATTTCCCCAGATTCTGGGGTAAAGAGCGGGAAGAAGCACTAAACCAATAAAGGCACGGCTCTTATCAGCCACAATGACTAAGCCAGAGAGCAGGAAGATCGGGACTTTAGATAATCCGTCAATGAGGCTCAGGTGTTCCACTTTTAAATTACCAGCATTGATGGTGCATTCGCCGAACCCAAATCAATTTTGTTAGTGACATAAATGCCATCCAAATCGACCAAAACATAAAGTCTCCATCTCAGCAAAGCAGAGTAATCTCTACAATTCCATTAAATTCGAAAATGCCACCACGAGCGAAGAAAAGAAAGACGGCTGCGGCCGCGAAGGCGGCTACAGACGCCCAAGATGTCCCAGCCTCAATAGAGGTACCGGAGGAAATGCCCGAGCAAGCCCCGGTTACCAACGACGATACCCCTCAGGAACAAGTTGATCCAGAGAAGCCGAGCGAGCCCACGCCGGAGCAGCAACAACAACAAGAGCCATCTGCAGAACAGGCATCCAGCTCTACGCAGAGCGCAGCGGAGAAGGCGAAGGAGCGGATGGCCCGTTTCCGCGCGCTGCAGGCCCGCGCGAAGACGTCGTCGGACCAGAACCTGAAGGAGGCGACGAAAGAGTCGCAGCGGCTGGCGACGGACCCGGCGGCGCTGACGGCGCTGAACCGGCGGCGCGACATCGCCACGCACAAGCTGCTGAAGGCGGAGACGGAGGAGGCCGGGGACGACTTCGAGCGCAAGCGGGCGTGGGACTGGACGGCGGAGGAGAGCGAGCGCTGGGACAAGCGGCTGAAGAAGAAGGCGGCGCACCGCGACAACAACGCCTTCCAGGACTACCGGCAGGAGAGCAACAAGATGTACAAGCGGCAGGTGCGGGGGCTCGCGCCGGACCTCGAGCGCTACGAGAAGGACAAGATGGCGGCGATCGAGAGGGCGGCGGCGTCGGGCGGCCTCGACATCGTCGAGACGGAGGACGGCGAGCTCATCGCCGTCGACAAGGACGGCAGCTTCTACTCGACGGCCGACTCGACCACGTTCGCCGAGAGCCGGCCCGACAAGGCCGCCGTCGACCGGCTCGTGGGCGACCTGCAGAAGGCCGAGGAGACGCGCCTGCGCAAGCGGCGCGAGCGCATGGCGCAGAACGGCGACGACGGCGACGTCACGTACATCAACGAGAAGAACAAGCAGTTCAACCAGAAGCTGGCCCGGTTCTACAACAAGTACACGGCGGAGATCAGGGACAGCTTCGAGCGCGGGACGATGATTTAAGATTTAAGAAAAGGCAGGGAAAGACGAGGAGGGGATTGGTATTATTATTGTTGTTGTTGTTGATGCTAAGATGCGAGCATGGTTTTTTCTGTTCCGTGGTAGAATTACATATGCATGATCGGGGCGTTAGGTAAACTATGGTACAGTCTGTAGGGTTGCATTAATACACAGCTCGTGAACCGCTTGAAATCAGAGCATGGTTTTCCTCCACGATTTGCTCGCTAGCTCTTCGATCTCGGGCATCTCGACCGGCCCTTTTACGTCGGGGTCGCCCAGTGCTTCGACGACGGCCTCGGCTACCACGTCTACCTTCAGCGGCTTCGTTCCGGCGGCGCCCATGAAACCGCCCAGGACGCCCCGCGTAGCGCCGTTGAACAGGACGCCCACGCCAGTCATGGCCGCCATGCCGACCGTGATGGGCCGCGAGCTGTCGTACAGGAAGGGCGGGCGGAAGAAGATGCCTCGCATGCGCGGGAACTCGCTCGCGATGGTGCTCTCGGCCTCCCTCTTGGTAGTGATATAGCGGGTGGGCAGCACGGGGGCGCCGGCAGCAGCCGAGATGTAGACGAAGGCGGACACGTTTTCGGAAGCGGCCTGCTTGGCCAGCATGACTGCGCTGTCGCGGTTCATGTTCTCGTACGTGAGCTGCTCCTTCGTCTCGGGCGGCCGTATGTCGCCGTTGCCGTCCACGTCGCGCTCGAGCGGGTTCCCGGGCTGCGGGGCGGCCGAGAAGGCCTTGCGCAGGCCGGCGATGGGCGATTCCCGGCCCTGCAGCACGCCCTTGTAGTCCGCCTCCAGCAGGATGCCCATGGTGTGGACGACGAAGTCGGCGCCCTTGAGCAGCGGCGCGTACGTGGCCGGACGCAATATGTCGGCTCGCTCCCACGTGACCTTGCGAGCCCATTGCGGTGGCGCGGCTGATGATGTGACGGTGTTCCACTTGGGCTCTCCGGATCGACTTGAGCGAGTTAGCTAGGTGACCTCTGATAGAGGTGCTGCTAGGTACGCACCTGATAGACGTTACATCCCAACCCCTAGCCACGGCATATTTGCATATCCTTGAGCCCAAGAACCCATTGCCGCCGCATACTATAAGTCTCTTGGCCTCCATGGCGAATTGAAGTGAAGTGCAATAACAGTAGCTTGCAAATCTATGGTTCACTCAGATTTCAATACAAATACAAACTGGGGGGGCATCAATGATGTAGTTGAACTGTTTTTCAGTTGGCGGGTACGCAAACCGAGACAGCAGAATTATGGGAAACTTGTATTGATCACAACCGCCAGGTTGTAGGCTCATATGTAGCTTATTTGTGAGCCAGAGTCATCGACATCATCCACTTTGGAACTTGTGTAAAGCATGAGGCTGAGAGACTCGGAGATTTAAACCTGGGAAGTATTCAATTGGACGGGTCCCTAGAGAAAGTGGGACAGCAGCAAGGCTGAATAGCGGGACCAGGAGCTTTGTTATCGATAGCGAGGTTACTAGGTAATTAATCAAGGAAGCACACTGGCGGTCCAAGACGCAAGACTCAAGACTCTTGACTCTTCAACAATTTTGTCGCTATCTACAATTCCAACCCATCATGGCGCCTCCGGCAGGCAAGCGCGTAAAAGGCGTCCAGATCTACCGGCCCTTCATCTACGGCACGACGGCGCACCCCTACAACGACACGGACCACCCGCGGCCGGCGAGCGTGCCGTCGGACCACACGCACTCGTGGACGGTGTTCGTCAAGGGCGTGGACGACGTGGACATCTTCTACTGGCTGCGGCGGGTGCAGTTCAAGCTGCACGAGTCGATCCCGAACCACCTGCGGACGATCGACGCGGAGACGATCCAGAAGGAGAACGAGGGGCGGCCGGCCGCGCAGCGGCAGAAGGGCTTCGTCGTCGAGGAGACGGGCTGGGGCGAGTTCGAGATCACCATCCGCCTGTACTACGACGTCCGCAGCGCCGAGAAGCCCCAGACCCTCTACCACCACCTGCGCCTCCACCCCTACGGCCGCACCGAGCAGGAGAAGGAGGCCATGCGCAACGGCGGCGAGGTCGTCGCCTGGGTCTACGAGGAGCAGCTCTTCAACGAGCCCTTCGAGGACTTCTACAAGATCCTGACGACCGGCGCCCGCGACAGGAACGCCTCGGCCGGCGGCAAGGGCAAGGGCAAGGGCAAGGGGAAGAACGCCCCGCCGCCCCCCGGCGAGGGCGGCGGCGAGGTAAAAGAGCGCAGCGCCATGATCCCGCTGACGAACCGGCCGGGCCAGCCCTTCAGCCGCGAGACGGAACAACTCGAGATCAAGCGGCTCAAGGAGGCCGAGGACAAGGTGAACCAGATGGTGCTCGAGATGAGCAAGGCGGTCAAGGCCAAGGAAGCGGAGTTGGCGGTGCTCAAGAGGTCGGCTACGTCTACCGCCGCGTAGTGCGCGGGACCAGGAGACGTGAGTATCAATAGCAGTGACAGCGGTAGTCATCATCACGACTATCGTCAATCATCATCGTCATCATCATCTCCTTCATCATCACCATCATCTCTCAGCGACTCAGTCGAGACAGGCGTGGCGAGGGTGGGGGAGCGCCGGAAAACCTTCGTCGTCACGTTCAGGGTCGCGAAGAAGCCCCTGCGGGAGCTCGCTCGCGGTCGACGTATAACTAGGTACGACGGCGGGGATGACGAGGATGACGAGGATTGGGAGGATGGGACGGGATAGTTGACATATTGGCCAAGGCGGCACATCGTTACCGGCGTTAGGCGGACGGGGTCCTGCAAAGAATATCCCGAATATGAAATTGCGCCGGCGTTATAGGAGAAGGGGAAAAATACTACTGCTGCTGCTTCGCTGGATATAGTCTAGCTTTTTTGCCTGGCTATTTCTACTAGTTCGGACTCGTTATAGATGTGAAAAATGGCATACATCTGCCTTTCCGAGGGCCGTGTTGTTTATAGTGACTACTACAACTTGTAAAGAAATACATACGTACACCCAACTCGTGCCAAATTCATACTGGAATGGGAGATCAAGATGTGCCAAGGGTTTTCGCGAAAATCTACGACGTGCTTATGACACTACTCTTACCAAGTCTATTGCATGCTCTAGAGACTGTTATATCTCCAAATGATCAGAGACCATTGCGCCATACCAAGTGCTGTCAGATTGTTCAAATACAAACCTCGGCTGTTATTTTGTCACTCTTCAGCATCAAGTCCATACCCCTGAAGTAATAACTGGGCAGAACGCACATAGTAAGCATCGCATCACATCGCATCAGAAGACACAAGTTGCTCAAAGGTTTTGATTTTTCCTTTTTCAGATTGGAGAGTTCCTCTCAAGGAACCCCAGCCTCGAGTGTGTCTCCCGGTACGTGGCTCTTGGCTCGTCCGTACCGGGAGACATATGTGTGTACCATTCATGCACCTTGCCCAGCCACCCCTTTTCCCACTATCCTTCCCATCCCTTCCCATCCCATCCCATCCCTTTGTTCAAACCCAAGCAGGGCCGACTGGTCTTCTAAGACCCAAGTCTGATCGTGACATAAGAGAGTTGGTTTAAAGTTGTATCAAAAAAGACATTGCCGCGAGTCTCCAAGCCTAGGCTACCTCTCATAGCCCAGGCATTGCGCGTACCAACGAATCATAAGCTGTCCAAAACAATGCCGCCCAATTTTTTTTGTAGTCCGGTTCGCCTAAAACGCCTTGCTGCATACCCCCACGCCACGCAATACACATTAACTATTCGGATATCTCCACCACTTTGTCCGCCGTGACTAAATCATCTCCGCTCGTAACGCCGTGTACTGTATGTACAGTCTACCGTGTATAAACATAAGAAATGTTCTGAAAGGGATCGATGTCGATCCTGTACAGTTTGCGTTTACTGTGTTGCTTGATACGCCGGGGGAGGAGTGTCATCGCGCTCGGCCCAAAAGTTTTCGTTGCGTTGCTTCTCCTCGTATACGCGACGTGCGATTTCGCCAGCCATCTTCGTTATCCATGCTTGCTCGAGAATCACAGACGATGTGTCCGAACCCATCGGTCTATGTCGTTCAAAGTTGAAGGGCCTTTTCGAAGAGGTTGCAGTTTCCAAGGGTTTCTCTTGCCGCATCGAAGAGACTTCAGGCTCCTCCTTCTCAACAGACTTGACTGGGACGTCCTCAACTATAGCTGGGTCTTGAAAAATATCCATATTCAAAGGGGTGCGGGTAGGCAACTCTTTCTTGGGCGTGAAGTGAACCTTGCTGGAATATGCATCGTCATCTGCCGGCTCTTCTTCAGGGTCTTCTGGGATAGAGCCCGGTAGTATTGGCTCTGAAAACGGGCCAGCAACGGAAGTGGTATCTGACATGGTCTCGCCGAGTTCGCTGCTTGCTTCACTTCCGGTCTGGCTGCGGCGTAAATTGACAACTCGTGTCTTCTTTTTACGCGAGCTTCTGGAATGCCGACCGGCACCAAGAGCCAGACCAGTTGTAGCCGAGTGAAGACTGGTCAAAGATGGTCGAGAGGACAAACTGCCTTGATCTACACTGCTCGTGTCGGTGAACGTGTAAGTTGTGCTGCCTCCTTGCGTTGATTGCATCCGCGCCAAACTAGGAGGAGACACCGGGGTCGCAGTCCCCGTATCATGGCGGTCCATCGATCCAGCCCAAGCCCTGAACAGCACATCACGAATTCCAGGTGTAAACAATGATAGTGTCCGGTGTGAGTCGTTAAGGGCTCCCAGCTTCAATAGATTCTTCTGAGAAAACAAGGATTGCAATTCCGAGCCACCGTGCAAAGACAACGATGCAATCTCGTTGGCATCAAGCATGTGTCCACTCGAATCGACCGCTTCCAGTGGTGGATTAGCAAACGGATCAACAACAATTTCATCGTCAGCTTCTTCTTTCGGTGATGTCTCTTCTTTTGGTAATTGGTCGGGACACCAAAGCCGAAGTGAGAGCTTGTGGATGATGGCCGGTAGCTCGTCCATCATCAAGTTTCGTAGTTGCCCTTCAATTGTCCTTTGAAGGTAATCCCGAACGAACTGGATCGAGTCAAAGGTCGAAGAGACCTTGAGAGACTCAAGAGGATCATTTCGGAAGACAAGAGTGAGACCCTTTTGCTTTGAGAAGACCAAGATAATGAAAGCGGACAGCTTGATCTCAGATAGAGTAATAGACAAAGGTATCGTAAGACTTGCTGCCGCAGCCAATGGTTGTGGCGATGTGAATGTCGGCTTGGCAGACAAATATGTGTTTAACGGATTTGCCTATGTTGTCATATTAGCCATCTTATAGCGCACGAGCCCTAAATCAAGGAGTTGGAGAAGCCAAGAACCATTAAAAAAAGGCGCGAACCCCTGGTGCCATAATTACATGATTCATGCAAAAGCTCCACAAACGCGTAAAAGGTAGAATAGCCTTTGTTTCCGTGTAGATTGAAAACAAAACTTCTAGAAAGGGACTGGGAGTATGTATGGATCATAGCTAGGGTGAAGTTGTGGTGTAACCATGGATTGATATGAAATTCTTTGTGCGACAGCAAGAGCACTTGCTCTATGACATAAGGAAGCTACCGGTGTTGTAGGCTCCTTATCAGAATAGATTCGCATCGTCTGATATAGCTTGATAACGGAATTGCGAGATCGGGAGAGGTAAAAAATGGGCGGGACGAGACGGGACGAGACGAGACGAGACGGAGTCATAAGTGACTTCGTTTTGATATAACTTCTTTTCTGTGGCGGCGAATTTAATAACCGAGAATAGCACCTACTTGAACTCGAGTCTTTAGGGTCAAGAAAGCATCGCCCGAATAGCACATTTTGAAGATGCCGCGAAATCTATCCTCGGCCAGGTCTCCGATCTCGAGAATCTCCAGCTCCGGGGGCACGGAGCCCAGGTTGAACTCGGTCACGAGGATATCATCGACGATTATTGGAGGCTTCGGCGATTTATTTAGGGCGTCCGTCAAGAGCTCCTGAGCACGCTTGTAGAACTCGGCATCGGCGGTGAGCGGCGACCAGTTGAAGTTGAAAGCCATGGTGAAGCATTTAGATTCGCATCGTAACTCGCAAAAAGGCGATGGTATGGAGTGGGAAAGGTGTTTCGGCGAAGAGGTGGGATTCTTGATTAGTCTACCAGTATAAAATACAGAATATCGATCGGTGAATCGGTCGAGACAGGCGTTCGGCAGGGAGGAGGCGGTGGATCGGACCACAAATTACAGCGAAGCAATTGCTTTGATGTTGCGGTGAAGGGATGGCGGCAAGGTTGGTCTATGTTTAGTATCGTATGATAGGGCAGATGGAAGAGGGTCGCGAATTAGGTTGATGCAGGCTAGTATGTAGGATGGGACTTGGAATGGTAAAAAAAAAAAAAAAAATCATTCGTAGGGGACCAAGGGGAGTTGTGCAGAGAAAATGACGCTATGCTGCGTGCCGATGCAGGTTTATGATTTGAGAGCATAATTTAAGAGGTCAAAAGTAGCGCGAAATAATTTTCTTCGTTCCTTATTCCTTCTGCCCTTCTCCCCAAGTTCAGTGCAAAAGATTCTGGTTGGCTCGAGAAGGCCGGAAAGCGGGTCAAAGCGGAGAAAACGCGCTATCTCGTCTGTCTTTAAGCGGTTTATGCTCGTGCACGCTAGCCAAGCCTGGAAATGGGATGGTAAGTGATGTAGACGGGATGAGGAAATAATGCATCCCATGTGTGATTTTGTGCATCCCGACTGACGGTGACGGCTGACCACACTGCCACACCATTACAAAAAGGTGGCAGCGGCCGGTCCCATTAGCCGGTCGTTGACTGTGTAGAGGAGCGAAGGAGCACACGAGCAGCCCCAGATGGGTCGTATGGTCTCATTCGCAGACTCGGTGCTCAACCTCGGGAACCGGGACAGAGTTGAACACCGGTCTTGTGTCCATCCTTCTCCATTCCCGTTTCTCGCTCATTCTCATTCTCCTTCCGACCGGACGTGACCATTGCAAGCACACAACCTACATAGATTGTTTATTCATTTTATATAGATTGATATTATCAAAGTAGAATTATATTGAAGAGTACTTTTAATGCTGAAAGTGTTCGTAATAGAGCCTTTGGCATGCTGGCCATTTATTAATACCGTCTACCTAGTTATACTCGCCAAAGGAGAAGATGATGCGGTGAGGAGGTATATCATACGCGTAATATGCAACTCGCCTACATAGACCAGACACATTGGTGGCTTAAGTCTATTGATTTCTATCAAAATTGATGTGTCAGTTGTTGTACGAGGGTTTCAACCCTCTCAGCCAGCCACAATGATCAGGATCACCGCATCTAAGTGCATGTAGCCGGTGTAATAAAGCGAGACACGTGAGACAAGTATAGGACACTGCATCATTCTCGAAAGTACCTTAAGTAGTTGTGCCAAAAAACCAAGCAGTCTCTGTAGACTATCCGTTACCAAAACCATTCCAATTACTTATTATAACCCTTCTCTTTCCACCGCATCTGCATTCGAGCTTCGAACAGGATACACCGCGGCGAATAATACGTCGTTGTCGACTTGTGGCCTGGCGACCTAAACCTATCTATATGGAGGGTAATCATATGCGGAACGACAATTGTGCCACCCACCCAACCTGCCAACCAGAATGCTCCCCGAAACCCCCAACCCCCTTTTTTTCCCCACGGTCTGACTGCCTTATACCGTTAGCAACTCGTCTGCTCGTAAATGTAAGACATAACATAAAAAGATTCATAACGCATAGAAAGATTCCCTCCCCTTTAAACCGTAGCGGCGCCGATGATATGAACCCAAGGCTAACGCTTCAGCCTTGCGCGAAACGCCGGCGGGATGTCGAGGCCACGCTTGAGGCAATGGTCAAGCCTCAGGATGCAGGCTGTTTCGATTGGGGGATCCAGCTTCTCCTCTTCTTTATACCACCCGTTGTTGACGAGGTCGGTATGACGTCTCTGCCAGTAGCTCTGTTTCTCTCGCCAGTTCTTCTTGTCCACGTCGGCGAGCTTGATGATGACGGGCAAGTCCTCGTCGATCGGCATGCGCACGAAGCAAGAACAGTCCCGCAACGTCATCGAGAGCCCGAACCTGGGATCTGAGGGCCGGGTGAACAGCGCGTCTCCGGAGTCACCTTCTACCTGTAGGTCTCTGAGTCGCTCGAGGACACCGCTTTCTTTAAGGGCTTCGGCAAGCCGTTTTCGATCCCGCTCCGACCACTTAGGTGCGAGCCGGTCGATGGTGCTCATGACCACGCCGAGGTTCTCGTGGAGCAGGCCGAGGGGACATACGGGTATACAAGTTTTCAGTCCCCTCAGCCTCAGTTTGCCATTGCGGAGAGATTCTCTCGCACAGGTCCGGCAACGGGTTGCATCCCCTGGGGCCATTGGAGACTGGGCCAACCATTTCGGCTTGAACTCCAAAGCCTTATAATCTGGCGACGGGCCCATGTCTTCCACCAGCATGGCATATCCGGCCTTGATGATGCTGAGGTCACCTTTAACACCCTTAACTCTCAGAGCATTGCCGCGCTTGACGTTCAGGATAGTTGCTACAGTCTGAGAGATCTTGACGAGGACCTGGGGAACGATGTGCTGGCGACCAACGTGGACGTCGACGAACTTCTCTTGAAAGGCCTGGAGGGTCTCGTAGTCGCATGGCGTGACATCGGGCGTGGCCTTGGGCACGCGCAATAGGGTTCCTTGGAAGAAACCCTTTGGAACAGCAGGGTCTCTAGGCTCTCTGATGCTGAAGACGGCATTTGCACGGCCTTCTGCTAGATGGACGAACTGGGACCGCTCGAGGGTATAGCAAAGTGCACGCAACTGATCAGGCGTCATAGCGGGTTCAATATCCGCAGCGGTCCACCCTGGCGGGAGGGGTTTGGACAGTTCATTCCAAACGGTCTTGAGGGGCTTCATAGTGAGCGCCCTAGCTTTCGAACAAAAAGAACAACAAGTTTCGAGCAAGTTGGAAATATTAGTATAGAAAAGAAGCTCATCAGGAAAAGTATGAGAGATATAAAAAGGAATCAGGCGACTTTTTTCTTTGTTCAGCTTCGTAGCTGAAACCTAAATTAACTCTCCAAATATAACGAGACGGAGGCCAGGCCACTTCCGGGTTACTGCTGGTTAAACGAAGGACTCATTAGTGACCAGGAAGAAACAGCTAGGAGATATTAAAGGACTCTACGATAAGAAAATATGCCCCCATGTAGTATAGATAATAGATAAAACGAAGAAAAGAATAGGACTATCCCCTCCCTAGACGGTACGAAGACGAACTTGGAAAAGACAGAGCGAATGCAGATGGAATGGCAATTTATGACGTTGAATTCAACTGCCGCTGGGGTCTTAAAATGTGCGGCTGCGGGCAACCGACCCAGACCCAGCTGGGGCATGGTGGCGCAGTCTCAGAAACCCTCCCTCCCCTAAAAGGAAAAGGGGGGGGGGGGGAAAGGGAGATAATTTTAGTAAACGTCCGATGTGCTTCTAAGCCATGGAATGGAGCTATCATTTATGATTATTCCGCCTCTGCTTGGTAGACCGCGCAATGATGGATCCGTGTGACCGGATTTATTGCAATTCATTTGTAAGGCAAATAGTAGCGTAGGGCGAGTGAGACGAACATCGTGAAGGATGATGTGAGCACGCTCATTCGTTGGAGTATATCTGCACGACGATCTAGTATCCATCGAGCCGGGTATCAAGGATTCAGCACCTGGGGATCCCAGTAAGAAAATTGTAACTAGTTGTAACCTGACAGCCTGAGTGAGATCTAGTTGCGCCAATGCCCCTAAAACGCCCTTCTTAGTGATCCCTCTATACCTACCTAGGATTTCAGGTTCATGTTCATGATGTACGTATCATATGCCAGCGGCAGTAAAGCTCAGCAGACTACCAAATGCCAACCCAGCCACGAGAGCCAATCCCATAAATCCACCAGAAGCTTCACGTTCCCCCTCCTCAACCCACTCACCCGCTGCCATCATGCAGTTGGAGCCCAACCATCCATTAGTAAAGCCGAATGGGAATTGGACTATGAGGAGGTAGAACACGTCGCTATTAATAACGGCCCCTTTACCGTGCAGGTTGCACAAGGCGTAGAGTGGTAGGAATATAAGTCGTGCAATACTCGCGACAAATAAGAGCGCAGGTCGATCGCGGAACGAAAGGTAGAGCGAGCTAGCCCTTCCTCCGAGATCGCCAAGGTTCCAAAAGAAGAACCCAAGAGGAATGAATGCCGCCGGTTGTAACAGCAAACTTGCCTCGTCCGGTGGTGTAACCGACAAGATTTTGGGCGTGAAAATCGGAAAAAACATGGCGACAGCGAAGCACATAAAAATAGCGCTCGCAAGCCAGTGCAGTTTTCGGAAAAGCGTTACCATGCCGGTCACCTTGCGCGCTTGCCGTTCGGCCGATTCGATGCTTGTCATTGACGCAGCCATGTGCTCCATCATTTGGTTCTCGATGATGTGGTTGTGACGCTGCACCAGCGGGATGAAGGCTACAAGCGCAACCACGGATATAATCACCGCGGTAAGAAAGTAAATAAATGCTGCCTTTCCATTCCCCGACGCAGCTTCTTCTCTCGTCCTGGATGCTGTATCCGCGGGCGGTGCGACGAGAACGGTGATGACTTGGACAAGCGGAGGAAGAACACCTGCAACACCTTGGCCGGCCATGATTGCTTGCATGTACTCGGGTCTTCCGAAGCTCGCAGCGAATGCGAATGCACCATTTTGTATCAACCCGGCGGCCCACGACGTGAATGCCACCATAGCCAATAAGAAGGTCAGATATGCCGAAGGTGATGCACCGAGGAACGACACAGTCGAGACTGTCAACAAAGCGAAGACAGCCACGTTTATGTAGAGCGCAAGGTTGATCCGGAACGGGTAAGAAGCTGTATACTGAATATTTGTCAAGACGACCATGGCTGCTAAGTTGCCGAGTGTCGAGACGGATATAATGGCTGACTGGAAGTTGTCGAGGACCCAGTCATCATCCTGGAAGCGAAGCTGGAAGTAGGGCGCTGCTGCGAGAAACATGTTCCTGTTTGATAGTACTGTTAGTCATTATATCTGTTTCTGTTGGGCATCTAGACGAAGCAGTCGTACCAAGCCCATAGCATCGCAACGCCGAGCAAAGCGAAGATGCCATATTCGATCCACGAGAATGGTATGTAATGACTCTCGACCTGTTCCGAAGACTGATCGTTGTTATATGGCGACTCGTCGGTCAGCGGCTGATACTCCTCCTCATCTTCCTCCCTCTTCCGGAAAAGCGAACGAATCCGATCCATGGCTGCTGCAGTTGATGAGGCCCGCTATCCCGATTGTAATGATTGCGATATCACTGTCCACATCGGTCTCCTTTGGAACGAGCGGCTAGTAGGTTAAAGAGGCTGAGTAGTTGAGAGACTGCCCGCAGTGCTACTTTCACTTAGTCATACCCATTCGTAAACATTGGTGTTGGTCGTGGAGGTGAGATAAGGAGATGAATATAGGTAGGTTGGAATAGGTCATTCGTGGATGTCATGGGAAGATTGACAACTGTATGACCTACTGCGCCTAGGTACTTACGCGCCAACATAGCCCCTAGCACCGTTGTAAGATAGCCAAGACGTGGCAGACAGGCAGACAGGGTAGGGTGACTCCCCGCGCTGCATGCACTTATCTTATCTTGGCATTTGAAGGCTGAAGCTGATCTCCCCTAGGAATTACCTAGGCACTGTATCACTGCATTAATAGCATAAAGACACTGAAAGGTACATAGCACTAAGTACCGCCTGCAACTGAAACAACGCGCATTATGCTGTGTTGAAGAATAATAAATACGACTCGAATATCGGGGTATATTGAATCTCGCTGGTACGAGACGAAGCAAGTAGCGCGGATTTAGAGATTGAATCTAGTCCGTTTCTTCTCCATCTTTGCTTTCCATTCCCATTGCACAGCATCATCTCCTTCGCTCCCAGCACGGCCAATTCCTTTGTCAATACGCCTGAGCTTCAGAGTAGCCCGAGGACCTAACTCTTGGAGGCCTATCAAAAATTAGCTTACAGCTTACCATCATGTCGCGTATAAACACCGTTGGCTTACCTGCTCGGATGCTTTCCACCCCTTTCAGTTCCTTTCCGTCCGCACCGACAACACTCTTCTCTGTCGCTCTCTTGTCTCGGAATATGTATCGATGTCGACGTAAGAAAATGTAATCACGTTGGTTATGTAGCGTGACAACCTGACGACCTTGCAATTCGGGGGTTTTAGGCCATAATGACTGGAAGAGTCTCGCAGTGAGAACACCTAGTGGTGTCTTGAAGTTGTTGAGTAGCAATTCCGGATAGTGATTCGTCGGGTTACCATGACCTGGAAGCTTCTTCCCTTCAACCCAATTCGAGATGCTGAAGTGGAACGTCGGTCCCGCTGGCAGATGAACAACGTCCAGGCCGATGGGTTTCTTTTGGTCTTCCCGTAGAATCATGACGGTACTGAAGCCCCTGTTCCCAGCGAATTTACAGATCTCCCTCACGCTGTATTTATGGCTGTACTTATGCGCCGACCGCGGTATATATGTACTGTGTGGGAATAGGGTGCATAGTAATCTCGCTTCGTCGTGGAGTGTCGAGTTGAGGTTGGTGGTAATTAACACTTCAGGCTCTGCAGGCCCATCGTCCGAGAAGAGGGATGGAAATTTAGCAACCAAGGACTCTGGCGTTAGATCGAGGTTTGTTGAAGTAGTCGAAGGTGCGACACTGTCGTCTCGCATTACTTGTTTTGCGCGAGCTTTTGCTGCAGCTTCCTCATCGGAATCTTCATCGTCATCGGAGCCCAACATACTATCTTCCTCATCGTCATCCTTCTCAGATTCATCGCCTTCTGCTTGGGCAGCCAGCTTCTCCTCTGCTTCTTCCTGTTGTAACCGCCTTCGCTTGAGCAGCTGCTCCATGTCAACGCTTGCGCCCAGTCCATCATCGTCAACATCATCCCAGACTCGTTTCCGGTCGATAGTCGCAGGTTGGTTTTGCGCAATTCGTTCTCTCCGAAGCTCAGGCTCCCTGTTTTCTTCCTTCTTTCGTCGAAACCGGGCCTCACGCTTCTCCTTCTCACGGTCCCTTTTCTGCTTAACGTATAGTGATTGGCGATGAAGTTTGTTTCCTGTCTTCTTAGACAACGAGGTAGATCTCGTTGAGCCCATTGTGCTAGGTATCTTTCAGCCAATGTATAATTAAAAAAGGAAAGGCTTATGGAATTTTAAAAAGGCTTAGGACCGCGATGCTGCGAAGGCTTGCATCTGAAAATTTTAGTGGACCCAATTGCTGCGTGGGTCCCATAATCCTTGTCCACCTAGACGTTGGCGGCGTGAGTTCTGGAGGGGCCGATGGAGGGGCAGAGGGGTAGTTTTGGTTGACGAATAAAAAATAGCGGGAGAATACCGGCCATCTTTGTGACTCAAGCTTGTTGACTCTTTGCATAGGTACAAAATTTGGAGGGTCGCTTATTAGCCGTCTTCAACCTCAACCTCATGAACAAGCCAGTTTGTGTCTTCGGAAAGTTTGTATCGAGATTAGATCGTGCAGTTTCCTCTCGATTCCAACCTTGGAGGTGTTCGAGGACCCTTCAAAACATCACAATCGCAAGACCATTCTTGAGTGTTTACAACAATACTCGGAAGCTCCCCGTCGCAAACTCTTCCCCACGAAACTTTACTACTTCGACACCAACCCTATACCCTCACCAAGTACAATTAAACAACAAAAAACCCAATATGACGACGACCGCCACTACCCTCAAGGGGCAGCTTCTTGATCGCCCCTCCCTCGACTCCATGCTTCGACGGCGCATGTTCTATACCCCTTCATTTGAGATCTACGGAGGTGTTGCTGGTCTCTACGATTATGGCCCACCTGGTTGCAGTCTCCAGGCAAACATCATTGATGTGTGGCGCAAACACTTCGTACTCGAGGAAGATATGCTGGAGGTTGACTGTTCCGTGCTAACTCCTCACGAAGTCCTGAAGACCAGTGGCCACGTGGATAAGTTTGCCGATTGGATGTGCAAAGACCCGAAGAACGGTGAAATTATCCGAGCCGACCACTTCGTCGAGGAGGTACTCGAGAATAGGTTGAAGGGTGACAAGGAAGCTCGTGGCCAGAAGATCGAAGAGAAGGAGGAAGATCCCAAGAAGAAGAAGCGAAAGGCGAAGGGAGCACTGGAGGCAGTCAAGCTTGAAGATGCAGTTGTCAAGGAGTACGAAGAGATACTGGCCAGGATCGACAACTACAATGGCGAGGAGCTCGGAGAGTTGATCAAGAAGTACGATCTCAAGAACCCAGCTACCGGCGTACAGCCGTCCCCCCCTGTCGCATTCAACCTGATGTTCCAAACCGCAATTGGACCCAGCAGCAATCTTCCTGGCTATCTAAGACCTGAAACTGCTCAGGGTCAGTTCTTGAACTTCTCAAAACTACTAGAATTCAACCAGGGCCAGATGCCTTTTGCGTCAGCGTCCATTGGCCGATCCTACCGAAACGAAATTTCCCCTCGAGCTGGTTTGCTGCGAGTGCGTGAGTTCCTGATGGCGGAAATCGAACATTTCGTAGATCCTCAGGGTGGAAAGAAGCATCCCCGTTTCCAGGAAGTCAAGGATGTTGAGCTAGTCCTCCTGAACCGCGAAACCCAGCTTGCTGGCCAAACAAAGGTCGAGAAGGTATCGATTGGTCAAGCAGTGGCAAACGGCACCGTCGACAACGAGACCTTGGGTTACTTCCTTGCTCGGATTCACTTATTCCTTAAGAAGATCGGCGTTGACCAATCTAAAATCCGGTTTAGACAACATATGGCGAACGAGATGGCCCATTACGCTGCCGACTGCTGGGATGCCGAGCTTCTCACTTCCTACGGTTGGGTTGAGTGTGTTGGCTGTGCAGACCGCAGCGCTTACGATCTGAGTGTCCACGCCAAGAGAACTGGCGCTCCCCTGATCGTTCGCGAACAACGCCCCGAGCCTCTGGTAGTCGAGGAATGGCAGATAGACCTGAACAAAAAAAAGTTTGGCCCGCATTTCAAGAAGGATGGCAAGACAATAGAGGCTGCTGTCGAGGCAACTACGCAAAAACAGCGAGAAACTCTGGCAAAGGACCTGGGTGAGAAGGGTAGCATTACCCTCCAAGTTGCCGGCGTCGGTGATGGAAAGGTCGACATCCCGAAGGACCTCATCACGATCGAGAAGCGAACGCGGGTTGACCATGTGAGAGAGTATACCCCCAACGTCATTGAGCCGTCATTTGGCATTGGCAGAATACTTTACGCTCTGATGGAGCACAACTTCTGGACTCGAGCCAGCGAAGGTGGTGATGAAGCCCGCGGTGTACGTTTTTACTCCTCGGTATTTTGAAAACAATTAACTCACCAATTTGGTCTAGGTTCTCTCGTTCCCACCGACAGTAGCCCCTACAAAGGTGCTCATTGTACCCCTATCGTCAAACGAGAAGTTCACACCTATTTGCTACAAGCTTTCTCAAAAACTCAGAAAGATTGGTATCTCTAGCCGCATCGATGACTCTTCTGCGACAATTGGAAAGAGATACAGCCGTAATGACGAACTGGGTACGCCACTTGGCATCACGGTTGATTTCCAGACCATACAAGACAGTACCATCACGCTTCGAGATCGTGATTCGACCAAACAGGTTCGTGCAGACGAAGATAAGATCATCGCCGCAGTTCAGTCTGTGGTGGATGGCAGCAAGCAGTGGAAGGATGTTGAGGCTGAATTGCCCATATTTGAGGGACAGGAGGTAGAGATTGCTGCTCGTTGATTCCGGATAGCATAACATGAATCGGTTAAGTCACAATGCCGAGCTCACACCGCGAGCAGGGGTATCTGTTATGAGTAGGAAGAGGATTTTAGAGGGATTAAAGACCGTAAAAAAGCTGGCCACCTAGTTCTCATTTCCAGAGGTAGTTTCAGCTGTAGATCTCAGCTAGGCGTGCTGCTCCGTCGCTGACGGCTTCGAGAAATAAAGGAACTTCCAATGTGAAATTTGATCTAAACCGCAGCTATTCTAACCTCCCGAACTCGTAATGTTTTTAACCACACTCGGTTAGCAAATTCGTTGCTGACTGCAACCCGTTTGCGACATCTATTGCTACCTAGGTAAGGTAGGTACTATCACATAATCCCGCGGATAGACGAATCTCTGTCGGAAATATCCAGCCCCTGTAGCTTTGAACCAATTAAAGCCAAGGGTGGTCAAGCAACATGCCAAGCGGCCAGGCGACCAACAGTCCTGCGACAGATCCGCGCGTTGGCGAAACCAAGGTAAGGAAGGGCCCCTAGTACGCTTCTGGGCGCGAGGCCTGCTTCGAGCAAAATTCGAGAAACGGAGTTTACTGATTCGCTGGAGCTGACCCCCAAGCGCGGTTACGATCGCCGAGAATCAGCTGAGGTTCGCCGCTTTCGCGGCATGCATTCTGCGGGATGTTCTGGGGTGAAACGTGGTACAGACAGACCAGCGGGAGAGAATAAAAAATCCTGTGGTATTACCACCCGTCAAGGACCTCTATACGACGTTTCGGTAAGTATCTCCAGAGTTACAAGAAGTGCACTTTCCGCATTGGAGGCGATAGATGTCCTCATATGAGGAGTCCAATAGGAGATTTGTTCTAATTTCAGCGCTCCCGATCCAGTGGAGAGGATGTTTCGAGAAGACCCCCTTGCGTGCTGCAGAGATGTTCCTCCTGCATTACGCGCGTGAGGGTTGGCTGCTTGTCACCTCTCCCGTGACACTCGGAACAACCGAGGAAGCCCTCGGCGGGAAAGAGAAACCAGATCGATTTGCCAGCACCGTATTCTTTTGGTCGGCCAAGAATGATCCCCCGAACCATTACATCATAAGATGACTAGAGGCTGAGACTGAGGCTTCAAGATGAACCCAGATCGTCTGTTGCGTTGCTCATCTTGTGAATGGAGATGAAATGGCTGATCTCGTGTGCACTTATCTTCGAATCGAATATGATCTGTTCGCGCCGGCCCCGCGTGCTTCGGGAACTCACAGGTGGGTAGGACTCTGCTATGCACGACGGGCCGCATACAGTTCGTTGCTGGTTGTCTCAAAAGATTAGGTAGATATCATGTCGCCGCTATTCGAGGCTTAGTGGCCTACCTCTGATGAAACAATGATACCGACAACTCGGACCTCGAGGATATCTGTTCGGGCTTTGGTCTTTGGTCTCTGGTTTGTGGTACAGTATTACAAACAACCACTTACCGTTCATGTCAATCTAATTCCATTAGAAAGGTAGGAACTGCCTAGGAATAGGAAAAAGACCAACATGAAGGCAAGTTTGTATGATGAGTTGGGATAGGCTTGGAATTTGAAGGGATCGTCATTTGTTTTAACATGTAGGTACATCCATTTGTATGAGGTACTTGAGGCAACTGTGAACTCTAACCTGGGTAGCATTTATTCCAAGTGCATTTACCTCTAATTAAGGCCGCGACCCGATCATATGTATCTGAGTACATCTCGGAGGGGTTCCACTCTACCAAATATGAGAGTAAATTTCACTTATTAATGCCCACATGTGCACCGATGGAAGGCGCCTCATGTATAGTGTACATCGGATCCCCAGGGGTTTAGGGGAGACCCTTCCAACGCCAATCATTCCATTAAGAGGACCCCCTCCAACATAACCCCCTTTCCCCTTGCTGACTGGACGTCCAATGTCTTACTTTTTCTGTCTTATCGCTCCTTCCCAAGCCTGGCCGTTGCTTATTCGCACCACTCACACACCTACAAGTTTACGCCTCTTCCCTTAAAATCGGTACAATAGGAGATTTTATTATTCAGCACGGGTAAGCCAACCACAACCAAAACGCTCACTTACCTCTACGGTTATTTCCCCCCTATTCATCCACCGAGTAAATGGTCTCGCGTTGATCACCGACGACACTGCCATCCGACATAGATACCGCATTGATGCTTTGGTTTCGGATGTGAGGTCGAGCCGTTCGTTTCTTTCTTTCTTCTAAACCGATTCCTTTCAGACCGATTCCAAGACATCGGTCTTAAGCACCGCTTTGCTTTCCACGCCGCAATCCTCCCCGAGGTCGACTCGTCATTACTACCTTCAGCAGCTCTGATGATCCATAATCCGATACATCACCTATATGTTTTGAATTGATTTCAATTCATTCGTCATTTTGTGATACCCTTCGGAGTGAGTTGACCGAATCCCTTAGCCGATTGCGATGCGTCGTGTCTGGGCTTGGACGTAGGACTAACGATTGTGGCGCTCTACCTTTAGATTGAACAAAGCCTCGCTAGAATTAGGCACCATTTGAAATCCATTCAAGAAGCAGGTTGAATATCCTTTCGTACTGCCGAAGCTGCTAGATAATCTATTCCCCTAAGCTTGCCCACTATGGCGGCGCCGAACAGGTACGTTTATCGAGATCAATTCCATGCGACAACCCATCTATTGCAAGCCTATGACATGCCCTGCATCGCATTCGCAAGCGGGGGTTCTGCCTGCAAGTGTGCGCCGCCTAGCTCTATTTTCAACAGCGAGGCCCTTAATTTTTACCTACAACATAATCTCCTTGAACTCGTATCGCAGGGCATAGATGAAAACAGGTTAGCTGACTATGGGGAATTACAGCAGCGTCTACACGACCGGCCAGTTTATGAACCCTGGTCCGGCTCCACGACCGCCAACTGATCGACCACGCCTCAACCTTACTCCCAGCACGAACTACCCGGGCAGCATGACGGGCGGTATGACGGGCGTAGTCTCGTCTCCCATTACGCGCACCGCCACATCCACATACACGGGGTCTACCATCTCCTTACCGCTGGCCCGCGAACGGTCCAACCAGACGGATGGCATGGGAGGTGTCGCAATCATAAAGGAAGGCTGGGCGCAGGTCAAAGAGAGTAGGAACTTCATCCAGCCGTGGAAGCAGAAGTATCTCATTTTGCGCAAGGAGAACCTCGACTTTCACAAGACCGAGGGCGGCAAAGTTTCTTATACTCTCCTATTGAAGGATGTAGTAAATGTCGGACGAGTTGAGGCTGCCGGCACCATTTTCGAGATCAAGCGACATTTACCGGGTTCCTCCAACAGCCCCGGAGATGACGATGGTCAAATTAGGACTTTGCATATTAGGGTCAAAAGTGACGATGATCTCTACGATTGGATTGACCTTCTTTACGGCCGATGCCCGACTATGGGCGGAGTTAGCAACCCGACCAATTTCTCGCATGCCGTACACGTGGGCTTCGATCCTCAGACGGGGCAATTTGTAGGGCTCCCGCCCGAATGGTCGAAGCTGTTGAATTCGTCCGCTATCACTAAGGAGGATTATGAGCGGAACCCTCAGGCAGTTTTCGAGGTTTTGGATTTCTACTCAGATCTCACTAAAAGAGCAGAGAACCCCCAGCAGTACCCGAGCCTTACGCCTACGCCTCCCCCCGGCAGTCAGCAGAACAAGCAGCTTGGTTATGGCGGTGGTGGTGCTTCTGTTGCGCCTCCTCGGCCGATGCCGCCTTCGCAACGCAGCTACGCCAACTTGCCTCCCTCGCAGAGTCCTGCACCCCCTCGGCCAAACCCGCCGGAGCAACGGTCACAGCTCCAGGGTGCGGGAAGTAGCTACGGACCTTCAGTAGAAGCAGTACGAGAGGAGCAACGTAAGAAACAACTCGAGCTTCAGAGGCAACGAGAGATGGAGGAGCAAAATCGACGTGATTTGGAAGCTTATAATGCTTCCCTTCCGCAGAAGAAGTTGCCCATAGCCCAACAAGAGATAGGCGGCGGCGGCTACGGCGGTCCCCCGGCTTCACAAGATCGCTATAACCCGACTAGAGCGGCCCCTCCTGCACCAAAGCCGCTCAACCAGCAAGCGAATGGTCTTCGCGCGCAACGGCCTGCTCCGCCGGCGCCTAACTCTTCGGCACCTGCACCTGCCAATAGACCTGTATTGACTTCTCAGTCAAGCTCAAGTTCCATCCCGACCTCTCGTGATCCTCAGTCTAACCAACCTCAACGTATGCCGCCGCGCAACGATCAATCGTCAGCACCTCGTTACCCCAATGCTGCCAACACCCAGCAGCCTCGAACGAATGGTCAGGCTCAGAACCAGCCTGCGCGCATGCCTGCCTCTGTTAAGCCTCTCAATGTTCCCGCGAAGCCCAGTCAAACGCAACAGAATGACGGCATCAAAGCTGCAGAGGCTGCACTTACGGCTAAGCCGCCGGCGTCGGAGAGGAAGCAGGATGTTCGCATGTCTACCATGTCCGAAAAGGAAGTCATGGCGAAACTCGTCGAGGTCGTCTCGAAAGATGATCCCAACCTATCGTACTCGAAGCAAAAGAAGATCGGCCAGGGTGCTTCTGGCTCAGTTTACGTGGCAAAGGTGAAGGAAAGTGCTGTTTCCGGAGTTGCCCGGGAAGTGCTCCGTTCCCAAGGAGCTAGAGCTCAAGTTGCTATTAAGCAGATGGATCTAGCTCACCAGCCGCGTAAGGAGCTCATAGTGAACGAAATTATGGTCATGAAGGACAGCAAGCATCGAAACATTGTAAACTTCCTCGACGCCTTCCTTCGCAGCAACAATTCCGAATTATGGGTTGTTATGGAATACATGGAGGGTGGCGCTTTAACGGATGTCATCGATAATAACCCTGTCATCACTGAGGAACAGATCTCGACAATCTGCCTTGAGGTAAGCGTATCGAAAACTTTCGCAACTGTAGCCCTGCTAACAGATATGAAGACTTGCCGTGGATTACAACACCTTCACTCCCAGAATATCATCCATCGTGATATTAAGAGTGACAACGTCCTTCTAGACGCTCGCGGAAATGTCAAGATTAGTAAGTTTTATAGCAAATCGTATGTTTCACATCTGCTAACAGAAATTCAGCCGATTTTGGTTTCTGCGCCAAGCTCACCGAAACCAAGTCTAAGAGAGCGACTATGGTCGGAACTCCCTACTGGATGGCCCCCGAGGTTGTCAAACAGAAGGAATATGGTCCCAAGGTGGATATTTGGTCGCTAGGTATCATGGCAATCGAGATGATCGAGTCCGAGCCACCGTACCTCAACGAAGAGCCTCTCAAGGCGCTCTATCTCATCGCGACTAACGGCACGCCACGCCTAAAGAAGCCAGAGAAACTCAGTAAAGAGCTGAAAGCTTTTCTGTCTGTCTGCTTGTGTGTGGATGTCAAGAGCCGAGCTTCCGCGGACGAGCTCTTACAGCACGACTTCCTCAAGCACGGTTGCCCACTCGGGAGCCTCTCGGAACTACTTGCATTCCGAAAGAACGCCAGATAAATACGTATACCTAATGACGATACCCAATTCCATAATTAGTCCTCATGGAGCGACGCGCGGCTTTACGCTCGTTGGTGCCGGTTCTGGAGGCTATCTCCGGAGTCACACTCCCCAAAAATTACAGGCGTCGGGACCCGATATCTCATCTCCGTCGTGAGATTTGCATGATATATTGCTCACTATTTGGACCACATAAAACGGCGCATTGACTTAACATGGATATTCAGTTCATTTATCGATTCTCTAAGCTGCCGGCGCCATTCGGATGACACTACCAGCATAGCCTTCCCGAGTCGTCTTAAAAACTGAAGACACGAAAACATCTTATTTGGTTCATAGCAATAACTGGGTTGCATAGAGGAGACACGATAAATACCATGACGAGTTGTTTTTCTTTTCTCGCAAGCTCCCGCGCGATGGATGAATATGCGCCGTTCGGATGTCGATTTTGCGAGCATGGCGCGAGGTGAAGAGCGTTGAGCAAAGGTGAAGCGTAATCAGATAGTATAAATAGACGGGCAAATCGAACCAGAAACGTATCTGTTTCCATACTGTTGTGAGTGTGACTCGTTGAATAGGTACCGGCCTACTGAATTACTGGCAGGGTCCTCTCTAGTGTGTCGCATATCTAATTCCTGTGAGGGTTCAGCTGTAATGATACAAGTGTGGTTGGTACAATGTCTCGGTGGCCACGAAATACCAATTCACCTCGTTGGTACCACAGTGAGTCACTGGTATTACAGACCATCGAAGTGAGGAGGATGTCGTCCGTAGATAGAGGCAATACGACGATAAGTAGCCCAGGTTGGTTGATTTATTATTTCGTCACAACAGCTCATGCTTTCAATCTCTTCGAAATTGTTCTATTAGATTATCCGCGCAGGAACACCTATCCCGAACGATAGCAGGGCGGCTATTTCACATTTAAGAGCTAAATGCTTATGCTTGAGGAGTAGAAGTGATTCAAGTTTTGTCGGCTTTGCCGGTCTTGAGGGAGATCACCCAAGATACCCAAGGAAAACAAACACCCCCTCACAACTATTTACGGTATGAACTGCCGTTTTTCACTCCGACAAATAAGGACGTGAAGAAATTCATAATCAGCAATTAAAAAGTACAAAAAGGAACAAAAACATACAACACCACGGATTCGCTGGTCGTCACCGACCCAACTACTAGTGCGGCCGTACCCGGTTTATCGATGGGAGAGCGGACGGGATCCCGAGTTTTCCGAGTCGTATGGTCGTATGTGTTCGGTAGGTCATGTATTTTGGTTTATATATCAACTGACTGTACATGCAGCAGCAGCTTGGGTCGGGCTTGAACGCCATCCACTTCCGAAATGGGATTGGGCTACAGATCTGATCGGTTTGGCACTTCTCCTTCATCCGTCGGATGCACCTAACGGTATCAACCGGACGGTCACATTCGGGGACTGCTGCAGAAATCTGACAATGATGATCAAGCTGGCAGGCTAGGTACAAAAGGAATGCGCCAAGTACCTGGTCAATGACATCCTCTGGAACAGTCAGTAAATGGATCATCACCGTCACAGAGTGGCACAAGTCCCGCCCTACGAATGGTAGTTAGGATGTGTGTTGTCGAGATGGCTGAGGGGATAGATGGGGAGACACTCGTTATATTGACAGCCTTTATTGAGTGCGTACCTAATAGTAACACAGTCGAATCTATGATGTTTCTGTCCTTTCCCCTATATTCATATCCCTTCTCCGCTCTAACGAAATGTTCTGACAGGATGCTACTTGCATTTTCCTATCCTTGTCTATCTAGAAGAGCAGGTATACAAAAAGGAGCTCATGGGGTGTCTCCTCAATGCCGGTAGTAAAAGTGCTAAAAAGACATTTCATGTCCTTCATACCAAGACTCCTCAACTAACTCCATCCAAGTTCCAAGTCGCCAACACTCAAAAACGGCATCAAAGGAACATGTCGTTCTCGTCGCCCCTCCTCGACTCTCCCGGTGCCTTATAATCGACGCCGCCGACATTTGTCAAGTCGCGCTCGAACGCGTCCTGGATCTTAACGACCTGCTGCAGCTGAGCGTAGTCAACACGGACGCCATCAAAAGCGGCGAGGCTCTCAGCAGCCTTGATGACGTTCTTGATCTGGCGGCCGTTGAGGTCGTGGCCAGCAAGTTCACGCAGCGCGGCATCATCGACATCAACACCACCGGGCACGCGGTCGCATAAGGTACGCCAGATCTGCAGTCTTGAGGCAGTGGTCAGGTCGGTGTAGCGAATCGGAATGTGTATGCGGGACTTGAAGCCGTCATCGAAAGTGCCGACGCGGTTCGTCGTCAAGAACAAAATGCCGCTGTAGTACTCGAGCGCGCGCAAAAACACCGAAACCATGGCGTTTCGCTGCACGTCGTGCAGCGACCGGCGCTCGAGGAACACGTCCGCCTCATCGATTAGCAGGACTGCCTTCCACGTCGACGCCAGGTCCATGATCTGTGCCAGGTTTATGTCCAGCTGCCCGCTAGACACTCCTAGGTCACCCGACGATACCGTGTATAGCGGCCGCTTGACGTACTCGGCTACGCACTCGGCTGTGAGCGTTTTGCCGACGCCGGGAGGTCCACTGTCGAACAACTCAGGTTAGTTATTACCCCCTTTTCCCCCGACAGATATGCGAAAATCCCAGTCTGTACATCGATCATGAAATAGGGGGTTCCCAGAATAGGAACCAATCCCGGAGATAGAGGATGATAAAGAACGATAATTCTGGAAATACTTACTGCAGCACACACACAAGCCCCTGCCCCTTTCCCTTGACAATATCATCGAACCCGTCACGGCTGCTAGAATGCATCGACACGACAGCCTGGACCGTCTTCTTAGTAGCCTGGTCGAGCACGAGGTCATCGAAACAACGCTCATTCCACTCGATCGGAGCAACAACATCGACGAAGAACTGGAGGAACTGTTTAACAGAAAATGCATAGCCGCGAACAGTAGCATTGGCAACAGCGGCGTCGTCATCAGACAGCCTATCGAACGTCTTCGGCTCGGGCGTGAAGGCGATATGATTGACGGCCTTAGGTCGGGACTTGTTCAGCCTAGTATTGCCGGCGGCCGTCCCGAGCTCCGCCACTTTGAACGCGTTTTTTGGCTCGAGTCGGCGGTACGTCTCGCAGTCGATCATAACGCGGCCGCGCGCGTTGATGCGCGCGTACGTGCCCTGCTCCGCCTTGCGCAGCGCGACGCCGTCGTACCGCACCAGGTGCTGGCCCACGTAGGCCTCGAACTTGCGGCCGCGCGCCACCAGTGCCTTGCGGGTCTCCCCTTCTTCGTCCCCTTCCACGAGGTCCAGCGGCATGGCCGCGAGCTCCCGCAGCTGCCGCGTCCCCGCGTATGGGGCGATGAACAGCTCCCCCTTGCGCGTGCCCAGCCGCTCGCCGTCGAAGTCGACAAAATGTACCTCCAGGGTAAAACCCAGCGTCTCGCTCGCGTTGTAGGAGCAGCTCTGCACCCGGAAGCCCCGGTGCTGGTTCAGCACCTTAGAATATACCATCTCCCCCGGCGGGAACAGGGTCCATAGCTGGTCGTACGAGATGGCCCTGAGGCCTCCGGAGACGCATTTGTCGTAGGTGGCGATGTCTTGTTCGAAATGGGTCTTGATCCAGCTCAAGAGAAGTCGGAGCTGTGCTGCGGACTCCTCGTCCTCCTTGAACCGGCTGAGGCCTTCTGCCTCGATCTTCGTTCGGTAGTAGAACAGCGAGTGGTACGGTGTTTCGATCTGCACGTCGTTGACGTCTATAGGGTCATCGGGATAGTCCCCGATGACATCGCCGAGCAGCTGTCGTAGGGGTTGGTGGTTCACGTACAGGCGAGTCGTGCAGATTTCTCCGTCGATGTAGTACTCCTTGACGAAACAAAAGGCAAAGAGCCGCCACCAGTCCTTCTGCTCGGGTTTCTCAACTTCCTCCTTTCGTTCGGCATAATATTTCTCGTCCCTGTCGTCGTAGAGCAGGTCCAAGTGCTTGAGCTCGCACTTCATGGTCTCATCTTCGGAGGACATCGGATCGGAGCTTGTTATGTAGGCCTCCTTTGAACTATCCTTTCTTTTAGGACGCGTTATGAGGACCTTGACTATTTGCGATGGTATGCAGTTTACTTTTTGGCATGGCTAAATTAGACGATAGGTACCTTACGTAGGTAGTTATATAGTTGCAAAATTCATCAGTTGCAGAGAAGATCTCAAAAGAAGCAGCCTTGACAGTCACTGCGTAATAGGTGCCTGATTTCTGGAAGCCGGGGGTGAAACTTAAGTGCACCAGAATCGAATGGAATTAATATTTGAATCGTATATGAAAGAGATGCAGCTATGGACAGTTGATAGCTGATAGCTGAGTGTTAGTGTTCGTAACAAAAGGCATATGAGACAGGCTGAGGCTACGAAAAAATTTGAGCGACGCTGTACGCAGGCTGCAGTTATCATACTAGTTTGACTCCTCCAACTAGAGCTCTCCCGTGAATTCAGGTAGCCCAGTCAGGCAGGTGAGGTAACTCGACACGCTGGATGGGCTGAGCCTTAGCTTTACTGGATTGCGTCGAGGGCATTTTGAAGCGACACGTTGTGGCATCAATACCCGCTACGGATTTTGGCTTGGGAAGTACAGATATCAGTCGAACGGGTAAGGAAGAAAGGAGATGGCCTTGAATTATTAATAATACCTAATGTTCTAAGGTAGTACCTAAGGCGGGCATCAGCAGGCGAATAGGGGTCCAACCTTCAGACGACACGGCCGATCGTTGCCCAAGGAAAATAAATATCAGCCGCATCATCGCCTTTGCACATGTATACCTAATCTATGATGACTCTCTATAGAAACACATCTCAATGCCATCCAATTTCCATCGTAACCTCGCCGCCCCTCGGGGACACAGTTCATCTGGGAACCTTCCCTCACCCGGTAGTACGCCCTGACTTGAGAACACGCCTCGGTCAAAAGAGACGAGAAACGAAGACCAAGGCAGCCTGTTGAGCCCTGAAGAAAGGTATTTGTCGGCATTTTCAGGCAAAAAGCAAAACACATTCAAATTATAGTGCCATAATTTGAAGATTCGATAGTCCCTCTTGCAGATCTTCATCTGTAGCTTGGCGTCGCTCATTTTGTCTACACTTATAGAAAGGCGGACATGGTGAGTACCCATTTCGTTGATGTAAGTCCCAGTGAGGTCGTGGAGAGCAGGCATCTTTGTATCAAGTTTTAAGTGCCTTTCGAGCGGAGCCTTGAGATCTCGGTCGAAGTGACATCTATACTCAGCACGAGCCTTTTGGGCCACGTCCACGAAGTCCACCGAAGGTTGGAGTTTGTACATGGTCTGAATCAGATCCTGGGCGATCCAGTCCGTGGCGTCTGACAAGCCGGTTCCGTTGGAGAGGATCACCAATGCCGACTTGGTCTCCGGGATGATGTAGAGATTGGAAGCGAAGCCAGGAACGCTACCCTGGTGGCCATAAAGGAGGATGGAAGGAGAATCTTTCCCCAAAATTGGCGACACCAGTGTCCTATTGGGCGAAAGCAGCCCCAGCTTTCCTGGCGTTCGGTGGTAGCACCATCCGGCACAGTAGTCTCCATCCTCCGCAGATCGTGGATTTGCAACTATTGATCTGTCGAACATGGGCGAATCTTCCCGGACCAGCTTCTCTGGCCCGTTAGTCTTATCAAATGATGCCAGCAGACAGTGACACCACTTAAGTAGATCATTCACCGAACTGTGAACCCCACTGGATGGGTCACTCATAATTCTATCGCCGTTGGTTAGAATCGTGTATGGCGTTGCAAAATTGTCGTCATTATTATACCGGAATGCCCCACAGTTTGTTGTTCTTGTCATTTCCAGGCAATGGAAAATATATCGTTGATAAGAAATATTTTCAATGAGTCCATACAGCGCGTCATTGTAGACGAATCTGGCTCGGGGTTCGTGCTTGACGGGCAGGTCGAGGCAGACCCCGACTATATCGTCAGTTTCCTTGTTTATGATTCCATCTAGACTGAGCAGCCCAGTGCGGTGAGAACAAATGTCCCGTAATGTCATAGTAGCAAGGCCATTTGAATGAGAGGTTTGTTTGACGCGAGGTATGATAGACCCGATAGTATCATCCCACGAGAATTTCCCTTCCCGGACGAATAAGTCGAGCGATGCTGTCATAAAAGCGTTAGACAAGTCTCCGATGGAGTAAAGCGTGTCGCTATTCGTTCTCTGGGAGGTTATGATATTCGAGAAGCCGAAATTGTGCTTGAACACTTCTTGGCCTTGGTGAATCACACCGATAGACATCCCTGGCTGACCAGTAATGCTAAGAATATCCTCCATGGTTTTGATGCGCCCGTTCAAAGTAGCCTTCATTGTGAGTCCGGTCAAAGTAGCCTCCACTCCGACTTGGCCCAAACCAAAGAGCCAGTCCATTTTGGTTGGATCTGTAGAGGCACGAGTGATGAAAATGATAAGATTGCTTTTGAGGATGAAGTGGGAGTTTATTTTCACATGAAAATGTAATGAATGCCTGGGCTTGTTGTGAGGAACAGGCTAACTAACGGGGAAACACAAGGAAAAAGAGACTCCTTTTATAGGAAACGTCTACAATCTGGACATTGACATTGTACGTCGGGATATTCTTCGTGACTTGAGCATCGTAGGGGCTCATGATATTTGCTAAGCAGTCACTATCATTTCACCCACGGCACTACCCTGAATATACGTGACTCAGTAGCAACTCATTAATAATGTATCTCCTCAAGCCGGTAGCCTTAAATATCCAGTCAATTCGGTCTAGTGTTTAGTGGACTTGTTTTGGTTGCCTTCACTTCTTGAAGAGGGGGGTTTGGCTGACTAGGTGCCTGATAAAGGGGTTACCAGGATACCTTCCACACACACACTCAATATATACCATGATACAATTGACAGCTAACACATACGACCATACGACTCGGAAAACTCGGGATCCCGTCCGCTCTCCCATCGATAAACCGGGTACGGCCGCACTAGTAGTTGGGTCGGTGACGACCAGCGAATCCGTGGTGTTGTATGTTTTGAATTTTTTTCCCTTTTTAGCGAGCATTTGTGGTGAAAAATAGTTTCCCCTCGTTATGCTTGGTATACTCGATAGTTGCATTAGATGATAAGATAAAGGTCAGACTACCCCTGCTATAAGGGAGCCATGGAGATGTGCTAGCCTTCACGCTAGTCAATTTGAGGATGGCTGCAGAAAGTGGGGCCCGCTTCTGCTTCTCAGCCTCATCAAGCTCTACAGTTCACAGTTTACACAGTTTACAAGCCTTGCAACTTGCAACTTTCCCAAGGAGCTTCTTCTCAAGAAGTAGATTCACTCTCTCTTGCAATCGTCTTTCACGAGAAAGACGCGTTCCTACTTTGATATCATTTTCCTGGAGCTCTTTCGAAGGATGTCTCTAGCTAGAGATGAATTTTAAGCATTTCTCGTTCCCACCTCGCTTTTAGTCGAACGCGCTCTGTCTCCCACTCCACGCTGACCCTCTAACCCTCTAACCCTCCTACCTTTATTCCCAACATTTTTGTCGACATCCTCACATTTGCGCACCCTACCTGCATCTCTCATCAACTCATTGACCATGGCGACAATGCGCAACGGACACTCGAATGGCGGCGCCAATGGCGACATGGCTATTGCACCTATTAGCAAGCGATTCTCCGACATTCCTAGCGCTATCGATATCCCCGTCCGAGGTGACCAGGAAGACGAAGCTGTCGAGCTTGAGCTGGAGGATCTGGTCGACGATCCCACCGAACTCTGTACCCTATTCGAGAATGAGCGTGCCGCGCGCACATACTGGATGACCGTCTCCCTTGCGTATGCGAAACAGGGGAAAATCGACCATGCCATCGAGATGCTCAATCGAGGAGGCAATGCCATGCAAGATAACAACCCCAAGGAGAAGCTCAGCATAATTACTTGCTTATGCTGGATGTATCTCTGGAAAAGCCGCGAAGCTCCACGTGTAGCACCCGAAGGGGCTCTTGCGTCAGAACCTAAGACCAAGGATTATTTTCTACAGCTGGCCACATCATCACTGAACGAAGCCTCGCGAATAAACCCGGCATTCCCACCGCTATTTCTCGCCCGTGGCGTACTTCAACTTCTCAAGGCTTCATTACAAGCACCCTCCAAGGCACCCTCCGCCGGACATGTCGATCAGGACAAGGCCGATCTGTTGAAGAGCGCCTTAAAGGCTTTCGACCAAGCGAGCAAAGTCTCGCAGGGAAAGAACATGTTGGCATTGCTGGGGAGGGCAAGAGCACTATTCGGCCTAGGAAATTACAAGGAATCCTTGGAAACATACCAGAATGTCTTGCGAAAGATGCCCGACCTAGTAGATCCGGATCCGCGAATCGGAATTGGATGCTGTTTCTGGCAACTCAGACATAAGGAAGATGCGAAACAAGCTTGGGAGAGAGCCCTTGAGATTAACCCAGAGTCCAAGACTGCCAACATTCTTCTTGGCCTATACTACCTGGACGCCAGCGGTCGTGTTCCTACGAACAGCCCTGAATTTATTCGACTCTACAAGAAGGCCATGACCGAGTATACGCAAAAGTCCTTCAAGGTCGACAAGAATCAGCCGTTGACGTGCGCAACCTTTGCTAGCTATTTCTTATCTAGCAAGAATCTCTCTCATGTCGACTCGCTCGCCAACAAGGCTATTCAGTATACCGACGTCAATGCTATTGCAAGCGATGGCTGGTATCTGCTTGCTCGAAAGGAGCACTTCAGTGGCAATGTTGATACTGCTGCTGATTACTATCGCCGCGCGGATGAAGCCAGAGGTGGGCTCGAGAGAGGGTACCTGCCAGCAAAATTTGGTGTTGCTCAGCTCTCTGTTCTAAACAATGACTTGGGCGAGGCAAAGCTCCGTCTAGAGAAGATCATTCAATCGGCCAACAAGAATGAACGAAACTACGAGGCAATGATTCTGTTAGGCACGTTATATGCAGAAGAGGTTTTCGCTAACCAATACGCTGCGTCGAAGGAGGACAAGAACGCAGAGATGCGAAAGGCTGTAGAATACCTAGAGCACGTGCGCACGGCTTGGAAAGACCCCAAGAAGAATCTGTCTCCAGACTCAGCAATTTTGCTGAACCTTGCTCGCCTATACGAGAGCGACCACCCAGACAAGGCCCTTGAGTGTCTCTTACAAGTCGAGCAGCTCGAGTTAGACCAGGTTCCACCGTCGGAACACCCAACCGATATCGAAGACGAGTCTGCTCTACGCAATGCTCTGCGCAAGAACCTCCCACCACAGCTACTAAACAACATCGGATGTTTCTACTCGCAAGCTGAGAAGCATGATCTGGCCAGCCAGATGTTTGAAGCTGCCTTGAGTTCTTGCATGCGAATCGGCGAAAAGGGCGAGGACATGGACACCGATGCCTTGGTTACTACGATTAGTTTCAATCTCGGCAGAAGCTATGAGTCGCAGGGTCTCACGGATCAAGCAGTCGAGGTGTACGAAAAGTTGGTGGCGCGTCATGACGACTACACAGATGCTAAAGCCAGACTGGCTTATATCAAACTGCGCAAGAACCCGAATAAGGAAGGTCCGGACGCTGTCGCAAAGCTCTACCAGGAGAATTCGTCTGACCTTGAAGTCCGTGCCTTATACGGCTGGTATCTTGGCCGGATGAGTTCTAGAAAGAAGTCGGGGCACGTCAACGAAGACCCTGAATTACGACATTACAAACACACCCTCCAGCATTACGACAAGCATGACCGTTATGCCCTCGTCGGTATGGGTAATTTGTATATGATGGCCGCTCGCGAGATGCGCCGCGAAACGGAACAGGAGAAACAGAAGCGGTCGGCTGGGTACACTCGTGCTGTGGAGTTCTTTGATAAGGCATTGCAGCTGGACCCGAAGAACGCCTATGCTGCCCACGGCATCGCCATCGCACTCGTTGAGGATAAGAAGGATTATAAATCCGCGCTTCCCATATTCCTGAAGGTGCGCGAGACAATCAAGGACGCCAATATATATATCAACATTGGACACATATATGCGGAATTACGCCAGTTCTCTAAAGCCATCGAGAGCTACGAGACAGCATTGTCTAAGGAGGGTAAAGCGAATGATCCGGGCATCTTGGCGTGCCTCGGACGGACGTGGCTGAATAGGGGTAGACATGAACGGAGTCTAGATGCGTACAGAGCCGCTCTAGATTACGCAAAGAAGGTAAGGATAACAATACGTGGTCTGTGCTATGCGAAACTAACATATTCTTGCAGGCTCTCGAAGTCTCCCCGGACGCAGTCCACTTCAAGTTCAATGTCGCATTTGTTCAGATTCAGCAGGTTCAGTACATCATGAACGTGCCCGAGACTCAGCGCACCTTAGCTCAGCTGGAGGAAGCGTCTGAAGGTCTCGAAGCGGCCATCGTCGCTCTAGATGAGATTGCTACAAACCCGCAGCCACCGTATCCGAAAGCGGACCTAGAGCAGCGAGCAAACATGGCTCGCAACACTCAGCGCAAGCAGCTTGGTCGTCAGATCGAGAGCCAGAAGGAATACGAAGAGAAAAATAAGGAGAAGCTCGCCGCGGCTCTTGAAATGCGGCAGGCTGAGTTAAGACGCCGTGAAGAGGAGCGCCAGAAAGCTCTCGCATTAGAGAAAGAGAGACAGGAGAAGATCCGAAAGGAGCGTGAAGAAATTGCTGCTCGTGACAGAGAACTAGCTGAGCAGCGAGCTGAGGAGGATAGGGCTCGCCAAGAGGCTGAGATGACTACAGATAGTGAGACAGGTGAAAAGGTCAAGCGGAAGCGGAAGACTCGACCTAAGTCGACCGGAGAGTCCAAGCCGAAGGGTCGCTCGCGCAAGAAGAAGACCGACGCAGACGGTGATGAAGGCGAGTCGGGCGAAGAGCGTCAGCCGAAGAAGAAGCGAAAGCTGGCCAGCAAGAAAGAATCGACCTCCAAGTACAAGTCGGCGGAGATCGTGGTTGACAGCTCCGACGACGACGACGCTCTAGAACGTGCCGACAGAGCCATCGAGAACCATCGTTCGCCTGTCTCGGACGCCGACGACGCGTCAAGGGCTGGCGAGGACGAGGACCGCATGGACGTAGACAACGCGGCGGACCAGAATGACGACGAGGACGAAGATGAGGAGCTGACCACTGCCCGCGCACCGACCAAACGTGCCCGTCGTGGCAGAGTCCTCGACGACAGCGACGAAGATGAGGATGAAGGTGGCGGTGCTGCGAATGCCGAGGCGAATGGCGGCTCGGACGCCGATGAGGCCGGCGGAGTCGCGGACACTAGCATGGTGGATGCGGCCGACGAGGATGAAGAGGACTAAGGCGCAGTCTATTTGTATACTATTACGGCCGAGGTCGCGTTTGGTTCTGCTCTCATGGTTGGACGGAGTCTAGACATGAAAATTTACTTCATAAATAAGGCGTGGTAATGAAATCCAATGGGTCATCGGCTAAGCTATACGGTCAATAACTTCTTTGACGTGATGTGTTCAATGTGCTCTTTTAAGTTGATGTTACTGTTATGTTATGTGTGAAATGATGCAGTTTTTCAGACCTAGTGGAATAATGAGTGATGAGTTATTATATGGTTAAAGATGGTGGATAGACTTGGCTATCGTAGGTGAGTAGAAAAGGGGGCCGGCCCTAAACGTTCATGGAGTAGACTTTCATACGTTCGATTGACACACTGAAGCCTACGAAAAAAAGACGTCCACCTTTAAAATGATACCTTATTTTAAGTGAACTCCTAAGATAAAGTTATGAAGTAGTTGTGGAAAGTTGTCTATCATTAGTGACAGCTCTTTGATTTCTTGGGCATAAAAGGGGAGAGAATCCTGATGAGTCAGCATACATACCTACCTGGTAACGTACCGAATGTTCGGTATTGTGTATGGGTAAGCTAACATGTTTCCCAGTAATTTAGGAATGAAAAAACACATGGTTCAAACGTACCGGAAATATTTAGAACGTCAGTAGATTCCTCCAGTGGCTGGACGATAATAGTGGATGGATAGAAATAGGGGCAAACCCCTTGAAAAGGTGGAATGAGCTCTAGAGTATTACCTGGTAGCTTATTCTCCCAGACGGCGCCTGTTCGGGAGCGTGGATCACCACCCCCATGTCGTTTGCTAGCTTGCGCCACGAGATGACGCCTCCCCAGGCAGAAAAAAAATATAGGAAGTTAGTTGGAGTTCCGGCCTTTATACCTAGGAGGTTGTGGAGGCTGTGCTTCGTAAACCGTGTGCTACCTACCCGAATAGGAGAGGGATTATGTATGATTTGGGGGCTAGGAAATAAGACGGCGCGAAACTTAATGCGAAATTAATCCGGCTCCTATCATGATGGTTGTCCGCGTTTGTGTGGCGTGGTTATTGCTTTTTCATGAATCCAGACGACCACACAAGGCTTCGGCGTGATATCACGACAAAATGAACGACGAAAGCGTAGTTGAAATGCAAAATTTTCTCCGAGCGTGGCAGCCAGGGAACATACATCCAGGGATAACTTCCTCGACGTCCAGTTTCTACGCGTCGCTCCCTATTCCCTGGGGATCAAAATCTATCAGACTCCTCGACGTTGAAGGATCACATCATGGCTATGACGATCCCCTTGTCGGTTGCCTTAGGGTAGTCTCTCTGCAGGATGGTCAATTCCCTTCATTCACAGCCCTGTCATATGTATGGGGCGACTATTCATCCCCGAGAGACGTTCTGAGATGTGAGGGAACTGAGTTGGAGATCACAAGCAATTGCCGTGACGCTCTACGACAGTTGCGGCAACGGTATGGGGCCATCACAATCTGGATTGATGCCGTCTGCATCAACCAACATAGCACCGAGGAGAAGAATCATCAGATCCCTCTAATGATGGACATATACGCTCGTGCCGAAACTGTCTACATTTGGCTCGGGATGGAAGCTAATGGATCCAATGAGGCAATAGACTATCTCCAGACAGCCTCTACGATGAACGATTTGCCTTTCAGACCCAGACGAGACAACTACAAAAGACCTGGCTTGATACGAGTAATATTGTTCGCTCTCTCGTTGCTTCCGCCCTTTCCCGTCCTAAGGATCTTTGCCAATGCGCGTAAGCAACACAGACTCAATGAAACGGGTGGCCTCCATCGTCTTGCTCCCCTCCTAGAACGCGAGTGGTTCAAAAGAGCCTGGACCTTCCAGGAAGGTTTATTGGCACGTGACTCCGTCGTGCTATGTGGACCCAAGGCTATCCGATGGGATTCAGTCGTGCGAAGTCTGGAACACGTCAATGAAGTTTTTTAAAAGCCGGAAAGGGATTTACCCTTCGTCACTCCCAGCAGCATGTGAAACGTTTCAAAGGACTCTCTGGTTGTGGATGGCTCTCAATCGCTCCACTCATCTGAACGATAGACAGGAGAGCGATTCTTCGTTGCCAGGGCAGACATTCCGCGATTATCAAAGTCTGTATGTCCGTGTATACGATACTTTAATGGGTAGTAAATGGAAGATTTCTACCGGGGCTCTTATCACAATCGTTATTTCGGACCTGATCATTTTCTGGATCTTATGCCCGCGAATAATACCTGCATATCCTGCCCTACTTACCCAAATCTTTCTTCCACTCGTTTTAGTTGGCACATGCTTCTTTGTCTCTGCTCCGTTCATAGGCGATGCTTATATACCAAGAGTCGATTATATACGGAAAAAAGACGATACTTCAGAGACCGGATGGCTTGTGGAAGTAATAGTGAAGACATTGATACAGCGGGAAGCAGGTGAACCGAAGGACAAGTCATACTCTCTGTACGGTGTCCTCGAGAGTTTCAAGCTGCAACTGCATGCAGCCGACTATAATAAGAGCCGAGGAAGGGTTTATCTCGAACTCCTCTCGGTTCTTCTTCAATGGCAATCTTCCTTCGTTACATTGTTGCTTGAAGCTGGCGGAGCTTCTGATAGCATCCCACAAGATATGAGGGAGGCCCCCTCATGGGTACCCGACTTCCATGAGCTTCCTAGGCGATTATCCATGTCAGAAGGATTTTTCTCGACTGGGACTAGAGAGTTCGATGCGACCAGGAGGCTTGGGCCCCACGTGACGATTGTTGACAATGGTACAACACTTCTAGTTCGAGGCCATTTCAAAACACATATAAAGCATTGCACGGGCCAATTCCACAAGCTTGACCGCGAGACCTTAGGACTGGAAGATGACGTGACCTTAAGCTCATTCATTGAGCCTGTACACGAACTTGCGCTCTGGATACAAGCTGTTCGACGCGAAATTCGACCAACACACGCCGGAGAGTCTATAGCAAAGGCTGTTCTGACAATTCTGGACCGAGCAGGTCCTTCTAAAGATAACGATGTGCCGGATGCGTTTGACGGACTCTATAGGATATTGAGTGGACTGGACATGATGCCACATTCCCACGACTCCCGTCGAGCAGCGTCTGCTATAGCTCGAAGCCTTTGTCAGAGAAGGGGTGCCTTGGACACTTTCTTTGACATAAATAACGAGTTAGCCCGTCAAGGACGCCGATTGTTCGTGACAGCGGATGGGTCCCTTGGTAGTGGATGTAAGGATGTCAGTGTTGGGGACCGGCTTGCACTTGTCGGGGGTGTGCCGGCACCACTGGCACTGAGATCGAGTAGTAACGACAACGACGATTGGTACGCAGCTTCGTATAAGGTTGTTTGTTCAGCGTTTGTTCATGGATGGATGGACGGGTCTGCACTGCCACTACGACAAGATGATGTAAAGGACATCATATTAATTTGAAATAAACGGCGTCGGTTTATTTTAACCAGGTAAGTTTAACTAATGCTCGAGTTTACAGAAGGCATTTTGACACCTTATGGATTGTACCTCCTAGATTAGGTACATAGATTCAGTGAGCTATTACGTTATTGCCTCTGTGCTAGAGCGATGTTAAAGTGGCTGGGTATACGAAGGAAATAACGGTTCCCCCCTAAGGCTGAAGTTCAAGTTAAGGCACCGATGCTAAATCGTCACCCAGGCGGCCGGACGGGGCAGAACCGAAAACGGGTAGGCAAGCCGCAGTTCAATGCCGGCAATTTGATTGGGCAAAACGGTATAGGGGTAATGTTATCCGCTATAATTATAGCAGCATCTTGCCCGCTCAGGAGCCAGAGGATTGCGAGTGATTCAACCCCCTTTTTAATACCCGGTTGCGCAACGCCGAGTAGGTATTACTCATGTGCGACATGTCGAATGGTCTTTTGAATGCACCGAGGAGTATCCTTCTCTCATGGCCCATACAGATTTACGATGAGACCATAAGTCTAAAATAAGCACGTCGCTTACGGGTGCGATTTTCGCATCTCGGTACAATTATCTCTCCGGGTCTTCAGTGCGGCATCACTTGTATACCAGGTCCGAGGTCAACGATCATGGCCACGAAGATAGTGTATAATCTAGCTAGTAAGTCAGCAGGCAGCAATCCCTTTCGTACGGCATATCTTACGAGAGAGCATACTGCTCTATCAATGCCGGATGGTTCAATCTACCCGTCATACCGATACCTCATGGCTACACTTCACCTTTAAGAAGCATAGTTCCTCGGGATCCATCGCGAAGAACATACGAAATGAAGCAACGATAACACATACCTCATAATGGAGTCCAAACGAACGATCCTCATTACTGGCTGCTCCGACCACGGTCTGGGCGCCGCGCTTGCTTTAGCCTTCCACAAGGCCGGCTGGCGCGTCTTCGCTTCCGCGCGGAACATGGAGAAGCTGAATCAAGCCGAGGCCGCAGGCATCGAGACCGTGCAACTAGATCTCAGCTCCGACGAGTCCATCGCCAGCAGCGTTTCCGCGGTGAAAGAGCTGACGGGCGGCTCGCTCGATGCGCTCGTGAACAACGCCGGCGCCGCGTACAACATGCCGCTGATGGACGCCGACATTGACAAAGCCCGGGCGCTGTTCGACCTAAACACCTTCTCCCTCCTCAAGACGACGCAAGCCTTCCTCCCGCTGCTCCTGCAGTCGACGCGCGGCGCCATGGTCATCAACAACACCTCGATCGCGTCGCTGAGCGCGATGCCGTTCTCGGGCGTCTACGGCGCCTCCAAGGCCGCCGCCACGAGCCTCACCGAGTCGTTACGGCTGGAGCTCGGGCCGTTCGGCATCAAGGTGTTCAACCTGATGACCGGCTCCGTGAACTCGAACATCTGGGACAACGCGCCGCCGATCACGCTGCCGCCCGCCTCGCTGTATAACGTCGCGAAGGAGGCTATCGAGAAGTTTATGGCGGGCGGAGATATTGCCGCCGCTGGCACCGACCCTGCCGTTTGGGCGGACCAGGTCGTCCGCGATCTGGGGAAGCGGAACCCGCCCCGTTGGATATGGCGCGGTCGGTACACGTCTCAGATGCGGATGATGAGCGTGTTTCCTGTTGGCTTCTGGGACGGCATGGTGAAGAGTATGTCAGGAATAGCAGTATTGGAGCAGAAAGTTAAGGAGCAGGGGGCAAGTAAGAAGGATTGACCCCTATGATGATTTCTCGAAAGCAGATTCTTAAGAACGAAAGAACGATAAGCAGATTAGACTAGGAGTTTAGGGTAAGAATTTGAAATCTCAACTTACTAGAGCATCATTAGGAGGTAGACACCAATTGTCGTGAATGGTAGCCTGTCAGAGGATTTAATAATTATCAGTAACATATTAAAAGGATCAGGTGTAGCGTACCCGAATCTAAACGTGCTATTGATACATTACGTTGAGTTCCGTGTTATCACCTTCGTGGCTATCTGTCTCTATCATTAGGAGGTAGTCACCCCCTTTTTTACAGTATGGGACAGTGCGTGCCACACGGTCTCTAACTACCTCTGTAGTAACCTTCCTACCAGGTAGGTAGTTTCTAGCTGTGACAGTCAGTAAGAAATAGGGCACGACTATGAAGATATTAAACCACAAAACGGCATTTCAACGCGAAGTACCAACAGAGATTGTCATCGAGGAGTGGGTTCGTCGACAGGAGAGCGACATGAAAAATGACCAAAAGGGGGCTCTTGGCAATCCACCCATGTACCCCAATTTGTCAGCTCGCACCACGTTGGCTTACCGCTACCTAACCAACACGATTGTTATGGTTCATCTCTACTAGCGAACTCTAGAGAGCATCATGGGCATCGGCAAACTACTTGTTTTTGGCGCCACAAGTCCGACCGGCCAAGTCATCGTCCAGCGGGCTCTGGAGTTAGGCTGGGTGGTCACCGTGTACGGAAGGCGAACGCTCCCGGAACATGCCGTGAACGCGAATATCAAGGTATCAAGTACAGTCAACTACGAAACATTAGCCATTTACTAAGTCACACACCGCAGACGGTTGAGGGTCCGCTCAACGATGAGGCGACTCTCCGAACTGCAATCGCCGGCCAAGACGTCATCATCTCCGTCTGCGGTCCATTGAGCCCTTGCGCATCTGCTAGCCTTGATGTGTTGGTCCCCGCCTACAAGCTCATACTCACGACCATGCGAAGCGAGGGGGTCAAGCGCATCATCGCGCTGAGCACGTTCAGTGTGTACGACCCGGAAGACAAGCCCAACCTCCTGCGCTGGCTCCTCGTCACGGGACTGCGGATCCTGGCGCACAAGGTGTGGAAGACGATAGTCGACGTTTCCAGGGTCTTCGACGAGGAAGGCCAGGACATCGACTGGACTCTGTTTCGCGTGGGGTTCCTGATGAGCGGGCCTCGCCTGAGAGTAATCGACGGTTACGTCGGCGATGGGACGCTGGGCATGCATGTAAGACGCGCTGACATTGCCGAATGGACTTTGCGCCAGGCAAACAAATTGCCGCCAGAGTTTGTGCATAAGAAGCCAGGTTTAAGCTCGGTAAATGTTTGAGAGACGCAGGATTAATTATGATACATAGAACTGGGCACGGAGGATTATCATGTAAGCTATAACTTCAACAGAAGACGTGGACAAGCCCGATACAGCCTGTGTTAGTTAGAAATTGGTTTCTTTATTTATCGATGTTACTAGGCTATCTACCCTATACGAATGTTAGTATAAGCTGGATTAGTCGTGTTAGAACAATCCCACCAAGATAATCTGACCCTAAGAATGATCTCTCTCGCCATTGTCCAAGGCTCTAGATATTCTATGTTGAAAATGCCGTTGGTTTGCTTCCATATTCGTGTCGAGTTGGCCGGTCATCAGCACGACCATATCATCTTCGTGGAAGCCTTCCCGTACCTCCAACGTGCGGCTAGGGCTTGTGACAAGGACCTTGACGGTGGCTTGGATGCTCGGATCAATAGTCAGGTCCATGATACATGCTAGCCCGTCGCTAAGACCACGGATGGCGGCGCCCTTTTCATAGGCATTAACCCCGTCTATGATGCAGAACACGGTCATTTCCATGGGGAGTTGGCGGACCAGCCATTGCACCAACGCACAGAGATCGTTCATATCTGGCTGCTCGTCGTACTCGTACCAAGAGATGTCGACATGGTTGTGTAAAAGCGTGGTGTCGAAGTCCCCCTGCAATAGCAATTGCGCGATGAAGCTCATCATCATGCACAGCGGTCCCGCTTTCAGGTCTTCGTAGTCGGTGTGGAGGCCGCAGAAATATACGAGCGATATGAACTTCGGGTTCTGCCTTAGGGCTTGGGTGAATGTTGAGCAGAAGACGGACATGCCAGATATTGGACGGTTGCTAGTAGAGTCTCCGTGCACGAGCAGCTCCTTCGAATTGGCAACCACCATCCATTCACGGAATCGAGGGAGGGTGACCAGGGACTCCGCTGTAGCCCTTTCGCGGACTGGAATCTGCTCTTGCTTTTCTAGTGTATGCTGCATGTCCTTGTTGTCGAAACCTAGGGCACCGAATTTGTGCCAAAGGTCGTCAGGAGTCATGCTGGGAGCTGCGGTTGTGCTCGGCGTAAGCGCTCGTTGGAGGATATCGGTGGTATGATTCAAAAGCTGTTGCTGAAAGTCCGCAATTTGCCCTGCGTTGATCTAGGTCAGTGAGACGAGACTAGGAAATGATTACTGTAGATGGCGAGTGCCAGGCGTACTTTCTTTATTTCTTTCAAAATCCACCATAAGAAAATATATGTTGTTGTTTAGAGATTGGACGCCTGCTTGAATGGTCCTTGTGACAATACGTGCTTGAGTATTTTGGTTATGAATGATTTTTTCTTGCCCATCCAGGAGACCTGTTTGAGACTCAAGGATTTCCTTGTGGCCTAAAGTCGAAGTTAGATACAGATTTGAGAGCTAGGTAAAGTGAAGATGGATTCTTACGTTGTTCGGCTTGTTTCCAATTTTTTGCCGACTGTGACATGTCTGCCTTTGTGGCCTCGTGGCGGAGGCTCTCGCTTTTAAATGTGATGTCCTGAAGGCTGTTGACTACGTCCTTTTCATAATCATCTCCCTTAAAGAGAGCCGACATGATCTTATTTCCTACATAGGGTATCGTCGAGTCAGAGACTTTGGTTCACTGATGACTACCTACCTGTGGCTCAATGTACGAAAATAGGGTGGAGAGGGTGACTAACCTATCTGCTTGAGATAGAAACCAATTAATTTCTCAGCAGCCACCAGAACCGATACTACAAGGTCTTTACCGGCCTCGTTCACATTCTCCTCGGTGGGAAAGGTACGTAGGAACAGCTCGATATCGCTAAAGATACTATCCAAGTTGTCGAGTCCTTGTGAGAGTTTCTGTCGCGTCTCGGACGACCGCTTGATAGCCTGAAATAACATATTATTATTTTAGATATATGTCGCAGCTCCGTTACGTGACTGAAGGGGTAGAGGGCAAACATACATCCATAATGAACCCCAAGGTCCCACGGACAGGTGTCACGTAATCCACGTCAGGTATCAATTTAAACGATTCTTGCAAGGGACCGATGTTGTCGGCAAACCGTCGAAACCCTCTCTTCACAGTCACGGATCGGCCTCCGTTCAAGTACTTTTCTTGGCAGCCCTCGACTAGTTGGTAGACTTGGCTCCAGTCCTTCATCTCCCTGATGCTATAGCCACTTGCATGCCGACCTTTTGGTTCTTCAACCCTCCCCTTCAACCTATTCATCGCATCTGGGAACACCTTGTCCCAAAACAGCATTGAAGGTAGGATATCAGGCGACCCGCATATAGCAACTGGTCTTGTGGTCCACGCAGCTGAGTCATGCGACTCGGAATGACTAGTCCGCATCTTGGATGACGATGAGCAGTCTGAAGAGATATAGCAATCGAGCTTAGTGTCGTACTTGGAAAAAGGATGTGCAAAAGCAGGGTGAAGCTCCGGAAGGCGATTGTCGACGAAGTCTACGGCTATGGGCTGAAGATGTAGCTGTGGTATTGTTTGGGAATTGTTCATCTTTTCGCTGCCCTGAATATAGTAGTCCTGATTTAGGCCCACGAGACGCGATATGTACCTTCAACAAGATGGTAGTTAACCATCTCCTCGATATGAGCCGGACTGTTTAAGTGTGTTCAGTTCGCCGTCCATGTATTAATCTACAATGATTTCATTGTGTATTTGGCGACGAGAAGACTCGAGGACCGATAGGGAGGACAACAGCCCAGTACGCAGGATGCGGGTCGCGCGCCATTGCGTAAGAGCCGCATCGATTCTTGCCTGGATAGGGAAGCCTGTTTCACTTCGCATATTACTGCCTGGAGCTTACTTTAATGCCGCATATTATTGTCGGGAGCCTGCTTTTATTCCGCATCTCGACGTTTCACAGAGGCCCCATTGCGGTGAGATCCCTCAGTGATACGGAAATAGTTCGTCCAATGAAACGAACAGGCCATCCATACACCCTCATGCATCACCATAGATAGGGTAGCTACATGGCGGCGCTAGTGTAGCCTGCATGACGGAAGTCGGTCAAGGCAGGCTTTGTGTAAGCCCCCCAAGATATCTTCTCGATCGATCTACGTTTAGCCACAAGTCAACATTCCCTACTACATCCACAGCTTAAGAGTAACGGATTACGCTTCTTTCCATTGGACTTTTTCTGTAGTTGCCAATCAAACTATACCTATCTCCTACTTGACATCAGGCCTCGGATAAACCACTCCTGATTCATTCAAATTCTAATCTACCTACTTGTCCTAGAGACCTCGAGTACGAACATGGATAGCCAAGGCACTGGCAACGCTGGTAGTTCCAGCGAGATCAGGAGACATGACGCGGACGATACTAGTGCTACTGCCTCCGATACGCAGCGACGGAGCAGCAATACTGATATTCATATGGCCCATGCCAACGCTGTACCGACAATCCACACTGATGGAGACATGACTGTACTCTTGGAAGAGCTACGAAGGGTACAAGACAAACTTTCCGATATTGACAAACGAACCAATTTAAACCTCGACAAATCACAGCAGGCCAAAGTCGTAATGAATGGTCTTCGAGAGCAGGAGATGTTCGATTCGTTCCTGATTGGACTCAAGGATCAAGATCCGCCCGATCGCGTGGCTCTGGATCTTCAAAAGACCATATCACAGTTGTTTTCGGAAACCTTGACGAACAGCGATGATGTAAATGCACTTCAAAGGTACATTCGCTTCGAGAGGTCAAAAGCGAGGTACAAACAAATGCAGAAGTCATTCATGAGAGATTCACTGCATCATGAACTGATACATCGCTATCAAGACCTTTTTTTGAAAGACAAAATGAAGATCAAGAATGGTGGCCTTACGACCGAGTTTGTTATCCGACCCAATCTCAACCATGTTGACTGGACTTCTTTTAAAGCTTGCGGAGAACTTCCGGAAGCAACTTCATTTGTTATTGATGTCCTAGTTGGGGAGCCCATGTTGCCCGATGCACTCTTCTCTCCAGTTTACACCCATCGTAGGAAACCTGCGGTATTTCAGGACGAACAGAAGGTGACAGCGTCGAAAGAGTCAGCAATCTCAGGTCAAGCACCTTTACCCGAGAGGATCAGAATCAATTCCAGTGTGCTTCTTCTCCTTCTCGGCAAAATCCATGGAGCCGAGATTTCTAAAAAAGGGGGCGCCGTTGTCATGGTGCGACCATTCAAAGCCCTCTCGTTCTATCACATCCAACTACGAGACTGGTATGCCAAGCTGCGAAACAAGTTTTCCCCTACGATAGACAGCAAGGAAGTCTCGACTCAAGACATTACGCCGGGCACTGTGTTAGAGGTCGAGGCACCTATCACACAGGCAACTGAGATAGAGGAAGATAATCCCAGTCTTGGTGTGAATGATATCAAACCAAGTCTCCCTGAGTCTACGAAGGATAAACCAAATGGAGATACAGGTGGAGATACATCTCAGAGCAAAGAGGATGCCACAATGTCCCTGGACGCATTCACACACCTAGGCTGCCTTCTCGAGTTTATGGATACGACAATAGTCGAGAAACAGAAGTATCTCGATGAACAATGCAAGAAGGTCTCTTTCATTGACCTATGGCATCTATTCAAACCAGGGGTGGAAGTCATTGAGCCTGGCGACAAGTATATGCAGTGTTATAGGGTTGTCAAAGTTACGACCCCGAAACACAAGGTTGTGCCGAGATATTTCTTTCCCTTTTCCCGCAATAAGGGGAAAGGCGAAACAACTGCCTCTATCGACTGCGTCTATGTCGACTTCGACGGAAGACTACTGGGGCCTGTTTCCAAGAGATTCGATATCTCGAGGTTTGAAGGCCAAAAGGATGTTACGTCACTCCCAATATACCCTCTCAGTCTAGCTAAGAATAAGGCTACGACTAGGCAGACGCTTATCCAGAGGGGACAAAGATTCCTTAAAGTGATTCGAGTCGGCCATATGCATTATAGCGGCTTAACGTTGGAATCAAGAGACGAAGTTGACAGCCAGGTAGTCGTCGACTTTGCGGAGGCACTCACTCAGCGTCGAGAGGACGAGAGAACCGAGAAATGGAAGCCGGGTGTCCAGTTACGACTAAGATTAAAGCGAAAGCGCATAATAAATAGAAGAAGAGTCCTCCGAGACGGTACCGTAGAAGTCACCCGCCATAAAAAAAGTGTCGACTCTGACGATTCCGACGACTCCGACTCCGACTCCGAAGATGATGACCAGGGAGAAGACTGCAATGCCGAGTGCTGTAGTGGAGAGGATGTGTACAATGATAGTTATGTGGATCGAAAGCAGAACGAGCAATTCCTTTCTGACATACTTGCTGATACGGATGACGAAGATAGCCCAGCTTCACTAGCAGTCGTCTCGAGGATGTTGAGACAAGATAGGGCCATTTCTGTGACTGATAATGACAAAGTTATCATGTCATACCGTGTCTTTGGCTTTGTACTTCGAAGCAGAAGTTGGGGTAAGTGTGATTTCCAATTGACCATGGCTTGCTCAATTTATTTGAACTAGCTACTGTATTCCTACAGTTCTCTACAACTAACGAGGCTTAGCAAAACTTGACCTGAATGGGCTCATGGATCTAGAGGAATATCGGAAAAAGCAAGAGAGAGAGAACCCGACCGAGAACGCAAAGGAGAATGCCTTCGATAACCTTGTTTTTCCAGACGATGGTCTCGACCGTAAGACAATCGTGAGGTCACTCGTAGCCCAGCATTTTCGAGACAGGGAGTCGGGAATTAGCCGTGAGGAACAGTCAGATATCGTAAGGGGTAAAGGTGAGGTTTCCCGAGCGTCTTGTAGATATACCGTGACTTACATCTACCGAAGGGAAAGGTTTGATCATTCTCTTACACGGGGCACCGGGGGTGGGCAAGACAACTACGGCTGGTCAGTGACCCTTAAAGACCTAATGGCTTTCCGGCGCATAAACTGACTAGGATAATAGAGGGTATCGCCGAGCTATTTAACAAGCCCCTTTTCCAAATAACATGCGGTATAAGACCCCTCCCCTCCATAACCTAGATACTGCTCATAGACTGACACTACTCCGATTCTAGGCGATCTCGGCACAACCGCACGAGAGGTAGAGGTGGCACTAGAGACGAACTTTGCTTTAGCGAATAAATGGGGATCAATTCTTCTTCTCGACGAGGCGGTACGTAGGATCAGATGCCACTTTCTTCCCTTTGGCATACACGGTAAAGCTATTACCTTCGAAACACTTGCTAACTCTTTGCCCAAGGACGTATTTCTAGCTAGAAGAAATCCTCAAGATTTTAAACGCAATGGCCTCGTCGCCGGTTAGTTCCCTATCCAACGATCCAAGTTACCTAGTATTTCACACTAATCTACCTCTAGTCTTCTTGCGTGTGCTCGAGTACTATGCCGGTATACTGTTTCTGACCACCAATCGCATTGGCGATTTCGACGAAGCTTTCTCATCCCGTATCCATATCAGTCTCCACTACCCAGCTCTCGATTACGATTCGACCATAGGGATTTTCGAGCTCAACTGGAGACTTATGAAAGCACGTTTCGCCCACAAGAACAGGGCTATCGACGTGGATGAAACAAAGATCACCGGATTTGTCACAAACTACTGGCACGACCAGCCTGATGCACGATGGAACGGCCGCCAGATTCGAAATGCATGCCAGACGGCACTAGCTTTGGCAGAATTCGAGGCCCAAGGCAGTGGAGAAGAGACTGCTAGAGACCCCGACGCCAAGGTACGTCTCGGGGTTAAGCACATGAAGACAGTCACGGATGCATACCTTGAGTTCATCAAGTATCTTCAAGACGTCCGGGATGCGGACCAGGAGAAATACGCCTTCCTCATGGGTATCCGTAGGCGGGAGGCAAAAGGCATGATGCCAGAGGACCCTTTGGCGTATGAACCTTCGGCGTCCTTCCGCAGGGGCCAGCCAAGTCGACTTGCGGAGCACAGAGCTGCCAGATACAACCGGCCGGAACAGGGCCCCTACCAGCAGAGCTACAGTACCGCATATGGCAGCAGCAACCAACCGGACCGCCAGAGCCACAGACGCGAGGGCTCCATGGGAGGCACACCCGGGCCTTCGTACCAACAATACGCGTCGCCAACCCACCGGCCGCTTGAGCCCCAGCCCCAGCGAGGATGGAATCCCGGCAGTATGAGTATGGGTGGTTACTATGCAGGAGAACAAGATGACCAGCAGCAACAAGGGCCTCCGCCGCCTCCGGGCCAGGAGTCGTTCCACGCTGGTAGTCAATATGGACAACATCTACAGCCGTAAGGGAATACGCGCAAGGAATTATCTCTACACCGCTCGTTTTGGTCGAGCCATTCTTTACCTGTCAATGTTTTGCATACGATTGATGCCTCAGATAGATGTAATGATTTTCGTTACTAGTGAAGGGGTAAGGATGCTGTCTTATGAGGGACTTAGTGGTATGCGGCGCTATAATTACAAGGAGGCTAGTGGATAAGTGCCCTGTGGTTATCTCGCAGCTTCTGGCCAGCTGCCAACAGTTGACATAGAGCTGAAACTATCTCTTATTATCTCTTATCTCCTGATGTCTATCGATAAACCCCTATTCAGATAAGAATTATTTTATCTGACACTTATTAAATGTAGTAATTACGAACTCGGAAATCCGTGCTGCTACATAATATGCTACTGATTTGGACTATCAAGATGCGACCTTGACACAGCTTGGCCTATGTATGTGTCGGGTGTGTATTTTGCCAGCCGTGCTTCCTTCATCGAGCATACCCCCATGTCGAAGCCACTTGATCCGTCATAGCCGTTAGGAGTAGTAGGTCCCATTGGGCCGCGAGTGGCGTGTAGGTACCATGTGTCTCATCATGGTCGTGCCGGCAACTGGGCGGAAGATTCGAACCGGGTTCATGGGCTGGGTCCAGTGCGAGCGACAGTAGTTGTTGCAGTAGTGTTGGCTGAAGAACGAGCTAATTCCGTCGGGACCAAGATCAGTCACGCCGTAGTCGCGATTCCGCGACAAGATGACGGGGTCGGAGAGGACGACCTTATGCTGGTAGACGCCGCCTTGCAGATCACACAGAACGAACTGACCACCTGAAACGTGGTAGCTGAAGTGGCTGAGGGCCTGCATGACCTCTCCCCACGTTCTCGATTCGTCGACCCATCCGCTGTTGCTGTTGAACTTCTGGTAGTTTTGGATGAAGGGTTCGCATAGCATACGCTGTCCTGCCCACTTTCCAGCCCACTGATTGAATGCCCACACGGCGGGTACGTTGATTTTGACGGTCTTGCTCACTATGTTGAGTTCGTTGAATCTGTTGACAATCTCCAGAGCCTTATCGACAGCTTTGATGTCAAAAGTAAAGTAGTCTGCCTCGAAGACGGCACCAGCCTTGAACCACTTGACAACACATGCCTCGCCACGGCGAAAGCCCGAAGTGTAGTGTCCCTTGGCTACCCATCGGAACGTGCCTTCAGAAAAGGGATTATCGAGCGCCTCGTTTGGGACATGAGCCTCGTTGGAGATGTTATACCTGCCGCTATCAAATTCACCGGCCAGTGGGACATCGGCGTAGTGGCCATGGACACAACTCGCACATCGCGATACACCGCTACCGTAAGAGAACTGGTTGGTCGTATAGGACGACCGAGGCAGATCGTAGCCGCAGGAAGCACAAACGCGCATGGTGGAAAATTTAACGGTTCGACTCCCTTCACATCTCTTTACTAGGAGGTCACCTGCTAGCTGTCTCTTCTAGAAACGGCTGAGTGGAGGAATGTTGGAAAGGCGACAGAGATGAAGGCCAAGCCGGGTTGAATCGGAAAAGAGAGACGAGGATACCTCGAGCAAATAAAAAAATATTAAGCTCGGAGATCGAGGCCTACTGCACCTACCTGTGGCTGCCGTACATGCAAACGCTCAACCGATTACCTAGGAGGTAGTCACAGGCCAACAGGCGTCACTTTAGGTTGTTGCCCCTGTCGTCGTTGTTAGCAGGCACCACTTGTTAGCAAGTACCTACCTAGGTACCTAATGTTTGAAATTGAGATATTTGACAGGTCGCATTCAGATGCTAACTGAAAACCGAATATATGGTATACCGACTAGGTGGGTATATATTACAATTTCCTAAAATCCTATCTACCTGGTCTCTATCCAATAACGTTTCAAAGTCTGATAATACCGCTAACAACCCCTTATATACAACACGCCGAGGCAAGTCTAACTGAATTATCTAACAAAAACTAAGAACGATGTAGGGTATCTAAAGTAGGCATATAAGGTATCTAAGTGCAACCCTTCGCACGGTCGCTGAAGCACACATCACCGCCGGCGCCGGAGTTATTGTCGTGGCCCTCGCAGCTCTCCTTGTTGTCCGGCGCCGAGTTGTAGCAGGTCGACCAAGTTGCTTGGAAGAAGCCTGCCTTTACGTCGTAGTTGGCCCACGACATGCAACAGTTCTCGCCGCCTTGGACCTCGCACCTGCTGCGGGGCGCCTTATTGACCGTCACGTAGAAGTGGCAGCTCGACCCCGAGACGCAGCTTAGGAAGCCGGCGCAGGTCGTCAGAGAGATGACGTGCTTTTTTTCTTTCGGGTTAGCGGTTTCGTCGACAAGGATATGATAAGACGGTGCAGGTGAGCGAGTTATGCCATCCCGTTCAGGGGTAGGTACACTGGATATGGTGAGAAACTACTTACGCTCTTGGCCCAGGTAAAGTAAGGGTTGTTTCGAGCAATCAAGGCCTTGGCAGTGTCCGGGTGCGCCATCTGCAGGAGACGGCTGTAGTTCTCCAGCATGTCGGAGTCCGAGTCGAGATACTCCTTGCCGTGGAGGACGCTGACCACAGCGCTAACTTTAACCTCGAGGGTGGAGCTGGCCACAAGGTCGTCGGCCATCTTGTGGAAGAAGGTCTCGTTGTAGTTGGTGTATCCGGCGTCGATGCTGAAGCCCGAGAGGTCTGCCGGTGTATCCGGGAACAGCTTCGCCGCGTCGATGGTAACGTGGGCCATGGGTGTGCCACGCTCGTCCGCGGTGAAGATGATGAAGTCACTATCCGCTACGGCGGCGGACGTGGCGCCCAGAACGGCCAAGACAATAGGGGTGACGAACTTCATGATGCCGGTAGTGAAGAATATGTTCGATTGATGGCTAGAGTGAGAGTAGAACACAGGCGAGCAAGTGAGTCGAGAAGGTGAGCGATGCTAAAGACAACCAACCCGAGGTAGACGAGGAGTATAGCCTCTGTGAGAAGGTGCATAGGCAAATTGAAGCTGCTACTGATGAGGTTGACTGTCGTTTCCATGATAGACATGGTGCTCTCCTCTCTTATAGACGATCAAACTGCTTCCGAGCTCGCACGCACGGAACATCTACTACCTAAAAATAATGCACGATAATATTTTTATGGGCAAGTCTAGTCAAATATAGTGATATCATAAGCAAAAAGATATGTAGAATAGGAGGTTTGACTTAGGTAGGATGGATTTGTAGCATTATATGGAGAAACGGGTCCGGACAAGAGGTTGTATTTCCTTACATACCTCCTATGTAAGTCTAGCTAGCAATTGCGATTTCTCTTATACACAATACCCGTTGTTCCTCGAGGTTATTTGGCAAACCTCTTTGTTTCGTATTGCCTAGGGCTTGATTCCTTAGGTAGCATTTACGTCATCCACAAATGACCTGCCAACACATTATCTAAAATAGAAACGTATGCTGATTGCTAGTGGAGTTTCTACTTTTTTTTTATAGATTTTTAGATAGGCAATGCGGTAAAGATTGTATTTGTCAACACTTTCAGCTTGGGTCTCCTAAGAATCCTTTCATGCGCTGGCTCAGCCACCTACACTATTCAGGCAATAAATCGAGGCAGTCAGCAGCCCACTCATCTAAATAAGGAGTTGAGTTACCAAATCGGTCAAGCTCTCGGTGATTTTATTGGCTGAAGAAAAGAAGTAGCCCAGCCGGCGCTTGGAAAGAATGGGGTTGAGGAGTGCCGATCCTCAGCGGCCGATGCTAACAATAGAGGATCTACATGATACATACCTACCTACCTAGGTAGGTAAACAACCTTGGAAGTTTATGAAATTGAAATTCATCCGGCCATAACTATGCAACGCTTTTTTTTATAATAATAAAGAAAATTAATTTTTCGATTTTGGCTAGGTTGTATAAACGGGCCTCCGTATCACCCCTTACCTCCGACCCCCTCTTGTGGTAGACATTAACCATATATGTTTTGTGAAAAACCAACTGAAATATCTCCAGACGCTCGTCCTCTTCTTCAATGACAGAATTATCGTCATCTTCCATAATTTAATCAATTGAAATCGGAATATGTCATCGGAAGTGTATGACTTTATTGTTGTTGGCGGCGGTACTGCCGGGATCGTCATTGCCACTCGTCTCTCCGAAATCCCTACTCAGCGAGTTCTAGTATTGGAAGCTGGATCGGACCACAGCGATGACTTGCGAGTTAAGATTCCTGCACTATACGCCGCTTTGCATGGAACAGAGGTAGATTGGTGCTTCAAGACAGAACCACAGGTGCGTCTTCTCTCGTATTAACGACTTGTGAACTTATGTGGATTTATCCAAGCCTCAATGTTAGGATTATCTCTCTGAACCAAGGAAAAGCTCTCGGTGGTTCGAGCGCCATCAACAACATCGTGTTTACGCCTCCTACGAAGAGCTTGATCGATGCTTGGGAATCTCTTGGAAATACAGGCTGGAACTGGGACGCCTTCAAAGACTACTATGCCAAAGTGTACACTTCACCGCCAATCCCGGATAGCCTAGAGAAGGAGCTTGGAGTGGACAAATGGATCACAAAAATCACCAAAACCAGCGGCCCTCTTCAACTTTCCTTCCCTGGTGACCATCTACATCCTATACGGAGAGCGTGAGCAGAATCATTTGATGAAAAAGGATATCTCATGGCTGATAACCCCTGGAGTGACGCAACAACAGTTGGAGCCTTCAGCAACTTTACCAGTGTTGATCCCATTCGGAAGGAAAGAAGCTATGCCGCGAACGCATATTACCATCCTGTTAAAGGCAGGAATAACTTGGAGGTCATTACGAATGCAGTTGTCGAAAAGATTCTTTTCGATCATAGCTCACAGCCGCCAAGGGCTATTGGCGTCCAATACCGCCACGAGGCTCACACTAGAACTGTGTCGGCTGAGAAAGAGGTTATTGTCGCCGCGGGTGGCTTGCAATCGCCAAAGCTGCTCGAGGTCTCCGGCATCGGTAACTCAGGTATACTGCAGCAGAACGGTATCGACGTTGTCAAGGAACTGAAAGGAGTCGGCGAAAACCTCCAAGATCACATTCTTTGCGATTTTGCAGTTGAAGCCGTTGATGAAATGGAGACTCTCGACGGTCTCGCACGGCAAGAACCTGAGGCAATCGAACGTGTTATGAATGAGTTCATGGTAAATCGCACTGGACTTCTAACATCTGGCGGTATCAAAACCTATGCGTACATGCCCGTGGTTGATCATATTTCAGAAGAAGGGGTGAAAGCCTTGAAGGAGTTACTTGAAAAGAATCGGCCGTCCCTTGCCTCAGGAACCACAGCAAAGCGTGATCTGGCCTATTTTGAGATTGCCGAGAAATTGCTGCTTGACCCGACCCGACCGTCGGCTGCATACCTCACAGCAATTGGCCAGAATCCCGTTGCGCCGGATCCTGTGACTGGGGGCATATCGAAACCGCTTGAGGGGAAATACCTTACCATCGTCGCTATCCTTGCACAGCCTCTCTCCCGCGGCAGTGTTCACACTATATCCAAGGACATCTCCGTTCCTTCGACCATCGATCCCAGATATCTCTCGAACCCCGTCGACATCGAGATATTGGCGCAACATGTACTTTACCTACAAGATGTTGTCCGCTCTACGCCTTTAGGCAACCTACTCAAACAGCCTCTGAAACACTTCCATCCTGCCGCGAACTTCAGCAATTTAGAGGGGGCGAAGAAGTATATCCAAGCACGTGCGAATACGATGTGGCACCTGGCTGGAACGGTACGCAGTATCGTCTCATATCTTACGTATTTAGGTGCTTAACTGACTCGTTTTCTCCCAGTGCTCTATGTTGCCGGAGGAGATGGGAGGTGTTGTAGATACGGAGCTTAAGGTGTACGGCGTAGAAAATCTCCGTGTCGTTGATTCGAGTGTGGTGCCGCTGCTTCCTCCCGGCAACCTTCAGTCGACCATATACGCGCTGGCAGAAAGGGCAGCGGATATTATCAAGGCAGCATACCAGCTTTCATAGATACCTCCTGACAGATCATGAGTGGGGGTAGGATCGGGCTGTGATGTACATGTCATTCAAAAGGCTAGGATCCTTCCGCCCCGCGCGGTAAGGGGCAGACGGAAATATAATCCTACCTCCCCAAAAGTCCAGTGGAAGCAGGTAATACCTTAGGTAGGTACCTATGAGGTCAACTCAGGGTTCATGTCATGAGCAAAGTAAATTGTAAAATCAGTTGGCATGATCAAATCAGTCATTTTCCGGTAGCTACGGAAGCAGTGATCAGTTGCAAGGTGTCCAAGTCCAAGTCCACATAGACAGCCCCTGGAGCCTGGGAACCTTTCGCGTAGTTTGGAGACAGATTGCCCGAAAGTCCGTTCATGGCATGCACGTCGCGCCTAGGCGTGGTCTCTTCCGCCGTGTTCCTGTAGGCCACTTCGGCAGCATCTGCTCGCCCAACAAGCATGAACGAAGTTTGTTGGTTCTCTGTGCGAGGTCGCATGATGATGGCAGCGCTACAGTCGAAGAACCTGATGAGCACATCGCCACGCTTTGCAGTTGAGGGTACGATACCAATCTGATGCCCTGTACAGAGGCACATCATCTGCTCAGTTGCGTGGTTCTGCTTCCGCTCTCCATCCTCCCAAATCTTCTCATACTCGGCAGCGTAGATCGAATTGGAGCATTGGGGTCTCTGTTCTGTGAAGCCCCAAGCTATAACCCTAGGATTCTTAATTCCCCGGATTCTTGATAATTCTTTGTCTCCGTATCCTAGTATTTTTGTCATATATCGTTCGTCTGTTCTTCGTAATACTTCCAGGTCGTCTGGATTGCTGTAATAATGTTCGAAGCAGGAAAGCCATTCTTCCTCGGAACGAGAGGAAGATATAAGATCCGTGTACATAGGGCCTATCTCGAGAACCTCGCCACTTATGTAGCCTAAAGCCCTGATGACAAGATTCTGGTATATTGTCTTATGACTGTCAGTCGAGTCAATTCTCCCCCGAGATACATGGTATGTGGTGATGCTTGCCTTGACACCATTTGACTTTATTCTTTCTTCCTCTATCATTTGCTTCAGAGCTTCCTGAACTACACCAGAAGTTCTCACAATATTAAGGTGGCGCTCCTGTTCAATCAGGGTATCTCCCCCTATTAATAAATCCAGATCCAGTGTAGCATCTAGGACTTGTCTAGCATGTTTCCCTCCAACCCACTTAGCTCGAAAGTACACATATTTCAGCACTTCGGCCCAGACTTCATAAAATGATTGCGAGTAGTCGACTTTGAACCTGCCTCTGCCCCTTGGAGGTGCAGGAAGTGGTTCATCTTGGGAACCTAGAAATTCGATGAGTTTGTCAATGGGATCAATATCTCCATCGGCACTCGAGTACGGCGTGACGTCGTTTGCCAACCCTAGAAGCCCATAAATCCTGTCCCGAATCTCACTACACGCAGCTTTAGAGAAAGTCTCTAGGAGATTTCCAAGTGACATATCCTCGGTGTGCTTGGACTCCCTGGCGTCAAGGAGACGTATCATATTCTCGAGCCCCATGCCTAAACATTGGTCGTCCTTGGAGCGCGAAGGATTGGTTTTCGCTGCTTCGAGGGTTTTCCATCGGCGCAAGTCTTCGCAAGTCCAAATTTTTGAGCCCAATACGAAGACCAATTGTTGCGGCAGACATACTTCTTGCACAATCCAGAGTCGGGTCCAGTACGAGCTTGTGGCGATACGTGCAAACGTGCCTTCGTCAGGCTCGTAGGAAAATCGTATCCTTGTCGAGCCACCTACGTATTCCGCCAGATGCTGCGTTTGTCCTGACCCCCATTCACGTCGCATGAATCGAAAAATGTCGAGACATGCCTTGTACTCCCTAACGCCGAGCCAAGCTACAACCATGAATGCTCGTCTATAAATGAAAGACATCTTGGCGACATGTACGTTCAATTCCTTCGTATTCTTTTGGTTGATGCAGATAGCGTCAACCCATAACAGCAACGGATATATCGGTGAGCGGAGATGCCGTAATGCGAGAGAGAGGTTATGCCTCACGGGGAAGCGGTAATTATTGACAATGATGAAGTCTGCATTATCATGTATTTTCAGGTTCGAAGCCTTGGATGGAGGTTCTGGTATGTAACTGCTGGCTGATTGTTGTGTGGAACTTCCTCGGTCGGGCGCCGTAGGTAGGGCTGCGGTGTCTGGGTATGAGTCACCCCAGGTGTAGGACAGCGCCGTATACTTGGGCCTCGCACCGAAGGTAACCGGGGTAAGAGTTGAGGTGATTTCATCATCAAAGTCACCCGGCTCAATGGTCAAGATTCGAATAGCATCCTCTAGCGGAAGGGGAGGGTAGGGGAAATCCGTTACGGAGGCGGGTGTGGAATCGTGATCCATCTAAGCTCGTAAGACTCTGAGTAAACCTTTCAAGATGGGATAAATACTATGTGTAAAGGCACAAGGTGTTGGAGAACAAAAAGGGGCAATGGATCAGATAGTGTCTTCGCGCGAAGAGTGCCCGTGAGTGTATAGGTGTTGCAAGTAGTGTTGCGGTGACTTAGGGTAAACGGAGAGTTTCCGTTTTCATGAATGATTGAATTATTGGCAGATGACATCCTCGTAACCAAGTTCTATAGGCACACTTCCGGCGTAAAAGTGCATTGTCATTGACCTCGACGTGATTGTGACCTGTCATTGCAGGCATTGTTGGAATGAAGCGTTGTAATGTAACATCAACCTCCCACAAAATATCCGCCTTGCACCTAACATGAATAATTACCTAGAATCTTGAGTCAGTGGCTTCACAATAAAAATCCTATTGGGCGAGCCGTCTTCTATCCCATGCGGGTAGCCGGCTGCAGGTCGCCAGGAGGCTGTTGATATTGTCAAATAGGATATCTCACCGGTCTCCTCAGCCGATGATTATCGCAACCCTTGCCGCATACAGCGCACAGTATGGAGTGCTAAGCGCCAGGTTGAGTCTAGTAAACAGGGCTATTGATTTGCTTGAAACCTTGTCGTAAGGCAAGCAGAGATACCCAGTACCATGGTTCAGCTAGGGGGGCAGCGCGTAACGTTTTAGATCTCCCCATTAGGTACTGTCCTAAACCTTCGGCGGTGCGGCCCGTCATCTTCCCTCACATCAACCTTCAATAATGGACTTCAGTCTATGTTTAATTGAACGACAACCGAATACGTTAGATACACACGATTTGATGCTCAGCACCTAGTATTCAACTCAGCGCGTCTATTCATAAGGTGCCTCTGGACTTTGGCGTCGCGTGCATCTGTACTATCTTGTCGCTACTACTTCTGTAAGAGATGTTTGCGCCGCTAGCGGATAATCTTGGGACAGCAAATTTGCTAGAGTTATTGAAGAGGCTCCGGGACTGCATTGAGAGGTTCAACGACGTTCCGAGCCCAGAAGCGAAAGCGATAGAGTTTCTCGAGCAGATTAAAGATCTCATCGCGGTGACACGATCTATTGACGACCTCGCCACCAAACAACGGCGGTATTCTCTACGTCGAAATACATTAACAGCAGCCGACGCCATTCACCTCCAGTCGGTCTACACTAGCACGCGGCATCTAACGCAAGACTATATTGAGCTCATCGAGCATTTTCACCCTGCTGTAGAAGATGTCATCAAGGAACGAGACAGTATCGGCTATGCAACGCCGGAAACCGAGCTTACGGGCCGACCATGGTATGAAGAAGCTTATAATGCATCGAAGCTTTACGCCGAAGTCTTTCGCATGCTATTCTCTTGCATAACTTTGCTCCAATATAAAAATGATACTGGGGAAGATGGCAATTTATCAGCTGAGGCCATAACTTCCGCTTCTACGCTTCAATACCAGGCTGTTTTAGTCGAGTCGAAGCTACGCAATGCAGGCAACCATGTAACAAAGGAGGTGGGTTCTGACTTGGTCAGCGTCTAGTGATCTCAGCTGAACAATGACTCTTTAGCTCCGAGGGGCCGTGGCGGTGGCTAAACGTATAACACTACAAGTACCTCCGTCGCTTAACAAACACTTTGTGGTCGGACGATCTGTCAAAAGCTTTTACACCGGGAGGAAGAAGGAAATGGCCAAGGTAGTTGATGCCTTCGCGGACACGTCTTGTTCTGGTCAGAGAAGATTTGTTATATACGGCTTGGGCGGATCAGGGAAGTCAGAGCTTGCCCTGAAGTATGCCGAAGAACAACATCAGAATTTCTGGGGCGTCTTCTTAGTCGACGCAAGTACTCGCAAGAGCGCCTCCGCGAGCTATTATGATATAGCGAAAATCGGTGGGGTTGAGCCGAACGAGAAGGCGGCCAAGAATTGGCTTGCGACGCGAGTCCCTTCGTGGCTTTTGATCATAGATAACGCCGACGGCGACGAGGTCCTACTTGATGACGTGCTGCCCACGGGTGCGAAAGGATGCGTTCTTATTACGTCTCGGAATCCAATGCACAAGTCGTATGGTACTGCCGGCGAAAGGTATTTGGAGCTCTTACCAATGGAAACAGAAGAAGCAAACGACCTCATCCTCAAAGCGGCCGAGGAACCAAGTCCGTGGACCAAGACTGTTAAGGACTCCGCAAGTATCATTTGCCAGGCTTTGGGGTTCCTACCGTTGGCGTTAGTCCATGCCGGAAAGGCCATCCTCCTTAAAATCTGCACATGGGATGGATATATCGCCTTTTTTGATCGCCACACAGATCGAATACGACGCGAGCGAAGCCAACAGCGGGACAGAAGCTTCTCCGGAAACAATCGTCGCGTCCAGGAAGATGACGACAGTATGAATGTATTTTCCAGTTATGAAATATTGTATAGGTCACTTCAGGATAAGCAGCAGAAGTTCGAGGATGCGATCGAATTGCTTCAGCTTTTCTCCTATTTCCACCATCAAAATATTCGGATTGATGTACTAGTATACGCGGCTACTAACCCATTGAAAGAGGAGAAGGCGCGAGAAGAAGAGACAAAAGCAGACGAAGAGATCCAGAGGAGGATACCACAGTCGATAAACAAGACGTGGTCTACCTGGCTTCGAGAACTATTGGTTCGACTCTCAAGGCACTTAGATGGCCCACCGCCCCTGCCAGCAGCCTTGAAGAATACCGATTTCCTTCCTCTGGCCAAATTTGAGGACGAAGTCAATGACCGTCTCCATATAGCTCTAGTGGAACTAGTGAAAAGGTCCCTTATCATGAGTCAGGATCGAGCGCAAGGGAGGTATTACATGCACCCTCTAGTCCACAAATGGGTGCGGGAGAGGGCTGAAATGGCTACGTCCCAGCAGGCCCTCTGGTGCCAGGTAGCAACGACAGTCTTAGCGAGGAGCATCTCATTTCCACCCTTAGGGGACACCGAATATGAGCGAGACATGAGACGCGAACTCCTGCCGCATATAATACACGTTCGTGGCTGCGAAGGCGACATCAGAAAACGATTACAGGAGAATAGAGCGAGAAGACGCTCGCTCTGGCCTGCGATACATGTTGAATTTGGAAGACACCAAGCCCTCGAATCTGCTCGGTTCAGCCGAGTATACTCAGAATGTGGGCTTTTTCATGAAGCTTTACAGCTGCAGTCCCGAGTCCGCGATTTTGCTGTCCAGGCACTTGGCGAGGCACATCCACTCGCAATCAGGATCACGCTTTTCCAAGCTGGCACGCTCTATGAGCTTAGCCGGGCATCTGAAGCGACCAAGTTGCAGCGTCGGATGTACGACGTCTGCCTCGAGTCGCTGGGACAATACCAACCCCTGACGTTAACCGTGACAGACATGCTGGCTTCGAGCCTCTGCTTCATGGGACAGTGGAGCGCCTCTCTTTCTCTCCACCAAAAGGCCGTAGAGGGAATGACGACGATCTACGGAAAACGCCACGTGAACACTCTGAAAGCGATTCGCAATCTAGCTCGCGTCCATCTTCGGTATCTGGACATCAGGAAGTCCTCGGAGTTTTGTCTCGTAGCCTGGGAAGGAATGAAAGAGGAGCTCGGCGAAACGCACGTGGAGACGATGATATCCCTCGAAGACCTAGCGATGACCCGCCTCCGTCTCGGAGCGGAGTATCTTCCGGAGTGCCACGAACGGATGGACTTCGTTCTCAGGCAGAGGGAGAAAGCGTTAGGTAAGGAGCACCCTTATACCCTACTTGCAATCTGCAATTTGGGTCGCGTGAAGTCGGCAATGGGACAGCCCGAGGAGGCGGCGAAGATGATGAAACGGGCTGTAGACATCGCCGAACGCAACCTTGGTGAGAACCACTACGGCGTTCTAGCCGGTAAAACCCACTATGCCCAAGTGCTAGTGAACCAGGGGCGGTACGAGGAGGCAGAGGAGATGTTTTACGCAATTACGGGCAAGCCGCAATATCGGCAGTCGACCGACGACGAAGGCGGCGAGCATCCAGACCGTCTTATCGCCCTCTGGTACTTGACCGGCTGTCTGGAGAAGCAGGGCAAGTTTCAGAAAGCATTAGAAATCTGTCAAGGCATAGGGCAATCTTTGAGGGAGATAGGAGGCCAGGGCAAGGGCGTCAAGCACAAGTTCGCTACGATGGTGCAGGAAGAAATCACAAAGATCCAGGAGTTGATTCGGGACAAGAAGAAAGCCTCCGAGCCTGACCTGGCTGTGCCTGCGGAGATATGAGGTTTGGTATGATCTTGTATTGATGTACGATATATTTTGGGCGTCGGAATATCCCGGAATCAAGGTCAGAAACGGGATAGGATATTATGTGATGTACCAATTCGAAAGAATATTGGAGAAGCTTTCGGCCAGACAGAGCTCCAGTAGCTGATGGCTGTGAGGATTAACAGGCGTAAGGGTATAGGTAGTCAAATAATACCCATAGATGATTTCAAGATTGCCACGCAATCCAGACCGCAGCTCCAACGACAAGTCTCAGCGCGTTCGCTATCACCCTCATAGCAACCCCGTCCAGATCTGCCTCGGTAGTTTATACGAACGTAAAGATCCCGTCGTAAGATGTGGTGCCCCAAGTTCAATTACCATCTAGAGGACTAGGTTCATAGGTATACCTGTTAGTAAAATCTAACCAAGAAGGTCTTCAGCTGATTGAAGCTCACCTATAAGTATCACTGGCGCAACATGTAGGACGAGTGCTTCTAGTGATTTGGAAGAGCACCCTCTTGACAGGGTCTTGCGAATCAAGCCTACAACATATGCCTGACATAAGTCCAAAGCGCTCATTTTGAAGGCGCAGACCGATAAAGGGGCTAGGTGCTAGGTGCTCTCCATCATAAGCTTCCCGTAGCAAAGTAGCCCGCCCAGCTTCTGATGGGCTTAATAATAGACCTGGCCCTTCATAAGAACTCTCGCAGTGCGAAGCAGATCCGCCGAAACAATTCGACCGTCCTTGATCGTCGCTCCAATCTCAACCGTTCCGCTGGGATGTCCAATAACAACGGGACCAGTCCCCTGGCCATCTCTTACACCGCGAACCTGCGCAGCCAAGGTCCCGGGCATATTCGCCGCGGCCCCTAGACACAGGGCTAGCGTCAAGGGCACCGCCTTGTGCGCCTGGCCCATCGACAAAGCCAGACATCTGATATCGATGTCGGCGGACCCAGATTCCGGGAAGAGCAGCACGATCTTGGGCACGCTCTGCGTCTTTGGATCCAGCCCCATCTTCGCCGCGCCGGCCTGGCGAAGAGCCTCCAGCCTGGCCTTGAGCGCCGGGTCAGCCTCGACGGCTTGCGGGGTGAAGGTAGCGGGGCCGGCGTCTTGGATCCCCAGGTCGGCTATCCGTACGAACACCCCCGGATTCGACACGTCCACCAGCGACGCCTCGATGGCCGTCCCGTCCGGCAGCGTCAGCACGTCCACCGCATTTCCCGTCGGCAGCGCCCTTCCGGTCTTCGCGCCGGCCGGGTCCAGAAAGCTGAGCGTAATCCTCGACTGCCTGCCGGGCACCCCGTCCATCTCGTAGTCGCCCTCGTGGCAGTACGCGGGGGGGTCGCCCTCGACTCGAAAGTGCGCGTGTATGATCTTGGACGTGTTCGTATTGAACACCCTGACAAGCGCCTCCCGATAGCCCCCCGCTCCCCCCACATCCCGCACCTTCGCTTGCCGGTCGGTCACGACCCCCTCGTCCCAGGCGACCGGCCCCACGGCCGAGGACATGTTGCCGCAGTTGCCCGCGAGGTCCAGCGCGCCGTCCCGCACGCCGACCTGCACGAACGTGAACTCGACGTCGGCGTCGGGCCGCGCCGACGGCCCCACCACGCACACCTTGGACGTCGAGGACGCGCCGCCGCCCATGCCGTCCAGCTGCCGCCCGTGCGGGTCCGGCGCGCCCATCGCCGCCGGCAGCACGCCGCGCCACTGCGCCTGCGGCGGGAGGTGCCGCCGCTCGACCACCAGGCCGTTGGACGTGCCGCCGCGCACGAACAGCGCCGGGAAGCTGCGGCCGGCGCGCATCGTGGATAGGAGCCGAGCCCTCGTGCCGTACGGTCTTGTGGCGGGGCTCGCGCGGACAAGCGCCTGGCAGGTAGAAATGAGACGCCTCATTCGGGGATGAGAGCGCGAGCGCTGGACATGGGAGTTAGATGGAAATAGGATGAAAATTTTGAATTTCAATCAGTATCTGGCTTCCTATTCGAACCGGGTTTGGGGGATTGGTACGCGTACATGTCGATTCAGATCGGCAATGGTTCTCGGGCCCGCTAGCAGCATAAACCCGATTAATTCTACTTCATTAAGCGGATATTCTCCTTTATAGACATCTCGATCCTTCAACCCATTTTAGACTGTGACAGTTCGACATCTTCATAATAAAACGAGGCTTGCTCTTAACTACGACGATTAATATACAGCATATCTAAATGCCATGCGCAGCATTAGCATGGTAGGTAGCCTCAACATCTGCGTCATCCATAGTGCCCTCTACACATGGTCGTTTGCCCAGGCCGGCAACGCCACATCCTCAAGTCACTTAAGCTCTCACCATGGCAATTCCTTGCCATCTATCGCATTGATGAACTTCCCCGACATGTTCTCGCGAGTAGCAGTGTCAATCTAGCTCAGTCAGAATATCAGCGTAGGATCAAAAGCCGATGGTACATGCCAGATTTACTTACAAGGCCTACTATCTTGTCGGCGCTGTACTCTTTCGTATAAGGCGCCTTCTCCAGGCCCAGGTATTTGGCCGTTTTATTTCCCATGTCTGTTTCGACAAGGCTGGTGTAAAGTCAGCTCTATCCCAAACCGGAACGGTCTTCTTTTTGGACACTCACCCCGGGTTCACGGCCACTTGTTGCCACAGTATGACGCTCTATACGTCATCTGTAAGCTACCGTTCACGAGAGTCTTACAGGGTGATCCAGTTCAGCGCCACATGGGAGTTGTAAGCTTCCATGGCGCTGATGGAGCCGGCGGCGCTGCTGATCGTTATAAACTTGGCGTCGCTGGACTTCTGAATCAACGGATGGCAGGCCTGGTACAGCGCCAGAGGGCCAAGGGCGTTGGCGTTGAACGCGCCGGGGATTTCTCCCATGTCGACCGTCTCGAGCGGTACGACCGGCGGGCTTATTCCCGCATTGGCTATCACTATACCGACATGGCCAATGCCAGCATCGGTCATCTCCTTGACGGCGCTGCTCGCATCTGTGGATGAGGAGGCTTCAATCTTGACCAGAAGCTTAGACCCGTTTCCCTTGCGTGATGCCTTCAACTCGGCAACTCCGGGAGCCTGACTTGTCCCGTCAACTAAGGCTCTACGTCACATCACATTTTACTAGGTAGGCACTCATCAAGCAGAAGTTTATTGAATTATTGTCCATTTTGGTTGTAGGTCAGCCCATGACCTTGAATATATCAACATTGCTCAAATCGATTCCAACAAAACTCTTACAAATCCATGAGTGCTTTGATTCCCATGACCTTAACGCCGCGCCTTTCCCTTGCCAGCCGTGTCTCATTATCGCGTTATAGACCATGTCCATTCTTTACCTGTAATGAATTCCATGCCACCCATATGCATGCCTTGTCATACTCTTTAAGGTTTTCCGGTGGACTGTATAGGTTCAATCCTGCATACTACTCGTAGATATCATCGTCCATGCCGGTGGGTATGACATCTTCCACCGCATCTTCTTCGTCTATCATCATATCTTCGTCTTCGCTGTCGCCTAGATCACTGTCCGTGTGGTTGGAGAGGACGTTGATCTTATTGCCGACCATGACGACCCGCGCAACTTCGCCGTCCTTAACGCCGCCACGTAGGATAAGCACCGCCAGACGGTTGAGAACCTCCTTCTCAATAAGGCGGGAAAGCGGCCTAGCTCCATAAGCTGGCGAGTATCCGGCGCTACCCAAGTAGTCCTTGGCCTCCTCTGTGACTTCGATGCGTACGTTGCGGTCGTTGTCCGCGAGCCGCTTCTGGATTTCTTCGAGACGTATATCGACGATCTTACGGATCTCGCGGCGTGTGAGACGGTTGAAGATAACCGTAGAGCTAATACGGTTCAGGAATTCAGGTAGGAAGTAGTTGCGTAGAGCGGTCATGACCAGTTCCCGGGTCGTGCCGTCAATCTTGCCGTCGCGACCATTGGGACGAGACAAATACTCGGCGCCCAAGTTCGAGGTCATGACGACTATGCAGTTCCTGGCATCGACGACACGTCCTTGGCCATCAGTGATGCGGCCATCATCCATGAGTTGTAGAAGAACGGTCAGGACTTCTTTGGCCGCTTTTTCCACTTCATCGAACAGTAGGATGGAGAATGGCTTTCGTCGGAGAGCTTCCGTCAGTTGACCACCGGCATCGTGTCCAACGTATCCCGGCGGCGCTCCGATCATTCGGCTGAGCGCGTGACGCTCCTGGTATTCCGACATATCAAACCGGATCATTGCCTTCGGGTCATCGAATAGGAATTCCGCCAGCGCCTTGGTGAGGAGAGTTTTACCAGTTCCAGACGGACCGCAGAAGAGGAAGCTTGGCGGCTGGTTGGGATTGCTGAGGCCAGATCGTTGCAATCGGATGGCGTTGGAGACGGCTTGGACTGCTTCCTTCTGTCCGACGACGATCTTACCGAGCGCCTTCTCCATGTGGATGAGCTTCTCCTTTTCGGTGGTCTTTAGTCTCGTCACAGGAATGCCCGTCCAGCGCGAAACGATCTCGTTGATCTGGTCCGGTCCGACGACATCAGTTATCATGGAACCGCCGGTGTCGTTTTGACTAAGGGCGGCATCGGCAGCCGCCTTCTGGCGCTCTAGCTCCTTAATCACATTCTTCTGCTCGGGAATAGCGTAATATTGAAGATCTGCAGCTGCACCATGGTCACCACTTCTAGCGGCATCCTCCATCTTAACGTTAAGACGGTCGAGTTTCATCCTGGCTTCTTGGATATCCTTGCCTCGCTTTCGTTCGCTCTCGTATTTTTCTCGGAGAGGTCTCAACTCCTCCTCGACATTCTCAGCATCTTGCTTGGCAACTTGGAGTCGAGCCTTGGAAGCATCATCCTTCTCTCTGGATAAAGCGTGGATTTCGATTTTCAGCTGTCGTAATTTGCGCTCGAGAGAGTCGATGATCTCAGGTTGAGATTCTCGGGCGACTCTGACTGCTGCGGCGGCTTCATCAACAAGATCGACGGCTGAGTCTGGCAAACGACGAGACGTCAGGTATCGGGCTGCAAGGTTCGCAGCAGCGACTATAGCGGCGTCTGCGATGGTAACACCATGGTGAACCTCGTATTTCTCCTTGAGGCCTCGAAGAATGGAGACGGTCTCCGGGATGCTGGGTTCCTTGACGATAACTTGTTGGAATCGTCGTTCGAAAGCAGCATCTTTCTCAATGTACTTTCGGTACTCGGCAAGGGTCGTCGCACCAATGCAGTGTAATTGTCCACGAGCAAGCATCGGCTTCAGTAGGTTAGCCGCATCCATGCCACCCTCACCCGAAGCACCAGCACCCATCAGCAGGTGGATTTCATCGACGAAAAGGACAATCATCTCCTTGGATTCCGATATCTCCTTGAGGACTCCCTTCATTCTCTCTTCGAATTCACCACGGTATTTGCTTCCAGCTACCAGGGCACCAACGTCGAGGGAGAGCAGCTTGCAAGCAGCAAGGTTGTCGGGCACATCAGCGTTGACGATGCGTTGGGCTAAGCCCTCGACGACGGTAGTCTTACCGACACCGGGCTCACCAATGAGTACGGGGTTGTTCTTGGTCCGTCGGGATAGGATTCGAATAACACGCCTAATCTCTTCTTCCCTACCGATGACCGGATCAATCTTGCCCTCCCGTGCCATACTAGTCATGTCGATGGTGAACTTAGTAAGGTTCTCGTGTTCCTCTTCGGTGTCAGCCGTCTTCGAGTCCACTCTCTTGGTTCCGCGGATAGTCGTAATCGCTTCCTGGACCAACTTCGGCTTAGGAATATTCGCCTCCTTCAAGGCGTTGGAAATTGATGCGTCTTCCGCTAAGGCGGTGATTAGGTGGTCCACCGCGATGTATGTGTCTTTCTGAGTCCTCTGCAGATCTTGAGCCTTCCTCAGAACATTGCTGAAAGATGGTGCCATAGCAACATTCTCGGGCGGAGGATCTTGGCTGGGTAGACGGACTAACATCTTCTTGAGAGCCCTGTCGAATAGTTGCGGGTCGCCGTGAGCTCTCTCCACCACTTGTCGGAAGAGGCTGTTGGTTGTGCCTGGTGTTGCGTTCTGTTGGTCCTTTGACAGGTCCGGCGGGGGGTCCAGAAGGGACACAGCAAGGTGAACGGGTAATAGTTGGGAGTGAGCATATTGCTCAGCCAGCTGCATGGCATCTTCCAGGGCCTTTTTGCCCCGGTCCGTGAACTCCATTCGTGAAGTCATCTTGGACTTGTGGCTTGTAGTGTCGCGGATGTCTCAGTACTAGGATGATTGTTTGTGATGTTGGGTATATGAAAGGAAGTATGTGAAAAGTAGTGAATGTGTGTTTCGCGTGTGTGTAAGTGAAGCCTGAAATGTGTTGGCTGATCACTGCAAATTGATGTAGGGGTATCACTGAATCACTTGTGTCTCTGAAAAGTTGAAGTGAAGGATGAGACAAAGAAGTGCGTATTTATCTTGGGCAGAAGGTGGAGAGGAAAACATGCGGTGATGACAGCTCACAGTCAGTTTTTATCCAGTAACTTCTAGGGATCCGTAGCAGCATCTCGGAAATTCAGGAAACTTCAAGTTGCTAACAGAATGTTTGGGAAGCTTCTAGCTACGTCGTAGCGGGGCGACTGGGCAGCTAGCTTTCGTTAGGCCCAGCCTAGCGTCTAGCGGAACCTGACCTCTGGGCTCTGGCCAATCGCGGGGCTGACCATCGGATGATTGATGATGCTGGCTCCGATATCGCGATAACGATAAAGGATCTTATCGAAGGGGTGCCAAGTCACAGCAGTGCCAGGCTGCTAGGTCCAAGGACCCAATCGTCCAATCAATCGAATCGCTGAAATTTCGAGGGCCAGTACCGAAGCCAAAGGTATCCTGTGGTGTAGGAGACCAGAGTCAGTTGAAGAGCTCGACAACACCACACACCACCACAATGGCTCTACGGCCAAACTCCATAACGGCGCAGCTGGCCAAGCTGTCGCTCGGCATAAGACGAACCGGTATACGATTCAGCTCTACAGATGCGAAGGCGGAGAAGGCAGAGAAGGCGGAGAAGAGGCGGAGAGAGATCGAGGCGTGCAAGTTTCCACCGCACCACGGCGAGAAGATATGGATCTTCAACCACTTCCTCGAAGGCATGACGGTGTACTCGCACAACCCCGTGATGAAGGTATGATATGGAGTTCCGTCTGAAGCATCGATCTTCATCCACATACACGCAGGAGGGAGCATTACTGATCTTATGTACCGTCAACAGGCGAACAAAGCGCTCCGACAGATCCCCTTCAACGGCAAGAAGCTGCGGCCGTCGAAGCTGCGCAAGGACTACTGGCGGCCGATGGCTATGATCCAGTTCCCCGAGGGCCAGGGCGAGGTGGGCCGGAGCGTGTTCCAGCGGCTGCGGGAGTGCAAGTCCCTGCACGAGCTGGCGTGGGGCGACGACATGTTCTACGACAAGGACGGGAAACCGCTGTCGAAGCACGAGCGAGGGAAAAGGCTCAACGACCAGAAGGCCAACACCATCGCCGACATAGCCGCCGTCCTTGGGGGCCAGGGCAAGGGCAATAAGATATGGAAGAGCATATCGCAGGACGACCCGGCGGGCCTCGCCGACGTGGAGACGAGCGACGAGAGCAACCTCCTGCAGGACGCCGAGGGCGGCGTGAAGGCGTTGGTCAAGGCGGAGGTCTGGTGGATGAACGACCAGGACCAGAAATACGCGGAAAAGTGGCCCGCCAATGTCACGCACCACCGATTTGCCGAAGCCATGCTAGAGGAACTATCGCCGGAAGAAAACGCCGAAGAGCAATCGGCACCAGTCGAACTCGTAGCTGAGCAGCAACTTCAGAAGGGCCAAGGTGACAAGACTACTGTGTAAACACTAGCGGACACGAGACAAAGGACGATGGAATCAGTACTACCATTACGGCCCTAATGGCTACGTGTATAAACCGACCCCTTGTCCGTGTTACTATGGACAGGTCTAGAACGTTGTACTTCAGTGTAACATCTATGTATCATACGTCGCTGGTATAAACCATCAAAACGACTTGCAACACAACAACTATTCTAAAACTTCAGAACGAAGGATTTCAGATACTCGTAATGCGGGAAATTCTCGTCCACGCAAGCTCTGATCACTTTCTGGGCCTTGTCGCCATACTTCTGTCGCCATTCCTCATTTTCAGATTCCTCGGTGACAGTTTTCTAGTTACAAGCAGTTAGCATGCAAAGCCCGTACATAAGGCTTCCATGTCTGGTCAACTTACATGAGCGGTAGTCCTCGCGGTAAGGCTCTTGCTGCGGATTGCGTCGTTATGGAAGCCATTCCACTTGGCAAATGTCTCGGAGGCGAACTCTTGATTTGCTTCATCATCCCAAGTAAGCATATCCGGCTTAAAAGGGATGCCAGTCTCCTTGCAGAAGGCCTTGACGACGGGCTCGGGATGGTCGAGGAGGTCGTCAGCGTCGATAACGGTGACAGTGATTTCTCCCTCCTTATGCCCGTCTGCCTCCCCGGCCATGCTTGGGCCGACTATCTTCTGCTCCCGCAGGTAGTCGAACAGCCGGCGGAGCTCCACGTAACCAGCTTCATTTGGCATGAATTCCTTGAAACCCGTGACTTCATCCAACGGAGGCACGCAGCACCGGAAGTACGAAGGGATACCCCTTCGAGGATGGCGAATGAGGAAGGTCCAGTGGAACTGTTTGAGAGTCTCTAGAGGTACTATAGTCGGGTTTCCTTCCTCAACGTAATCGTTGCTCTTGCGAAGGGACGGAGCGATTGTTGGGGATTCTCCATTTGGAGGCATCAAGTAATAAGCCATGTCCTTGATGAAGACACGCTTACCCTATGATGTTCAGTGTTAGTACCAGTCCACAGTAAGTCCCGGATGTCATGCGGTATGATGGGCACATTTGAAATCGTGCAATGCAGATAAATGACAGATGATCATGAAGAGTAGTTGCCCAAGGAAAGGAACCGAGATTCCCCTATAACCAAGACTCCTCGGTTTTCTTCCCTGGGACACATTACCTACAATTCAAATAGAATGAATCAAGTGTGTTTTCCCGGACTGCTGCTGATATATTGCATCCCTCCAGATTGAAATGGACTCTCACCTTTCCCCCTAGGCAATTGGACCTCGCACTTGCAATATACTGAAAAGGAAATCCAACGAAAAGAAGAGGGTGGCAGTAAGGAAGTTCATGACGTGAAAGTGTTCAGGAATAATAAAGCGTTGGAAATTTTCGAACCTCGCTATTATCCTTTTTGATCCGGTTCAGGACGTCACCATACGTGGTCTTGGAAAAGCCAGTTTTCTCCCTAGAGGCTTCATCATTGGCATATCGCTCACTAAGTCTCTCGGGACCGTAGTAGAAGCTGTCGCCAAATGGTTCGTGTTCACACGTGAGAATGTCCCGGCGGGTCATGAAGACCTATTGCAATCTTAGCAAGCTTCGTCTACCTAATATTAAGTAAACGAACTACGAACTAACCCTCTCGAAGGCAGTGGAGCAAGCACGCGGATGCGTAACCAGAAAGATAGGCTTGTTGGACATGTTGACAGTGGTACGTCGATGTTGCAATCGGTATGCGGAATGAAGCGATCGTTATATATGGGACCCTTCACTTATACAGTGCACCGCGCATAAAGTAATTGATGAGAGAAAGCGACGAAAACCAGGTCGATGGCATTGATCTGTTGACCTTGCGGATGGCTAGCAGAAACGAATTGTCATAGAAGAAAGAGAACAGACTGAGAAAGGAAGAGGAAACTCGAACAAATCCCGAACGAAGTCTGGAGACTTAAAAGTCAACTCCAAGGTACTTACCTAAAGTAGGAGTATACATACTACTATTACATGAGCCAAAAACATATAATATGATATGACCTGGTGGAAAGTACAGCCGGGCTACGTCCTTTGTCCTGCTAAAGGTTCATGTTAGGAAGTACCTTCGCAAATGTACAACTACACCCATGGCTCTCGTAAGGTACAATTCAAACATCACACATCCTTAATGCTTACCACCTGTTCGAACCCTACCGGGGATGCTGGACTAATAGGAGGCTACACACCTGGTAGACCAGGTACCGAAAGAAATTGCTAGTGCGCTGCGTTCTAGATGAGCTCCAAGCTTCGAGTTACGTCATGCATGGCCAAAGTCCATTTATTCCGTACGAGGACGTAGACCGACAGCGCATGTGTACAATCGGTAGGTACATCCACATAGCGTATACCGAGTGTGAAGAACGGGTACGTGCTAGGATCTAGTGGGATTGATCTCGCGAAGGTGAGGACTTGGAAGTGGCGGCATGGGAGGAGCTTACGAGGTCCACGAGGTGTCCAGAAAGATGCAGAACCATGCATGAGGTATGTAACATAGGTGTGCTGGGTATACCTGGTAATATGTAACGGCATGCATGTAGGTTGTATGTAGGTAACTTAGACTGGTAAGTCAGGAAGATGACATCAGTTCGAGGCCAGTCCTCGAATTGGCCTCGAAGGGCCGAAAAGATTATGAACGTCTTTTTTTGGTGTGGGAGTGCCAACCACCTTTAAGCGTGGTTCTGGTTCGTTTATCTAACCCCAAGTGATAATGACTTTTCAACTTAGAACCAACAGGATGGAACTCATTATTAATAGGTTGGCGAGTTGTGATCTAGAAAACAGGTGTTGTAATCGACTCTCAAAATGGCGACATCGGGTCATGGTAGGCTGTTGCAGAAATGTGTGGGGGGGCAGTTCAGCTTCTAATTGGCTTCCGCCTTACAGACTTTTCAATAGTTCTCCTCACCGGGACCGAACTTGTTGTCCCGAACCAGGAACCAGTCCAGCATGCCCGAGATTTTACTGGTCAGCTTCCGTCCCGATGACGCCGTTGAAATCCGCCGGGAACTACAGGATTGTTTTTCATGTCGTGTAACCGTTAGACGTGTATAAATCGGCTATATTAACTCCACAATCTCGAGGGGGATATACCCAGGAAGGCTTGAATATTGATATTAGAATTATGATCGCAAGCCAAATGATACAGGGTTGAAGACGTGTATGTAAACTTTAGTGTGGCGAATACCTAGCAGTACGATAGACTTCCAGTAGCTAAGACGTTCTATTATACCGGCCCAAGAGAGTAGACCGAGGAAATATATCCCCCTTTTTTAATTTAGTCTTCCCCAACTCCAAATATTGAGACCAACCTTTGTACCTTTTGTTACTGTAACCAGATGATGGTTAGCTTTATCCAGAAAGGGGTATTGTCATTGGGGTAACCAAAGAGAACCAATTACAAACCTGGCAAACCCGCATGCCACGACTCATCCCAGCCTCTCCCCGTGCCGTCGGGACGGAAATTCTCCCAAAATACGGCATTGCCCGCAACCGGCCTGAATGTGACGCCCGGAGGCACCCCCGTCTCCGCCGCAGTCTCTCCATCGTCGGCGTCTCGCGGCTGCTCAGGGCACTCAACCCACCGACACCACTTCTCACCCGGCGCCTCGCGCCTGAGCAGCGGGAACTCCGTCCCGCCGCCCTCTATGCCGTCGTCCGCCTGGACCCAGACCATGAAGCTGCTGACGCGGCCCCACTGCAGCGAGCAACGTGAGTTAATACCTGTACATGTACCTAATGTTTACCGAAGGCGAGGGCTCTCGTCGGGTGATGATGACTTTCGCTCCCGAAACAGACTGAAAAAAAAAAAGGGGGGGGGACAGGGGCAAGAAGGACTGAAGAATCAACATACGCCGCGGGCGCCAGACCCCCAATCGAAGTGATGCGCGTAATGCCCGTTCTCGCTGTAGCGCTGGGTCCGCAGGCGCTCGACCCAGAGGTCGTCGCGCCAGCCCTGGAAGGCGCGGGCGCGCGCCTCGACGCAGCGGACGGCGTCGGTGCGCGGCACCAGCGCCACCTCCGAGTCGCGGACCCGCGCGTCGCGCCGCGTCGTGTCGCCGTCGCTGGTCACCGTCGACGGCTCGAAGAGCGGCTCGCTTTCCAAATGTTTCAACGTTAGCGAGTCTAGGTAGGCAAGGACTGTGAAATGAAGCTGGAGGCTGCTTCGGATGTCCTGGATGTCACATCTCGAGATATAGATAGGATGTACGTAAAGAATGGTGGGAGATGCAAAGGGAAAGGAGGGATCATGCCCAACCTGATCTCTAGTAAATGAGCCCGCTCATCCTGGGAGAGGAAATTCTCTATATAAATCACGAGGGGCGCTTTGGAGAAGATGTGAACTGAATAGGAATCCGGAGGGCAGTCGAGCGCCGTCGAATTCGGTCCGTCGATAGCCAGCAGGGATTCGTTGATGCGCGGCCTCGGGGTTCGCGGGAGGCGGGACGGCCCCGGCGACAGGTATTGGAGAACGGGGTTATACGCGAACAAGAATATGGCGATGCCTCCTACGACGTACGAAAACATGGTGGTATCATTGAATTGCCATTGAAACGTTACCGTTACTCATGCTAAGGTACTTGAATATATACGGATTTAACGGATGCTCGTTAGTGCCGTGGCCCCGTTAAACTGACAAAAAAACGAGCGGTAACACGCAATCACATGACTAAAAACACCCGAATATTCCAAAAACCCGCCCAATCCCCTAACCACCATACCAGCATAAGTTAGACATGTCGTCGTTGCTCCCTTCTGAACATGAAATCATATCAAGAAATTACAGGTACTTTATATTCTTCCTCCTCGGCGATCTCCTAGGCGTCTGCGGCCCAGTGTCACTCGATCTCAGGGAGACGGACAATAGCTTCCACACCACGAAGAGGAAGCCGACCAGAACCACAAGCGTTGTCCCGCCGCCTATCAAGGGCGACTTCGCCAGGTCGAGTACGGGGACCTGGATCTTATGGTAGAGGCTCTCGCCTACACCTGGTTGCGGGTCGACGTGCCAGAACAACGTGCGAGGCCCGAACAGCCCGTCGTACCCTAAGTTGACCCTATCGAACGGGTTGTTCGGGAATTTCGTACCGTCCTCCGCGGTACAAGCCCAGAACATCACGGGCCAGGGAACATGTATCTTCTTGTATGCGTGTTCCGCCGGGGAGAGATAGCGGAGATGAAGCGGGATCTCAGCTGTCCACGGCCGGTCTTCTTCGACGTTAGGAGGTTGCAACTCGAGGAGGATACTAGAGCCCCAAGGCTTCATGGCATAGTCCGGCGCTTCAAGGTCCACCGGCTTGCTGGTGTAGCGCAACGACGTCAAGTTCTTCGATGACAAGAACAGGTCATCTCCGAGCTGGTACTTGTCGGCGAAAATGACTCTCGGTAAAGTGAGATACGTGTGTAGCGAACAGGACGCTCCCTCCATGGGCGGCTTGTTTGAACTGATCTGTAGCTTCATCGTGGGATGCAGGCCCGTAGGGGAGAGGAAGCTAGACGAGAAACTTGTGCCGGTAGCCGTCTTGTGACGCGACGGGAAGGAGAACAAGGTGGGCGCAGGCTGCGAATCTTCGCCCAAGACAGTAAGCAACCCGGTGACACCTTGCTCATGTGGCTCCAAATTCGGAGGGTAATCCGCAGTCATTATACCGATCTCCGCTCTGTGGTTTGGGTGAGAAGTGATAGATAACGGCTGCTTTGTGTTCGGCCACAGAGCTGTGACCTTGACGGAATGAGAGATCATATCGTAGGAGAAATCCACTGAGTTGGCGTTGAGAAGCCGTTGTGCTCGCGCCTTGCACTCCGGGTCGGGAGAAGCACAGACAAATTGCTCGAAGTATGATATGAAATGCGATAGGTCATTTAGGATTTGGTAGTATTGATATGCGGTGGAGTGCGAGAATCGATTAGTCGGTAATCTCGTGAAGGACTCCTGCGAGAGGTTAGTAGGTTGCATATAGTATATATTTCTGCTTCTATGGTTGCTTACGTCTAGTGATGAGCAATCTAGAGGTCCAAAGGCTGTCCGAATCAAGCGACACAACTGTTCACCGTCGGGCCTCTTATGATTGCTAGGGGTGTAAAATACATGTAGGCCCGGTGGCAGCCTTGATTTCCAAGGCCCTACATTTTCGTAGGCGATGGGTTTCTGCCATCGTATGTACAGCTCTTGGGAGTCTCGGAGGAGCACCTGGAGCTCGGTGGGAAGCTCTTCTAGGGCTAACGTGATCCGATCCTCGCGCTCAGCTGTAATATCCGGACCTGAGATGGAGCGACCAGCGAGCTTTAAGGATGTCGGCTCGACTCCATACTCGTATTTGTGGAAGAAGGTGATTCTTTGGCGCATTTTGTGCGGCATAGAAAGAGGTCGTTTTAGGTCTAAGATGTCGAATGTTCTGGGAGAGTTGTCATTTGCGTGACCATGGGTCTCCATAGGAGAATCAAAAGCGGCCCAAGCTCCAAGGTAAGACATGACTACCGCCGAATGCCGATGAAAGGCGGCTCGCCTTACGTAAAGCGATATGTAAGGTTTTTAACTAGTAGCTTCGAATAGCTTCGAATTCCAAAAAATTGAAGCAAACAAATACCGAAGATACGATATGTAGGTGTATATACAAGAATTAAAGACACCAGGAGGTGAAACGATAAGAAAAAAATTCTATCACCTTTGTATAAGTGGAAGACATGGCTGGGAAACATGCACTATATACCACCCTGCACAATTCAGGCACGATTGGACCCAATATTTGATACACGTAGAAATGGGACCGCAAATTCCTATTGGCACCCATATCATCGTGGCTCCGATTGAGTGGCCGGGCTCTGTTAGAGTACCAAAGTCATAAAAATTGATAAAAGAGTCGGTGAGATTATGCACGGACACGGAGACATGCCATATCAATTGATGCTGCGCTGGCCTACCAGCCTTACTTCATTACAACTGGGTTATTGAGATTCGCTGTCCTCGCCCAACCTCCTCTTTGACGCTTCATCCCTTCTATGAGACCAACCCCCTGAAATATATCTAGCACCGTAGGACCTCCTCGAAATGCTGAATTTTTTTTTTGCCCTTTTAATGCAAGTGATGCGATGCACGCAATGAACCTCCAGTGCCTTTTTTCCCACCTCTCCCTTCCCCTTGGGTCAAAACGTGATTGGGTGCAAATTATACACGGCGTGTAAATAAAACGTATTAGCCGTTCTGCGTCAGCTTCTCTCAAGGCCGTATTGGAAAGAGAAAAATGGCCGAAAACTCTTTGGGTTTCTAAACTGGACCATGCTGACTGGTTGGGTGTAAACATGAATGAACATCAAGGTATCGCCACCGTAAGTACTAGTGGCTTGCGTACAAGCTTCACAGCCGGCCCACCCATCTATGGCTCAGGGCGGCCGCGGCTCACGCTGGCTGGCTTACCCTAATCCCAACGACGCCCTTCGCGCTCTGCTTCTAGGCGTCTCATGCGTTCTTCTTCGTCTTCTGTGTTGACAGCTTCGCTACGACGGCTCTTGCGTCGACTTCCGCCGCGGTCGTCACTAGCTTCGCGGCCGCGCTTCACGCCCCCTCCGCGGCCTGCTATAACCGCCATGCGTTGAGCCTCCTTGAGGAGACGCTCGCGGTTTCTGGCCTCGCGCTCTAATGTATGTGGGTCCTTCGAAGGTCCGCCAACTGCGGACTTCTGGCCAGCAGCAGACGATTGAGAAGGACGTCGAGATGGCGCGCTCTCTCGTCTTTGGTTAGAAGGCCTACTACTGGCCCCCTTAATCTCAATTCCCGAAGCAGTTGATTTGTTGCTTGCACCCTTAATGGAGAAGTTACCTCCTCGAGGGCCGGTCGGAGGATTGAAGGTTTTGTCCGAAGGTTCCGTTGGAGTCGGTAGGGCAGTAGAACTCTTACTATTACGATGGTGACGGTCTTCGTCACGATCACGAGTGTAGTCCCTGTCACGATCCTTCTCTCGCTCCTTGTTGCGCTCGCGGTCTTGATCGCGATTACGGTGAGATCGATGACCAGACTTTCGGTGTGCGTCGTAATCGCTGTCTCGATCAACATCTCTGTCGCGGTCTCGACGCTTCTCATCCCGATCGCGACGACTTCGATGACCTGAACGCTTGCGTTCACGATCTACAGGCGATGCGGATCGGGAGCGTTCCTCATATTTCTCCTCTCTCGGTCGAACTCTGTAGTCATCGTCGTCTCTAGTTGATTGCCTTCTGCTCTTATGTCTGCGATGGCGATGACCGCCATCGTCCCCTGAAATCGACGGAGACCGATGTCGTCTATGCTTACGGGACTCCTTACGATCCCTGCTGTGGCTTCGACTTCGGGACCGGCTCCCAGATACGGTGTACGTCTTAGAACGGTCACGATCTCTATCACGACGTGCTCTGCTCTTCTCGTCTTCATCATGCTCTCGGTCACGTTCACGAGGACGCCTGTCTTTGTCCTTGGACGAATGCAGAGAACTACTCCGCGATTTTAGTTTATCCTCCGTCGGACTTGCCACAATAGGAGGAGGGTTAGTACGTGAGCTCTGGCCCTTCTCATCGGTGATGAAGCCACGCGCTCTTAAGTTGTGAAGACTAGTGTTAGGAAGACCCTGCCGCATGGCTTTGGGTCCAGTTGGTGCATTGAACGGTACAGCCGGAACCGCGCTTTGCGGATGCATTTGGCCAGAAGATCCACGAGAAGGGCCTTGAGGTGCTGAATGCTGATCTCTAGAAGATACATCACCCTTATCATCTGCAGGATTATCCTGCGCAGACTCAGACTTGTCTTCCTTGGGTGCTTGTTCTGAGTTCTCAAGTGCTAGCTTGTCGACCCCATCCACAGCGGTACTATCATGGCTGCCTCCCGCCTCAGCATGCTCCTCTTCTCCAGCATTTTGCGCATCTTCGTTCGACTCGTGTCGTATCGCTCGACCAAACTCGTCAACATTACCGGATATTTGTCCCGTTTCTTGGGAGTCGTCTAGCGCTGCCTGGCCATCTTTACCATTGGAGAATTGGGGGCCTTGCCTGGTCCAACCTGCGTTGATGTTGTTATAGCCATGATGATACCCACGACCCTGGCCAGCGTGGAACCCTCGTCCTCGGCCTCTTCCTCGAAATCCGTAATTGCCTCGGCGGTAATCATTGAATTGGTTGTGGTGACCATAATTACCTGAATTGAAGCCTGTACGGAAGCCAGTGTTAAAGTTGCCAAAGTCACCATTACCCATTCCACGAGTATTTGGATTGAAATTATCTTGGCCGACGTTCCATGATTGTTGTCCGTTCCAGTCATTGCCGCCACCATTGAATCCACTCATGCCCATGTTCATGTTCATGCCGTTCATGCCCATGCCCTGCGCGCCAAAGCCACCGCTCATCATCATGTTCTGCATCGTCATAGGGTCCATCATTCCTGAGCGATTGGAATTAGCGACGAGGCCGTAGTGTTTAGCGGTGGGAAACTGCTTACCCATCATGGGAAAAGAGCCGAAAGCAGCTGGATTCATTCCATTCTGCATGGCCATCAGCATCTGCATTTGATTCATGTCTCCATTGCCGAAGTTCATGTTAAAATTGCCGGCCATCGAATCGAAACCGGCGCCCATGTTAGACTGTGCCGGTGGGTCGGTGTCTTCCTCGCCTTGACCGTTCTCCTGGGTTTCTTCCAAAGCTGCGCCATCTTGACCTTCCTGTCCGCTGGGGACGAGGGCTTTGTCTTCGTCGTCTCCGGGGAGCTGCTCTTGGGCTTGGCCATTTAACGGAACATCCTAAAACTTTGTTAAACGGAATTTCAATAGAACTTGCGATAAACATACCTCTTGTGGTTGAGTATCCTCACCCGGTTTCAAATCGGCGGTCGGGGGCTCTGCAGATTGAATCGCTGCAGAGGGGGGCGCTAAGTCTGCCGTTTGAGACTCTGAGTCGTCCCGCTTAGGCACTGTAGAGTCCGTCGCAGGTGGCTCGGGCGGTGCCTGTGCCTGGGCGGGAGTGGGCGTAGGTGTATCCTGAGCAGGAGTTGCAGGTGTAGATCCATTGGTTTTTGGTCGAGCAGCCTCCCGCTTCTTCTCCTCGGTCTTCAAGAAGACCCTGATAGTGGTCCTGAGGGATTTATAGACGGTACAATCGGACGCCGAGACGGGAGAGTGCTCGCAGACTGGGCACACCGAAGGTAAGGTGGATTGACCTAAGGTTCATTAGTCTGCGTCAAGGCGTGCTGATCAAAACAGCGACAGAACTTACACTTCTCGCATATGGCGGTCTCGCAGCATGGTAATCTGAAGGCATTTATAGCTAGCTTACTACAGACCGCGCATCGCAACTTCGTAGGTAGCTCAGCAGCTGTGAGAGTACTGCGGAAGTTAGCTAATTAGATCTCGTGAAAACTTATTGGAGGAAATCATACTTGGCTAGCTCGATTTGAGCTGGAGTTAGCGCTGCCATCTTGCAAATTGGAGGCGTTGCAGGCGTGTACGTGGGTGAACATGTGGTGAAGAGATCTTGCGAGAGTGGCGAGCGCAAGAGGAGGAGGTTATTGGGGAGAGCAAAGGATGCAGTAGAGATGTAAAGCACTCGACGGTAAAATAGAAATGGTGCCGCGCTTTACAGGCGCCCTAGTCACGACATCTGGTGAATAGGTTTGGGTTGGTCAAAGATGGGTAAAGCATCGGAGGTGGAAGATGGTGAGTTGGTCGCTGGTTGCTCAGGAAAATTGTAACGACGCGCGAAGGGCGAAGGCCTGATAATGGAGTTTGACTCTACACTAGACCTTAGGCGTGTGGGGCACAGAACCATGTGTTTTTCCCGGTTTATGCAATTTTATGTCCTAAGGCAGATATTTGTAATAATCGGTAGGTACATTCATGGATGGTACCTTAGGTACCTCGTCAGGTAGTGAACTTATTAACTTGCAGTCATTTACATCGAGTAAAAGGATACTCATGATACAGATGACAATTCTAAGTAAATCATCTCTTATTCATTCACTTATCAACCATTTACGCTGCCTACCTAGGTACGTGATGGTATACTCTATCAACCTGCGGCGCAAATCGGTCAAACACCGAGAAGGCGTCTATAGCGAAACACCCCCGTTGTCACACATCAAGAACCCACTCATTTGTCACCGGTATAGGATTATTCTACAAGTTATATTGTGGCTCAGGGCAATGTTAGAAAAGATAATTCAATCATGAGAACGTCCCAGATACCGAATCCCAATGAACCATCGCTCCATATTACAAGTGAAATGTACCTAGTCACAAACGATGCCGATGGAGACTCCCCATCTATTCTCCTGTCTCATTACGCAATCAGCACGCGCATCCTTCCTTTGCCGCCTCCCGGGGTCCATTCAGATTTACTCTCTGCTCCTCTCCGCCCCGAGTAGCTGCGCTGGAAGCCCCCGGACCTCTCGTACTCTTTAGCGACGTCTCCGGGATGGCGTTGGCAATTGCGGTGAAGACTTCCGACACGTTGTGACCAGTTTTGGCGCTGGTCTCGAAGAACAGTAAGTTCTCCTCCTCGGCGTATGACTTGGCCTCCTCCGTAGAGATCTTCCGGGCGTCCCCGGACTCTTCCCCTTCATTTCCCTCGCTGTCGGCTTGGCCGGATTCGGTATCGTTAGTAAGATCGAGCTTGTTGCCGACGAGAGCGATAACGATGCCGGGCGATGCTTGTCTTTGCAATTCCGCTACCCAGTGCTTCGCTTTAATGAGTGATGTCGGCTTGGTGAGATCGTAGACGACGAGAGCGGCTTGGGCATTTCGGTAGTACATGGGTGCCAAAGAAGCGAAGCGCTCCTGGCCGGCGGTATCCCAGATTTCAAACTTGATCGTCCGTGTGGGAAGGTTGCATTTTTGTGTCAAGAAGGCAGCTATACCAAGTTAACTCAATACTGTGGTATGGTAAATAGGAGTTCGGATCAAGACCTACCACCGATAGTAGGCTCCTTATTCTCTTGGAAGTCGTTGTTGACAAAGCGTAAGACGAGAGAGGACTATCGTTTCGTCAGCATGATGAACTCCAATGCAGAGTAGGTATAGGAGCAATACCTTTCCTACCGCTGCCTCACCAAGCAGCACTAGCTTGACGCTGCTGCTCGGCTTCGGAGCGTTTGAGTCGGCCATTTTGTTGGGAATATTGTACAAAAGGAATAGTGTTGCGTGGCCCTAGTATGATGGTTATGTAGACAAATAGGAGAGAAATAGATGAGAGGTGATCAGTGTCAAAATCCGAAGCAACTTGCAATGGCAGGTGCTAGTGTGGACTCAATGCTAAAGAGTAGGCAGATGGATTTCACTTTATCGAATCAGGAATGACGACGCTTTAGAGGAGGCCAGCCAGCAACACACGGTTAGGACGGGCAGCTAAGCCGGGTTTGTTAGGTACCTAGGTACATAGCGCGGAGTGGGACCTGACTGACACCTGCAGACAGATGGAAAATCGGCGTAACGACACCGCCAAAAAGTTCAATCCGGGCCCCTCCATTTTTCCAACTAGCGGCGGCAGAAAAAAAAAAGTTGGAAGCTATTTTCCAACTGCTGCAGGTGTCAATAAAACAGTAGCGATAATTCGCTGTCGCAATCTTCTACAGTGTCTAGGTCCCTAGTCACGATAAATCATTGCACCTTTCTCTCATTCTTTTTTTAATACATTAAAAAATAGTGTTTGGTGAACACGAGAGAACGAGAGAACGAGAGACCCTTTCAAATTGCCGATTCAAGATGGCTGCCTCCGACACCGTCAAACGCACTCTGTTTGAAGACAGCGACGACGAATCAGACGGAGGTGTAAAGCTACAGATCAACGCCGAATACGCCAAACGATTTGAATATAACAAAAAGCGCGAGGAGTTGGCAAGATGTTAGTAGCTTCCCTTCCCATCTACTACGCCAACCTACTAACTCGACGTCTCTAGTGGAGGAAAAGTACAAGTCAAAACATGCCAACGGAGACAAGTCGAAAGAAGATAACGACGAATCCGACTCTTCGTCAGACGAGGATGAAGACGACAATGGTTTCTTGGCCACCGAAGATCTCGATGCCCAGATATCGGCTACCCTTCAAGCCATCAAGAATAAAGATCCTCGCGTGTACGACGGGAAAACAACATTCTACAAGCCTCTTGACGATAGTGCTACTATGGAAGAGGCTGCCGTTAAGCAAAAGAAAGAAAAGCCCGTCTTCCTACAAGATTACCACCGAGAAAAGATACTTCGGGGAGATACCGGAGCGGATTTCGATGCTGAGGAAGAACCCCCGCGGACCTACGCACAAGAGCAAGATGATCTGAAGCAGTCAATTCAAGATGAAATAAAAGCGCAGCTAAATGCCGAAGATGACGCTGAAAGCAGCGAAAGCGACGAAGACTTCTTGAAGGCCAAGGAAGGGACGAAATCCGTCGCTCCCGAAAATGGCATCCACCCTTCCCGAGCGGGAAAAATAAAGGTTGCGAAACCTGACATTGCGGAAGCGGACAAAGACCCAGAGTTGTTTCTATCAAATTTCATGGCCTCCCGTGCTTGGGTTGGAGAGGAAGGATCCAACTGGCAGGCATTCGAGTCTGATGAAGGCGAAGATGACAAAGCGGACGAGTGGGAGGCGGCATTCAATCTACGCTTCGAGGATCCTAACAAGAGCAACGAAGTTCTAAAGTCATACGCTCGTGATGTTGTCGCAGCCCGCTCGGTGAGACGGGATGACAAGAGTGCACGCAAGCGCCAAAGAGAGATAGAGCGCGAACGGAAGGAGGAAGAGAAGCAGAAGAGGAAAGAAGAACGAGCACGGTTACGTCGCCTCAAGCTCGACGAGGCCGAGAGCAGACTGAAAAAGATCAAGCAAGCCGCTGGTCTGTCCGGCAAGAAGCTCAAGGACGAGGAATGGCAAAAACTGCTCGAGGACACGTGGGAGAACGACAAGTGGGAAGAACATCTCAAGAAGACATTCGACGACCAGTACTACGCCGCAGAGGAAGAAGAGGTTTCCGAAGACGAAGAGGGGGCCAGTGCTAAGAAGTCGAAGAAGATCAAGAAACCCAAATGGGATGATGATATCGATATCAAAGACTTGGTTCCCGATTTTGAAGATGAGGAACGACCCAACATCACGCTTACCGACGACGAACAAGGCGAGGAAGATGAAGATGAAGAAGAGGGGTCAGCGGCCAAGCGACCGAAGACTACCAAGGAGCGAAAGAGGGAAAAGCTCGAGAGCCAAAAGGCGGTACGCCAAGAGCGAGCCAAGCTCGAGGCGTTCGTCGACGCAAAGATGGACATCGACGACCCGGAGATCCTCGCCGGCGGCCCGTCGAGCAGCAGGCAAGGCCCCGCGCGCTTCGCGTACCGCGAGACGCGGCCGGAGTCCTTCGGGCTGACGACGCGCGACATCCTCATGGCCACGGACGCCGACCTCAACCAGTTCGCGGGGCTGAAGAAGCTGGCGCACTTCCGGCCCGACGACAAGCAGTCCAAGGACCGCAAGCGGCTCGGCAAGAAGGCCCGCCTGCGGCAGTGGCGCAAGGAGACCTTCGGTCCCGAGTTCGAGCGGGAACCGCCCGCCTTCCACCCCGGCGGGTTCGCCGAGGACGAGCAGCCCCTGCCGCTGCAGAAGGAGAGCAGCAGCAACATCATCGAGGGCGGCTCCAAGAAGAAGCGCAAACGGTCTAGGGGGACCAAGAAGGCGGCCAAGGAGGAGGCGGAATAAGGTGGGCTGGGCTGCCGATACGTTTGGAAATCCCTAACCCTGCTGTACCAATTTCGGCAGAGCATGTCGGTAGATAGATTGATACCCTAGATCTGCTGTCACCCTTTCCCCTTTCTTTCTCTGTGTACATACCTACCTCCTAGCAGTACATACCTTCTTACCTCCTCAGGTAGGCTAGGCGTGTTCAATTCGTTCGGTAACATTCGGTATAGTAGCGTGTATATACCTAACATATGCGAGTCATGAAAAGCCATGGACCGATCGAATCCCAAGTCCCCCATTGCCGCGTTCCGACATGGCGGGATCAGCTCCTGTTTTTGCTCCGCTGGGCCTAGCTGCCGTCCCCCAATGGTATGATGGGGCTTGCGATCATCGTACCACTTGCGTTCCTGGCCGCAGATCTCCGACCCGGCAGGCATCTCTTGTCTAAAATCGAGGTATATACATAAGAACGAAATTCTCACATCTTTTCTATTCGCGTCACGGCTTCGTTTTGTTTTGTTTTGTTTCTTTGAGAAAGCAAGAACCATTCTTGCGATTTTTTCTTCATTTTCTATCTCTCCCCCTTTCTTCGACTTCGTTCACTGTCATAATCGTTTCGAGAAGAAGCCAAAAAAAATCTCGTGTCATGCTATATAAGTGGTATCGTTGAAACGAAAAGCACAAATGGCCACCGCCGCCTCCGGCCCCGGTCCTCGTCCTCCGAGGCTTCCGACTAGATATACCCCTTGTAAACAGCAGCAAAGCCTCCGTATCATAAAATGGTTTTCTTTTCTTCTTCGTTTCTCGTACTTCGTCTTTCCTCCTACCACCTCCCCAGGTCAGACACGAATACACGTTATAGACAGCCAGACGGGCGGAACGAGCGCAGAACCAGCTATAAACATGGGCTGGTGCTTTTCGAGATTTTTTCAATTCTTCGTTCAAAAAACCCTCCCAAAAACCCGGAGCAGAAAATGAGAAATCCTTCAGATCCGTTTTAACTCCGGTTTCCCTTTGTCGCCCTCGCAATGTTGAAAAAACAAAATCCATTCGCTTAGAAAAGGCATCAAATCCCAACCCACCAGATGCTTTTCAGAAATACACATAAAAAGAGGAAGAGGGTAGGTACGTATGCATCATTCGTCGTTGACAAACCAAAAACAAGTCGTCCTCTCCCTCCCTTCTCCCGTTGGTAAGGTATGTACTACAATATAGGTAAAGTATATGGGTAGGTATATATCAGTCAAATAGCCACCATGAACATATATAACGCGACGTCATCAGAACATGACAACTAAATCAAGGCGGTGCCGTTCTCTCGACTCGACTTCCTCCTCAGAGTGTTGAAGCAGGGCGTATCCGAAACCGGTATCGATCTCAGCTCTAGTCGTCTCATCGGGCCCCTCTCCGCAGACCCAGCTGAGCTCCCGGAGTATGTACACCGCCAGGACTGAACATCCCAAACCCGTCCACGCCGCCCATACCACCAAGGTCTTGGCCGATCTCGGGGGGTTCCATGTTGAATGGCATAAACCACGCAGACGAGGGTTCGGCGACAAACCCGCCCGGCAGGCCATCCTGATGATGGTTACTCGGTCCATCACCGGAGCCGGCATTCGATCCGTTCGCATTATGCCCTCCGTTCGAACTAGTCCCGTTTCCGGCTAACGCGTCCCAATCCATAATCGCCTCGGGGCCGCTGATCGTAGCAGGATCCATTCCGCCGTACGCGTTAAATACGAGCTGGCGATCGAGCTGTGGCAACATTCCCGCATGATTCGAGAGGGATAGTGAAAGCAAGTCTTGGTTATAGAACCCGGGATGGTGGCCGTGGTTATGACCGTGGCCGTGGCCGTGACCGTGACCATGGCCATGGCCATGTTGGAACCCACCAACGGCGACAGGGCTAATCGGCGATAGGGCATGGTAGTTCGCTGCTGCTTTCTGTGAGCGTGCATACGCCAAGTTGGACTGGAAAGAGGTCGGCCCACATGTCTGCCCGTTTAAGCGGGAAAAGTTGCGCTGCGCCTGGGCCCGCTGCTGTTGCGCCTGCTGGATACGTTGGATCTGTTCGGGTATGCTCGCGGCATTGAGATCAGTAAGGAGGGGCTCGAGTTGTTGCTGTTCGCCACGCGAAGAGATGCTACCCTTCTTCGCTATCGACTTCCGTTTCATCAGAGGCGGTCTACCCGCTCCGGCGTTATCACGTCCTTCGCCCGTACTTTGTGGCGGCGAGAGCTGCGTAAAGAATTCCTCAACTGTATGCAGTTCCGGTTTCTGTTCGAGCACTGCGTCTTCACCCGTCTCTTTCTTCTTGTAAGAGGCTGGTTCAACAAACTCCGGTTGCGACACGCCGTGCGGGTACCGATCGAACCAGTCTCCATACTGGAATATCGGCGAAGGGGTCGAGTTGTCGTTGGCCGGTGTACCTTGCCGAGCCGCATCGGCACACGTCTTATACTGCTCGCGTAGATTTTCGGCCATAAAGTGGAACATACCCCAATACCGCTTCATCTTGGAAAGGAACTTGACATTTATAGCCAGGTTCTTCTTTGACGCTGTTTCCACTGCGGAATTTCCAGAAAAAATGCCGAATATATGAACAGTACTCGATAGGAACGCACAGTATCCCACAAAAGGTGCAGCAATCATGTAGTGGTCTGCATCCTTTAGAAGTTCGGAGATCCTGTTAGCAGCAGTGAACGCCTTTGATCCTGCTTGCGTGATAAAAGTCTTAGGAACGTCCGCCTTCGACAATCCGGCAGGGGAAGACACGGCAAACCGATTCATAAACAGGACATTTTGTTGTACCGATATGTGCAAAAACAGAAACTGGTTTGCCATCCCTTCGGTTTGGTGTAGATGGAGGTTTTCGGCGCTGTATTTCAACCCGTCGGGTAGGTTCTCGGCAATATCTTCGGCTTGTTTGAGTAGGCTAGCATATTCAGAATCAGTTTCCCACATTGGGTGCTCATCCAAGTCCATCCCTCCTTGGTTGAGGAAGTTGATAATTCTCCCCCATAATGCAATAGCTCGAACCATGTATGCTGCTACACCCATGTTGTCTTTGGCATCGGAGAGTTGACCTTCATCGGTGGGGACAGGATGAAGAACCTGCCCTAGCAGGTTTTCGGTAGGCCCTGGCATGTCGAGCTGGAAAAGCTTCTCCTTGATCGGTAGTTGTATCTTGACTGTCTCTTCCTTTATGAACATCGGCCGGTCCGTTCCCGAAGAGTTGAAACGATCCATCAGAAAACAAGCCCACATTGTGCGCCTTCTAATTTCGCGATCGATGAAACTAAGCTGCTTAGTCGGATTCAGCCGCATAGGATCGTACTCGAGATCTTTGTGCAACTGCAGGGCAAACGCCATGCGGATCGCTTGACCACCCAGCGACCAACTCCTTCCTCCATGGCATGTGCCGAATTCATGCAAGCCGAGAAGCAATAGACATGTCAATATGGTAATGTTGGGCCATTCATAGCGTCTCGTCACGATATCCCGAGCTGGCGCCGCCCACTCCTCTCCCCGAAGAAAATTATTCGACATTGAGAATTTCGGATGCGTAGAGAAACGGGCAGAAATCGCACAGACAGAGAGTACTAGAACTGGAGGTAAAGTCCCAGCTCTAACGGCGACAATTAGTATTAGCATACAGCACTAGGAGTAGAAGGGACAGACGTACTTTAGCTTTCTCATATAACTCGGCTTGTGAAGGAGATGGTACGCCTGGCCGTAGATATTTTCGAAAAACACATCTGCTAGATGCTCCTGAAGGTCTTTCGGTGGCAAGGCCTCTGCACCTTCATATAGCAACTTGCTCTCCTCGGCTTCTTGCACTTGCAACGACGTCGGCTTGCTAGAACCTTCTATTCTAGCTTTGGGCCCATTCCTAGCCCAATGATCCAGTTCAGTACCAAAAGCCTCGTCCGCCCCTCGCTTTTTTGCCGTTTGCTTCCCCGTAGGAAGGGTTCCGGGGATGGCGGGTTTCACGACACCCCGAACAACGTTGGTGGCCGAAGTGTCCTGTTCTGACTTAGGCACGAGCTTGATAATCCGGTCTTCCATCCTCTTTAATCGTTTGTCCAACATAGCCATGTAGTCGGTCCTCGGGGCAGCCTTTCGCGTAGTGACCTTGTATACGCAAGGGATCCGGGACCGGAGACAATGTTTGCATGCTGGTTTTTCACCTGAACAACGTATCTTCTTTCTTCGGCAAGCAATGCAGGCCAGAGGTAAACGCTTCCTTTCTTTCCCTGCCTTCGTCTTAAGCTCACTCCACGCCGGTGCGGGATCAGACTTGTTCTCTTTCATCAACTTCCCCCCAAGATCAGTTCCATCGCCAAGTCCACCTGTCGATAATCCAAAGTCGTCCGACATATTGTCCTCCAAAGAATTGGTGCCGACATGTGCACTCAGTTGACTCCCATCTTCAGACTCGTCCATGCTTCGTCGTCTATGCTGCTGCGAATGGTCAATCATGGCATAAGTAGCGCTTTGCGGGCCTGAGGCGGTAGAATCCTTTCGTTCGCCCATCGAGGAGATAGAAGCGTGGCCGGGGGTGGCGAACAGGTCGTTCGTGTGATCCTCCAACGAAATCATCTGGCCGGCTTCAGGAATATCCTGAAATGGAAACTGGAAGTCTGGAAATTGCGAAGTGTCGATCATGCCGTGAGAAGCAGCGTCATTTGAAAGGCCATCGTGGTTATCTAGTGAAAAGCCGTTCAGGTCGGATTCAGAGTTAAGGTGTTCTGACTTAACAACAGGTTGCGAGCCATCGATATCCCCAGACGGGAAGGACTGGGCATTAAGGTGAGATTGACCAGGTGACATTTCGGGGGGTTGAGCGAGACGACCCTCTAGATCGTGGAAGAAGAAAGGATCAACAAGCGCCCAGCGTTACTCTCAACAGGTTCTTGCTACTTTTTCTACTGCTATGCTCGGCCCCGCGCGACCGGATATTTGGACGTCGCCCTCAGCCGGCCGGGTATCAGAGAGCAGAAACGCCAGCGCCGTACGGGAATCTATCATGACATTGGGGAAAAGCAAAACAAAAGGCGAAGGACGAATTTCTTTTCTCGATGGCGACAGAAAAATAAAACGTCTCGTCTTATTCTTGTCTACATACGACGACGACAGAGGCGGCGCTCTCTGGCTCTGGCTTTGGCTCTGGCTCTCTGGCTTTGGTGCTGGCGAGCTTGGAAAGCTGGAGATGGTAGGTCAAAGTAGGTTCAGGTTCGCTAGTGTAACGGGGGTGCGCGCCGGTTAGATAAACCTCCTGTCACTAGAGCGCAAGGTGGAGAGATTGGAAACCAAAACCGCTCTTCTCCTGCAAACCTTTGCGGATCCTATGCGTGGTGTTCGGGCCAGCATTGTGGGGTAAAGGGACTAACCAGTGAACCAGTGAACCAGTGAACCAGTCACCAGTACGGTTTAAGGTGATGGGGATGTATTAGTGGACGTACATATCCATGTGTGGATATGTGGATATGGTGGGTACAGGTGGGTATGTGGATCTGTGTCTCTCGAGCCAGGATTCCGCATACATATGTACATATGTACAACAGGTATAGGTACAGTACCGTCGAACATGTACCTGTAGCATACAGCGATACAGTAGACGGAGAACCTCTCTGTACCGGTCAGCAACACCATCCCCCCTTGTCCCTGTAAACGACGAGGGAGGATACTACATGTAGTAGTTTGATATGTATTCCCCATACTTAATACTCGAACAGCATATAGCATGTCTTCTATACAGAACAGGATGGCCTTAGTTACCGATGTCTCTGAGATTATCGATATGTCGATATGTCGATAGGTAGTCACTTGATGCTATAGGCATAGATGCTATAGACATATAGTGTCAACGTTGAGATACTATGGGAAAGTTAATATCAGATCTCCTATTGGCGAAGAGCGGGGAGTTGATCCCAGAAGCCTACCTCTATCGAGCAATTGATAGACTGGACTCTTCCAGATGCCACTAAGCCCTGCTGAGCATCTCTCGAAGACTGGAGGATAAACCTGAAGTGGGTCTATACGGTATCCTACTATCCATTTCCATTTTTTCAACAGGTACCCTACGTTGCTACCTCCCAAGTAGGCGAGAATATTATTCCATAATTCGAAATGACTTCAAGTTCGTTCGTTGTTCGTTGATATCGAGGCATCGCTAAAGGTCTCGTCGTCTTGTGACTCCATAGCTGAAAACTGAAATCCAAGTCGAAAGTCGCAGACCAGTGTCAAGCTAAGGATCCCGAGTTTCCCCCGCATACTGGCATGTACAATACTTCGCGTTAGGTATATTCAGAATTGGTCATTGCCCGTTATTGGTCATTGGTCTTAGCTTACTCATTCTCCACGACTAGCAAGGGTATACATGCAAGTTGATGACCTACCCGGCCTACCTGGCACAGTTCCAAAAATGCAACTCACGAGGCGCCCTGACCTAGCTTACTCGAAGCTGAAGAATCGACATCATCCACGCGTCTATGTCTCAGCTGTTTGCTTCCTTCGTATATATCCAGGCGCTAACGTGATAAAAGCGCCTACTGGCTAGACTACTCAATATCAGTCCAAGACAGTAGTAACAAGCGACTCGGTGGACACATATGGTATGTACGTAGTCCCTCGATTCTGTTCAACTTTACACTACCTAGATAGGTATGCTACATGTAGCCTACGTGCCTATAGTTCCTAACGGTCTTGTGACACATTGCAGTCTCCAACGTTTGTTCGACTTATTCAACGTCCGGGGCAGTTATCATGGGACCGACGCAATCACAGAGATCTCGTCTTGGTGTTTCAATGTGGTTAGATGTCCGCGACGTATCATGTCTACGTCTATGCCATCACTCTGCATTGGCAAGTTTGTCTTGTTACATAGTATAGAGCGACGAGCGGGAAGTGCAGGATAGATTCGATCCCCATAGTCGAGGTCGCAACGAGGCGAACCGAGTTCGATGAGTTAGAGGTATAAGATATTCTTAGACGACGATGTTAGGAAATAAGACTGATCTGATTGATAAATGATAGCGGAACCTTAACAAGTATTCCCCTATGTACACTACGTACACTACAGTTCAGAGCCTCCGGGGTATCATTAGCGTGTGGAGACAAGGGATGGATCCATAGATGGATCTTGGCATCGTCAAGGGTCCCTGTTGGCTCCTGGGTTGCCAATCTTTAGGTCAGCACGCCAGCACGCCTGCATGCCTGCACGCCTGCACGCAGGCCTTGCAGGATTTACAGGCGCCAGTCTCTGTCTAGTTACTTCATTGCTCCTCGGTCTCGGGGTAAAAACGCGTTATTTATTGCTGGATGCATGATGAATGCATTGTCTGCGTACCAATTTGGAGAAATAAAACTCTATTTGGTAGTGTCTCGTGTCTCGTGCTGTTCTGTTCGTCCTTGCTCGTCATGCTCGTCATAAGGGACCGAATCGAGAAGCTAGTGGTCTAATCTTTAATGATGCGAAACTTTACATTATATGCATAATATATGCATAATACAGCTACAACGATTTACTATACGCATAACGGAGTGGATAAAGTCACACAGCTCTTCACCTCCCCGAACCCAGGAAGCTATGAAGAGACAATAAGTATACAATGCATTATACCTGCATTAACACTCGTTATACGTATGACGTAAGCCATTGAGAGGGCGTGGCCGTATTATACCCGCCGCGGAACCAAATCGGATATTTAAATCCATTCACCGTCAACGCGGAAATGGGCGGTTTTCCAAGGTACATACCTAGGTACATACTTAGAGCATATTGCTGTAATTGGTTAGGCTTTGACTGGTTAGCGGAGTCGTGGCAAGCTGTCTAAGACCTCAAGATTCAGGGGGTAGAAAGCTTGCAATTTGGGGAACTCTCATTGGCTACATGCTTCTTTAGCTCTCGGCCATAAAATCGCCGGCCGTTAATTACAGGGTGCTCTTATATGGTTAGTGTCCACCGACCATTGCTCACTGTCCATGCTGCAGTTTCGTGCATGCGCCGCGCATTATCGGCCGGGAATTCTCCTTTCAACCACCCTCGTCTTTTGGGGGTCCATATCAAGATCCCCCAGCAGATGACTATTTGCTGAGAAAACCTGTCAATAATTTCCATTGTGTCACAAAACCACGTTACCCCCCTACTCACAGACCATACATCTGTCGTAGGCCCTAGTGCCCGAGCCATGCAGTAGCATTCGTGGGTTGAGGCGGCCACGCCTTTTCCATGCCTTTTTCATGGGTTAGTTACCATCCTTGTTAATACATCGAGAGCCAACGAGTGCCAGGTAGGAGGTAGGTAAGCTGACAAGCAAGCCACATACATCCTGTCGCAGATCACGGCCAACGCACCGAGCCTTGAAAATCTTATTGCTGCTTCGTTAAGACTACCTAACAACTACATGCGAAGGGCTGTTCGCTGTTCGAAGACTCTCTAGCTCGACTATATGCACGCACATATACTATATGAGATGCTATGATCGAAACCTCACACTCAGTCATACAACCAAGCTACATACATTCATTTTACAAGCTTGACTGTCCGGTAGACAGGGCTGACGCTGCATGAGTGTTTCAATGGGCCCCAAGAGAAGTTGACGAAACTGGACTTGCACCATTTCCTGTTTGGAGAACCAAACTACCTTCCGATAGCCCTGCTCCGTTGTGTCAATCCTTCGTCTGCGCTCATCTAGAGTAATTTCCGGGCAAATTCCTACGCTCATGGCTCATATGCAAGAAAGGTTACGCAAAGCCGCATGACAGGCCCTCGCGGTTTATATTGCCTACCCCCAGGAAAAAGAGTGTTGCATCCGCCAGAGCGAGCGAGTCCCAGCGCGACCTTATTTCAGAGCCCGTCAACTACTCTGGTCTCGTTTCTCACAGTCGAAGCACTGGCGCCAACTTCGTTGCATGCCCGTCGATCAGCTGTATCAATACGCCTCTAACAAGCACAGGGACGGCACGATGTATATCTCGGAATGTTACTGTACATCGTCTTAACTGGACTTGGCCAACCCCCAGACCCGCTACGAATCTATGTTCAATCCAGGGGTGGCGACATCGGCCTCCTGTCATGACATTTTGTAGTAGAGATTCACTCGACGTATTCTACCTCAAACTCCGAATGCAGAGACCTGTAAGTCTTCTTTGTTATACATGGATAATCCTCGTCTGCTTTAATAGCATAAATCCTGCCTACCTAAATTCATCCGCAGTGAAAGACTGCAAGGTACAACCTCCGCGCCGATAAGGGACTCTTCTATACGTTGGGTTCTGCATCTCTACTGCTTATCTAGTTGGGTGCTTTGGCGATTAAGCTTCTTGACGTGTCCTAGAGCAAGGCGAGATGCGCCTTGTGGTAAGGTCTCACTGCATCATGTATTAGTCTTGATGCCGAGACATGTCCACGAACCGATGTTACAAACGGTCTCGTGGTACAGCTATCTACTGTAGCGAGTCGAGCCGAAAAAAGAAGGGAAGAAGAAACTAGCAGACGATAGCAAAGCATGCGGCCGAGACATCATCATACATAGATTGAACTCGGTCCTTTCAAAGGAAAGCATCTAAGACCCCAACCCACCGAAAAGGGGACCGGCCCCCCCTGCACCGCTCAATGTGGACAATTTACCTTAGCGGTATTCTATTTTACCGCCGTTCCCCATACAGCTGCGCAGAAGAGTCGTGGAAGACTTCGATATTTCCGACCTCAACATATTGCGGAAGTGGACCTCGGTAGCGAATTGGATATCATGGGAGAATAAAAGGCCCAACCTTGCTTGGCGATGCTGGCGGTCTACTATTCTGGTTCCGCCGTGCGACCTGCATATCTTTCCCAAGCTCCAGCCTTATTGTCTGCGGACCGACGAACTGCAAGGCCCCAATCCAGCAGGAGACTCGTCGGTTGTCTTTCGTAGCAACTGTGCCATCCCGTAGAATGGACGATGGTAGGCGCCGTGCCTACATAACTACACCTTGGCAAGAAGTGCGTGTTGCGCGCCATGTCGCATGGGGATATATAACTCCGTATTGGAGCTACCACAACTGCCTTTAAAGACGGCTACTCGCCCAACCGACCAACCTCGGGAGGCGGCACGACCTTCGGCAGCTTTGACAGAGTATACCACTTTATCACTACGTAGAATCGCCATTATTACCACGTTTTACGCTCCATGCCACCCGGTATTGCTACATATGATATAGAGGTCGACGAAAATGCCTATTTATCTATAGTGGCTGTCATCTATTTTGTGTAATCGCTGGAGATCTACCAAATCACGCGGCCCCATTACTTCCCCAGACTACCAGATTTTCCCCCAGAGTGGTGGCAAGGAGAGAGGCGAACGGCAAAGTACGTAACACAACGCTATGGGGGTCGTGTGTATAGGATCTCGAGTTTTTGTTACCTCGTTTCTCGTACGGTCGCGATTAGCTTGACGTTACGCCGGCCCTCGAGATCTGCACTAGGCTACCAGACGATCTTTGTAACACGTTCAAAACGTTTATCCATGTCTTCCTCGAGTCCCTGTCGTAGCTCAAAGCAAAGAAAAAACATGTTATAATGTAGTAGCGAGGCAACATATCTTGATACCTGCCCCTGTCCTGCCACAAGAACGTATTGCGCGTCTGCTCCTCCATCATGAATTACCTAGTTGGCGTACGGGCATGAGTAAGTGAGTAAGAAACGCTACGGTTACGCAAACGGTTATGCTGTGTGATAGTGGTGGCTGACTTAGTTCTACGACCGAGCACAACCCTCCCCTCTCACAGCTAACGGCGAACCTCAAGAGTAACAACACGCACGACTACTCGCCAGTCGAGCGGGTCGTGTTAAACAGCAGGCCTAGAACTCTCGGCCCGATCACTTTTTCAACAGCAAGGAGAGAAGCAGCAGGACAAAAAGCTTAGGTCGCAAGAGAGCATCGTCGTACGCAACCCCCTTGCTGGCGCTCCGGTAGCTGACCAAGATAGAATTACGACGCAGATAGGAGGGACATCGCCGGTATCGATCGATGCTCCTCCAGATCAGGTGCACCTTGGCACAGCAGCTGGTGTACGCAGCGAGCTCACATGTATGGACATACATGATGACGAGATGACGAACCAGCCTCCTATCCCCCCGTCGCCACGGCTGAGATATGCAAATCGAGCCCCCCAGGCGACTTCAGCACATGCAAGCAACAGTAGCAGAACAGGTAGCAGTTCCTCCTACGGTTTAGGAGCCCCCTTTTTCCTTTCGCTTCATGCCCCGACCCTCCATTCCTCTGCTCCGTTTTCGGTCGCAGCCAAGACCAGTCTCGTAAACAACTCCCGGCCAGCCACATGCTTAGATAGGTACCTACCTCCTACCTAGATAGATAGACAGGCGGGATGTACCTAGGTTATGTATGAAAATAAAAGAGATCGACAGAGGAGATCGCCGGCGTCATAAGGCCGCCGGACGCGAGGAAGCATAGGTGGAAGAATCGCGCGCTAAGTCAACGACGGCAACGACCGAGGCTGGCTTGACGCCTGCCACGATCGCCACCGAGCCCTATATTCCCACCAGTCACGCTCCGACCGGGCCGCCGGCTAGGTAGCAGTCAGTTTCTTGCGCGCGAGCGCCGCGCCCCTGGAGGAGGTACCTTAGGTACTGTAGGTGTGTGCGCACATACCACGACACGTTGTATTGTAGGCGCTTTAGACTTCCCTCTGCCACTACCGCCGGGCGTTTCGCAATCTAAACAAACTCCTCCCGTGTGCGTGCCGTCGAAGCCTTGGTGGCCGTGACATGCCTACGTCTCTAGCACACACGCCGTCCGTGCGTACCGTAGCAGGGTATTACTCTGAGCTTCTTCTATACATACCTGGTAGATAGGTAGGTTAGTTGGAATAGCAGTGCCGGCATGGGCAGCGCTAGGGCATAGCCGCAGACGCGGGCAGCCTTACTGCGACTTGTTGCGGCGAAGGGTAGGGGAATATCGAACCTCGTGGCTGCCTATCTAGGTACCTACCTACCTTACCTCCTTCTACGCTGTACAGGGGAGAGAGTGTTTTCGTATCCGTTCGTAGGAAGAGAATCGTCTATCATATTTTCCATGTCTTAGGACCGACTCCTGTGTTAGGACGTACCTAAGGCACCTAAGGTACCTCTACCTTCTACCTGGTACCTACCAAAGAAGGTATGCATGTAGTTCTATCTATCTACCAGTCCAGTCAGTTAGGTAGATCGAAACCAAGACCAAGACCAAGAACCCCGAGCAGAAACAAAAGCGTCGAATCCCATCGCTCCGCTCCTCCTCGAGATCGCCGGGCCCATCCGCGACGGTAGCAGCAACTCTCTACTACGATGTTACAGTTGGCCAACGCATACATGGGGCCTATCTATCTCTACACAGACACGAATCACACAAAGAGACCCCAAATCGCACAAATCACGGAGCCGTGACGGGCGCACGAGAGATAACATCTTCGTTTCGTTTCCGGTCGATCGAGAAAAAAAAATGCAATTAATAACTAAGCACCCCGGGATAGACGCCGGGCTATGCGTAGTTACCTAGTTAGCTACCTACCGTAGCCTAAGTTCTGTCTTTAGTTACTCCAACAGGAAAAAAAAACAAAAACAAAAAAACGATAGAGACCCCCCCCCAAAAAACCGACGAGGTATCAAAGCGCGCTCTCTGCTGGTCTGGTCTGGTCTGGTCTGTCTATCGAACCAACCCCCAACGCCCCGTTACCATGCTCTCATGCCTATGCACCTGACGCCGTTCTGATCTACAGCTACCTGTCCAACCTGCAGTAGTTGGGCCCTCCCCCCTTTTATACCTACTCCCAAACGGTCGAGAGCGTTCCCAGATACCCCGGTTTCGCGTTACTGGTGGTTGATGTATACGGGGATGCCGTAGACGCACACGGCGGCCGCCGTCAGGTATCGGAACCGACACGCGTCCCTAGCCTTCACCACGGCCTCGACGAGGCTCGTCTGCTTCTCGGCGCCTCCGGCCGCGTCCCCCCCTTTCGTTGTATCGCCGCCCCTAGCGACCGCCTTCTTCCCCTTGGCGCTAGCCCCCGCGTCCTCGGCGAACGTGCCCCGGGGCATGAGCCCCCACTCCTCGAACACGCGGCCGGCGAAGCGGTCGATGTCGCGGTCCGTCACGTCCCAGAGCGTGCCCACCACCGCGGGCGACCCCGCCAGCATGTAGTTCCACACGGGGCCGTGGCACTCGAAGCGGCCGACGTCGGCGAGGCTGGCCGACGAGCAGCCCATGAGCAGCGCCACCGCGCGGCACTTGTCCATCTTACGGATCGTGCGCCCGCGCACGTATTGCGCCCCGCTGCCGTGCCCGAAGTACAGCAGCAGGTCTCTGTCGGCGAGCGCCTTCTCGAACTCCGGCTCCGTCGGCTCCCGCATCTCGATGCTGTTCCACGTCGGCGGCAGCGAAGACAGCGCGGGGCCGAAGGTGGCCTGGGTGTTCTTCAGGTCCGAGCTCGGGTTGAGGATGTATGTGCCCGAGCTGATGGACACGTAGTGGCCGTCCCGCTGGCTGTCCCATTGCGTGTCGGGACTGTTGAGCTCATCGTTGTCCTTATCGACGATGACTCCGTCGGCGGGGTTGATCTCCTCGATCAGTCTTCGCAAACAGGCGAGAGAAGGGACCCGGGATACCGCGAGACCCTGTAGACAGGGTAGAGACTCCCATGGGAAAGCATGTAGAGAGTTATCCAGTATCAAGATTGTATGCACGCCGTCATCCGCGTCCTTGATACCCTTAGCTGCATCGTGGTACGAATGTAAAGCGCTGTATGTCTCCACCACCATGGCATCAAAGTCGATTTCGTCGTAAGCGTTTGTTTCTCCGTGAAATTGTAAGATATCTACAACGAAGTAGAGTATGTCCGTCAACGGCTCATCAACGCCCTCGTCATGCATCATAGGGTCACCGAAGCCAATAAACAGATCATATATCCTAGGATCGAGGCTGACCTTTGTGGTGGGAGCTGCCGCCTTGCCCCTTCTACCGCGGACATTTCGCGAAGGAAGATGTTTGTCGAGAATGCCCTGAAAGCTCTTCTGGAATTTTGCGAGCAAATCCGCTCGCCTAGGATGCTGAGAGAAGATGCCTCTGAATCCACCTAGCCACGTTTGCTCGATGGAGTCCATGAGATTTTTCAATCGCTCGTCAAGCTCTTCCCGCTCTGCCCACCACTTCGATTTCGCCCCCTTTTTGCTCATGTCTCGTGCATCATGACACGTTCGGTTGGCTACCTCTATTATCTCGAGCAGCTCTGCGCGCCCCTGCTGGAAGCTAAATACGTCGTTGTCTATCTCCTTGGAAGCAGCTCGCTCGAGAGGAAGCCGTATTCCAAAAGGGCCGTGACCTGCTTGGAGTTTGGTGATGCAGAGATCATTTTCATTGTCGCTTAGAGATATAGAGAGGACGTTCCACGACGGTGGGATGATATCGACAAAGTCCCTTTGAAAGCAGTCCATGTCAAGAGTAAGGCCAAGGCTAGTCCGTCTCGTTTCGGGGTTCTTCGTAAACGTAGGCCAGTCCGACTTGGATTCTTTCGTAGCTTCCAAGTGGAGTGCCTTTCCCTCGCGGCGCCATATCAGGTTGCGCGCTAACTCGACCGAGGAAGTGGCGTGGGAAGGGTGGCTTGCGGCTGGTTTTGATGTATTTGTATTTGCTAATAGTATCACCACATTTTGCAATACGGTAGCGATTCGATGAATAAGAGCACCGTCGCCATTCAGACTTGCGATAGAATGAGCGGCTAATAGATGCCCCTGGGCTTCGCGTAGCTTGTCGAAGAATGACTTCGTGTTCTGGGTGCTCTTCGCTACTCCGCGACGACTGCGAGAAGCCGTGGTCTTCGTTAGTGATAACCGCTCCAACGCAGTCCTCTCCTTAAGTGATCCGGCTACCGAAGGAAACGAAAGAGTTGAATCTTGGATGACGGAAAACACTGCATCGTGGCCCATCTGTTCCAAACTCTGTCCAATTAAAGCCACCCCCATCAGGAAGCAAGCTTGCGATACATCTGCGGGCAACTTGGAAAGCTCATACGCTGTTCGCAAAGTGGTGACTGCTGAAGTCCAGTCATGTTCGCTAATAAGACGAGTGGATTGATTCTGAAGGATCAAGGCTCGTAGGAAGGATAAATGTGTCTCTTCGGGTTGAGCCTGGTCCAGAGTTTCTACTGGAGGATTTACCCTCTTGGGTGCTGCTTTCTTTGGGGCGCCCTTGCCTGTAGCTCTGGTTGTCTTTCCTGCTGCTGTGCGGCGCACAGCGACTTTGACCGCTGGTTTTTCTTTAATGCTGAGCCCTGCCATCCCTGATTCTAAGTCACGGGTGAGCGAGTTGCTTGTACTTTGAGATTCGCCGTTTAACACTTTGAGCATAGACTCTGCCTTGCCAAGTAGTTCTACCTGCGCTTCCGTGTCGTTGATTTCACCGCATACAGAACTCAACTGGCACAGCATCTTGGCGTTCTGGTAGGTAGGCTCTAGAGTTAGAGCTATAGGTTTCGTTTCTGCTGCCAGTTCTGTTGCCTTTTCCGGTTTACCAGCCATGAGCCATACCCATGCTAGCCAAGTGAGAGATTGGGACACACACGCCGCTGATTCCATGCTTCTGGCTACCTTCTGGGCCTGTTCGGCATAGTACAGCGTCTCCTGGTACATGCCAACGTGCGCGTAGGTTGAGGAGAGCTGTGATAAAAATCGAAATAAGGGGTAGGCCAAAGCCCAGAATTCCGGGCCAGTACTCGGACGAGAAAAGTCAGGCTTGCCCATGCAAGAACCCTGTAGGCTTGTGTCTTTCTCTGATGTCTCAGATTGTGACAGATCATCCATCGAACTATCCTCTACAGCGCATCTCATCTCGTCCAGCTTAGACCAATCATGAAATAGTTTCCTGACAGCCGTCTTCGCAAAACGTAGTGCATGAAAACAGTCGCCGCGTTCTAGCGCAAGGGTCGAGAACAGGAAATACGCATAAGCGGTTGCGACTCGTCTGTTTGAGCCTCTCCCTTTTCTTGTTCCTGCTTCACTGACCAAAGCCACTTCGGCATCCCGAGCATCACATAAATGCTGCTCAGCTTTGTCAAGGACCCCTAAAGACAAGTGATACTCGGCGGCAGACAAGTGAAAGTTCACTGCAAGTTCTCTGGTGACTTCTGGCCGAGAAATGAGGTCCTGGTTGTCCATCAACAGTTTTCTAGCCTTTGATGACCAGCCGTGACCTAGGTGCTGTAAGCAAAGCGCAATACTTTGCGTTACTAGCACTTCGGGGTTGCAATCCGCTGTCAATCTAGAGAGATTGATTGAGAGCTCCAGAATCTCAGTCTGAAGGGATTCGAGGCCTTTTATCCTGGCGAAATCGGCCAGAGATCGAAGATTCGTGAGGAGCTGGGGTGGGCTGTCGATGTAAGCCGATAGCTGCCCAGCCGACTGACATTTTGATATCATATGCTTCCAGCCTGAAAGTGCTGCCTTAATCTTTGAGGAGCTTATATCTGAGTCGACCAACCCGAATATGCATGCTGCCAGTGCTCGGAGGTGTGGTATGTAGCGAATTAATCCGGCATCATCCGCTAGAGCATCTTCAGCGATTCCATCGAGGGCAACCTCAGCTTCTGTTCGTAAACCAGCAAGCCCATCACGCGCATCCATATTAATCGCGAGGAGATGTAACAAAGTCCTGAGTCTGCGGATTGGGTGTCGTTCAGTAGAGTATGTCTCTAATAGGGTCTTTACGGTAGGGCTTGTCAAGTCTGATTCATACCGGTACTTGTGGTCTTTGGATATAATCGCGTAGAGATCATGCTCGAGCGCCGTAGCTTTGTTAGACCCGTCTAGGAGCCAAGTCCAGTCATTGTGTTTCCGGTCGAGCTTGGCAAGGTTGCAGACTGTCCGCGATAGCAATTCAATGTCGGGATTCTGCTGCCATGCTGCCCACCATGGTTCTGTTGCGAGACTCGTGGTAACAGTTGAGACCAATCCTTGTCGAACAAGATGGTCTCGAATCGACCGAAGAGCATCAATGGCATCGTCTACTCTACCGGTGGCCCTACAAAGCTCGGCGAACCTCTCCCATTTGACTAACAGCTGAGATCGGGCTTGTTCAGCTTCGGATCGATTTTTAACACTTTCAATGGATTTCCGAAGAGCCTTCAGCGATGTAACCTCTGTCGCTTTCGAGGCAGATTTTCGGAGGACGAGATGCTGCTGATAGTAAAAATGGGAGATCTTCACATAGTATGAGGCAGAAGGGTTCGCCTTGACTCCTGGTCGAGCCCAGTCCCCCATATTCTCGAGGACAGACAGGCTGTCTTGGAGTGTTGAGTCCATAATATCCCACGCCAGTCGATCACCATCCAAAAGTAACTTCGCAACCATCAACGCTGAATCGAGTATATGAGGTAAATATGTAGACAATAATCCTCGGCGCTGCTCGAAGCGAAGGCATTCTTTCGCAGCATTGGTCGATCCCGGTGGCTTACCCAGCCATCTTAGAGCAAATCGTGGGAGTTGGAAGATGAATGTTTCGAAGAGCTCACGAGTAGCCGAGGAGATCGAGGCTGTACCCTCTTGTTTTTCCGTGATCAAATTCATCACGGACTTGCGAAGAAGGCACACACTAACAAGAAGTTCGTCCACCTCCGAGGTTGTACCACTAAATGACCCTTTTATTCCGTCCATGACTTCCGTTAACAGAGTCTCATCAAACTTAGATGACTGCTTGAGAGAAAGCGCTAATAGCTGAGCAGTTATACTGCAGCATCTTGCAACAGAGTCCTCGCTTGGATTGGTCATGAATTTTAACTTGGCCAACCATTTCTTTGCTTCGTTGAAATTTCCAGAGTCTCGGGACGTTGTCGCAAGAACTTGGTATATCGCCGCTAAGGGTGATTGTAACCGCTCCTTCGGCCTGAACCCTAGCTTTTCGACACGCTTCCAGACCAGAGAAAAGGATGAGAATGCAATGGGAAATTCGCCGGACGATCTCCTCGCAAAAGCCGCCAAACACTTCGATAGGGGGAATAAGATATCCTTGTCCACATCCCCTCTATGTCCAGATACACTCCAAGACTGTAGCCGGGTAGCGAATCCTAGTGCCTGTACTTCTAACGCCACTTCGGGGGGAGCAGATAGCATAGGTTCTAACGCAACGTCGTCGTCTTTTAGAGCTATGCTTGGTGGCAGTGAAAAGAGAATTTGGGATAAATTCTCAAGCTGCTTGGCGCACTTTGTCTGGTCGGGGTGTTCGTCCTTCAGAGACATCAGGAGCAGGTTCATAGGTGACGAAGGGTAACTTTCGCGCAACAGGGGCAAGATGCTTTCTAGATGTGATGGTTTTTTCAGGCCAAGAATAATTCGAAGAGCTTGCAATTGGGTCGAAATGATCAAGCTAAGCAAGGGACCTGAAGCTGTGGTTTTGGGGAAATCCAGCAATTCGGAGACTTTCCTTAATGTTGTATTCGACTCTGCTCTTGCTCGTGCTGCCGCGGGTTTAGCACCTTGGTCGTTGTTCATACGCTCCAGACGCCCTTTCAATATCCTAAGCTCTCTTGCCGCCTGCTCAAAGTGACTTAACCCAATGAGCCTGTTGACAAACAAGGACATTCCATTTTCTAGTTGTAATTCTGGGAGATTAAGGGATTTCGATGCTTGCAGGCCGCATAATGCTGAAAAAGCAGTCCGCGCGCATTCGATTGTTGCTAAACATCCGGCCGAAGAAGCCCCTGAAGACGAAGGCGGGCGAGATCCTTTCGGGGCGGCAGGGTAACTCGAGACTCGATTTAAGGAGCGCGGCTGCAAGGGTTCCATAGGGGAACTATTCGATCTTCGGAGGGCTTTTCGTATGGTAGGCTTAGCTGATTCGTTCTGGGGCGGTTCTCGAGTATCTGAGCTCGGAGTAGATGAAGTCTTCGCGGCCTCTCCCAGGGCCTTGAGGCTGGCATTGATGATCTGTGTAGCCAGCACCGCCTTCTCTTTCGCGTTCCAGGTCCCCCCTTCATCTTGTATGCGTTGCGCTTCTGACAAAGCAATCGTTCGGCTGGGCGTTCGTGCCGTTCTATTCGTCCGCGATTTCGATACTGGCTTTGAAGTATCATGATTAATGTCATTAATTTGAAGCAGCTCTTTCAAAGAAGCAGAGGTGATAGCAGTACATGTGGATACTGATGCGACGGCTTCGCGCACAGCATCGGCCCTTGCGGCTATCGAATCCATATGTGAATTTCTATCTGTACCAACTTGTATTCATAATAAGTCAGCAATAAGATTGGAGAATAGAGAATTAGCAAAGGGGCAAAAGAGATTCCATAGCAATTGAAAAGAGGGGTGTATTATACACAGCAATGATACGTGCAGTTTCACGATCGTGAAGGCCAGGCCTGGGGTGTAGTGGGTGCTGGGTGGTTAAAGATGTGTGAATCCATCAAAGTAAAAGTCGAAAGCATCGTCGCTGTTGATAGCCAAAAATGGAATAACCCTTTGTTGGCGGGACAACCGGCCAGTGGAGATCGGCATATGGTTGGCATTGGCGTCACACTAGCTTTTTCGGGTATTTTGTATTGCTTATGCTCCAATAATCAAATTTATTGTCCAAGCTTTCCGCCTCTGTTTGTGAATTCTCAATCCAAATCACCTCACTCAACATGAACAGATCGATCTGGCGAGGAGTCTCAAAGGCTGCAAATACTGCGAGGCCAACAGCTTCGCGGTTAGTATTTGTTCAGCACCGATTCGTTCGACATGCAAGCTTAGTCCCGTCGATTGCGCAGCCATCATTTTGGAAGAACATGATACCGAAACCTTTCCGCCGTCGCCCAGAGCCGACAGTCGACTGGGGTGTACCAAAGAAGCCGAAATCGAAAGAGTGGAACCCGGCGATATTCTTCATAATCATATTCCTCTTCATCGGATCCATGTCTATCCAAATGATTGCCTTGAAGAGGGATTTCGATACCTTCATGAGGCGGGCCGAAGTTCACATTGGGTTGCTGCGCGAGGTCGTAGAAAAGCTACAGAAAGGTGAAGAGGTGGACGTTGAAAAGACGCTAGGAACTGGGGATGCGGAAAAGGAGAAGGAATGGGAAGAGGTATTGAAGGAGATCGAACGCGAAGACATCGTCAAGAATGCGAAGAAACCTGAAAAGACGAAGCAAACTGCACCTGTCTCTGCCAGAGCAGAAACCAGAAGTATAGCCGGCTCGGAAAGCACGGAACAACCAAAGACGAAGACCGGAAGCTATTCGAGTTTCTTTTAGCCTACAAGTTCCATTGTGGCATGTATATACAGATATATACAATATGGCCTACAGCATTAGGACATCATGTCTTTGAAGACCGAGGCACCATGGTGCTCGGCACTATGATCGTGGTCCTCTTGCGCTGAATTAATGATTGATGATTGTCTCATGTGCTCTACAAGCCCTGGCAACAATTCACCGATGGATAACTCTGCCCTTACCCCTTGCCTTCCGTCTTGGGATGGGTCAAGGTCGACAAAGAAAGTATCTTCGCCTCTAACGCCTCCTAAGTTGATGATGGCGATAGGAATACCACGATCCCTGGCCCTCTTAGCTAGACGCCACGCAGAATATGTGGCAAGAGATGTCCCCAAGACAAGCAAGCCTCCAGCATTTTCGATGGCATGTTCTGCCTCTACCTTGACCGACGCTTGTATATTCTCCCCAAACATAGTCACAGCTGGTTTCAATATACCAGCTGTACTAGTCGGCTTCCAGGCGCCGTCTGCATCGATCTCAACCCTTGCACGGCTTCCGTCTGTGGCGATAAGCGGGGCTGTGAGGCATCTTGGACAGGATGGATAGCGGAAAGTTGTGTAGGGAGCATCTGGAAGATCTACATCGCCGTCGGGATTCGTCCGTAGCCCCTTAGCCCGCCTTTCGTCCGGATTTTCTGTATCTAAGGCGCCGGAGGCTAGAACCTCTTGTAGAAAGGCATCCCACGTAGGATTTAGCCTGGCTAGCTCATGCTGGAATGTGTCTCGAGGCAGCTCCTCGTGACATGACGTACACACGCAAGATCTCAGGTAGCCGTGCAGCTCGATGGTCGGAAGCTGGGGATGAGCCTTTGGATGAAAAGAATCCACGTTTTGCGTGATCACACTCTGAACTAGACCCAAGTCGCCTAGGTGTTTCACCGCGTAGTGACTGGCATTGGGTTTCGCTTTGAGAAGAGTGGTCCAACCGAGAAAGCTCCTGGCCCAATACCGTTTCCGAGCTTCGTGATTCTGGATAAACTCGCTGTAGTAGATAGGCCGATATGTCTTGTTCACTCGATATGTGCCTTTGGGTCCTCTGTAATCTGCAAGTCCGCTGGCCACAGATATGCCAGCCCCTGAAAGAACAACAGTGGAGTGAGAGGCCTTGAAGAACTCTTGTATTGCGGCAATGGCGCCAGAGATAGTGTTCGCGGTCTTGGGGATGATAGTAGGAGATGCTAAGATATCCGTATACGGAATACGCATGTAGGGTTTGCGCATTGGGAAGGACGTCATGTAGAGATATCAGGGTTGCAAGTGACGCTTGATATCAACATGAATATAAATATTTGTGAGGCTTAGTAAAATAAAATTACACATAACATCTAGAGTCTAGCAGGCAGCTATGAGAATTGACGGAATGAAGTCATGATCGTATCGCAGGTCTTACATAAGGCCATGGTTTCGCTACCTTATCGGCGTTACCTGCGTTACTTAAGGCAATCGGATGTTTCTAGGAGGTCCATGGTAAAAGATACCTGAGTACATGCGCCGTACGGGACCTGTTAGGGGGTTGACCCTGCTAAATCGCCAGAGCCTTTGGGAGTGGGGCGCCTGGGGCATTTTCTGGGGGGGTTTTAGTCCCAATGATCCCACCCTCGAACGGCGGCTGACGCAGTAAGTTCAAGGGTGCGTCCAGGGTCTCTTTTTTTTTCTCTCAAAAACATCCCAATTGCATTGATGCTAATTGGCACCGTCTCTAACGCCGACTGAGCCGATGTCGTCGACGCGCACGCATCGCAACGAACCGCACTTAATTTTCGAAACAATATTTTTCACATTGACGTCGTTTTGTTGATTTGCGACCTGTCGGAAGGACCTAGTCGCCATACGCGCGTCCTGCCAAACCCAGGTCCCTTTCTGTCCTCTACCGATCCGGCCAATTAACCCAATGGTTGCTAGACAGGGCCTGGGCGGCCTGCGCCAGGCTCTTCCAGCTGGAGAGCTTATGCTTGTGCGTACGCGCACAGGCACAGGCACAGGCACAGGCTTATGTCCAGCCTTTACCCGACAGCCATCACTTAATTTCTTATGGACACATCAACCACACCGTGTCCTCCAAACCTCTTCTCACGCCCGACCCCAATCTTCTTCTGTCACTCGTTCTTCTCAGTTCACACATCGCCGTCGCAACCGTTCCTTTCCAATAATGGCGGCACTTACTCAGATTCAGATACGAGGCCACCTTGGTCATAAACATGGTGCTGGTCATCACCATCACGACAATGCGTACCTCACATCGCAGAACAAAAATGATGCCGGTGTTCGAATCACTCGAATCGGTCTTTTTTCTAATCTCGGAATGGCAGTCGCAAAAGGGGTCGGTGGGTACATGTTCAATTCCAAAGCAATGGTCGCCGATGGCATTCACAGCTTGACCGACCTTGCATCCGACATTCTAACACTGGCCACCATTTCCTGGAGTCTTAGACCTCCCACCGACAAGTTCCCAACTGGATTTGGAAAGATTGAAAGTTTAGGATCTCTTGGTGTTTCCAGCATGCTGCTCTTTGGCGGCCTTTGGATGGGATACGGCAGTCTATTAACTCTTTATGGCCACTTTTTTCTTGATCCAGCTTCTGCCACGGAATTTCTAGCACATGCGGGCGCCAGTCACGGCCACGAGCATGCCACAGACGCAGTGCCAAGTCTGCATGCCGCATGGTTAGCTGCTGGCACGGTGGCCATTAAGGAGTGGTTGTATCACGCGAGTAAGTCCTCCAATTGAGTCGCATATGAAGTCGTGATTGTGATGCACCCGCTAACAAGCCCATCTATAGCTATGAAAGTCGCCCGAGAGCGTAAATCTTCCGTTCTTGCCTCCAACGCCGTCCACCACCGAGTCGACAGTCTCACGGGCATCGTTACGCTTGCAGTAATCCTAGGTGCGAATTTTGTGGAAAATGCAGCATGGCTGGACCCCGTTGGTGGTTTCCTTATCTCTTTGATGGTGGTAAAGGCCGGGGCTGAGAATACTGTCGCCTCTCTTTTCGAACTTGCCGATCGCAGTATTGATGACGAAGTCAAAGCCGCCGTTCGAAAACACGCGCAGCGAGTCTTCTCCGATGTTACCGATGGCCATGAGATGGAACTTCGTGAAGTATCAGGCGTAAAGTCTGGACAGAACTACCTGGTCGACCTGGAGGTAGCTGTGCCTAGCTCCTGGACGGTAGCAGACATCAACGACGCGGAGGAAAAGATCCGAACAAGAGTTGGTAGCAAAGTACGAGGCGTCCGTAGAGTGCGCGTCCGTTTCATACCCAAAGAGGTTACTGCTCCAAAGTTCGACGACTTTATCCCTGGAGACGTGAGCCCTCGTTCTAGCCCAGAACCTGAGGAGGATGAACACCACCATGGGAACGGTAACAGCGACGATCACAAGAAGAAGTGAACCAGCATAAAATGAGGGATCCATAACACATTTGGCGTTTAGGCGTTGGCTACATTTGAGGCACATCGGAACGGTCGGCGTAGTGATGATACCAAGATTCAGAAGCACATTCAGAATTTCACAAGCTCGACTGACAGAGCTTGGACTGTACTATAGTTTCGGTTTGCACATGGAGTTTGCATTCGAAAAGGGTTGGCATCTGGAACTACAAGTCAAGGCATTGGCGAGTTGAAAGGGAGGCAAACGCAACAGAGACATTGGCAGGCAAAAGAAGCATTCGTGGAGGTTGGAAGTGATAGCTAGGTAGAGCTCAGAGCTGACTGTGTACTGGCTGCCCTAGGCACTTTACGTTGCAGTCCATTGCTGTGTCATGGCCTATCTAGGAAGCCGATAGACAAAAGGCAATGAGAACTTTGCGAAGCTTACAAACACGAACTCGGGGTACATGTAATGCAGGTAATGCAGGTATTCCACATCATGCACATATATCGTGACTTTAACGTGACCACAACGCAAGGTGTCACCAACATGTGCCAGGTACTCCAGATCTAGACTGAAAAAGGACAATCTGTTTCTATGATTGGAGACTATGACGTTTTAGCCTAAATTGATAGGGCCTGCATTGCCCCGCCATCCCGAGAGCTCGGTCTTCTGGCGTCACACCCGTAGGCTTTAAAGATGTAAACCTTGCATAACAGCTCCAGGTTTCTTATTAGTTGTCATTTTGTCATTTTGTCATTTTGAGGGACTTTATAAGTTTATTAGACTTCGAGACTAGCCAGGATTGTTCTTCTATCTTCAAGATTCATATCCAGATTTAGATTTTAGCAACTGCATTAGAAATCCAGTTGCTTCTTGTATAAGAGTAAAAGAGACAAGATGAGCGCGGGGCCTTTATACCTCGGGTTTGATCTCTCAACCCAGCAGTTAAAAGGCAAGTCAGCTAAAGTTGCAATCATATCTCAATGGGATATACTTTACTAACTCGGAAGAATAGCAATTGTAATTGCTTCTGACCTCAAGGTCATTTCCGAAGCCAAGGTCGACTTCGACGCTGATTTTGCCGAAAAGTACAAGATCAAGAAGGGCGTGCAAACGAATGAGGATGAGGGCGAAGTCTACGCACCCGTGGCCATGTGGGTTGAATCCGTGGACCTTGTCCTAGCACGACTGAAGGAGAAGGGTTGCCCTATAGACCAGATCAAAGGTATTAGCGGCTCTGGTCAGCAACATTCAAGCGTCTACTGGAATGAGCATGCCGAGTCGGCTTTGGAAAAGCTCGACGGTAGCAAGACCTTGCTTGACCAGCTGTCCAACGTGTTTGCCTACGAGTTTGCACCGAACTGGCAAGATCACAGCACCCAGACCGAGTGCGACCATTTTGATGCTCATCTCGGCTCCAAGCAGAAGTTAGCCGACGCCACGGGAAGCGCCGCTCACCACGTATGTAGCTTGGCCTCCTTTCACCCGGCGCATGACTAACACGAGCGTAGCGGTTTACAGGCACACAAATCCTAAGGATGCGAAGGAGACGTCCCGAGGTTTACAGTAAAACTGCACGCATCTCGCTCGCCTCTTCATTCCTAGCCTCTCTATTCTTGGGAGCCATTGCACCTATAGACATAAGCGATGTGACGGGTATGAACCTGTGGGATATCGCTGGAGAGAAGTGGAACGAGTCGCTCCTAGAGTTGACGGCGACCAAGGAGGGTGTGCCGGAGCTACGGAAGAAGCTGGGCGACGTACCACTAGACGGCGGCGGTAGCCTGGGCGGCATCTCGCCGTACTTCGTGCAGCGATACGGTTTCAGCCCAGAGTGCCAGATCGCGCCGTTCACGGGCGACAACCCAGCGACGATCCTGTCGCTGCCCCTGCGGCCGCACGACGCCATCGTCTCGCTCGGCACGTCCAGCACGTTCCTCATGAACACGCCCAGCTACAAGCCGGACCCGTCGTACCACTTCATGAACCACCCGACGACCAAGGGCCACTTCATGTTCATGCTGTGCTACAAGAACGGCGGCCTGGCGCGCGAGAAGGTCCGCGACAAGCTGCCCAAGCCGGCCGGTCCCGACCCCTGGGCGAACTTCAACAGGCACGTGCTCGAGACGCCGCCGCTGGACGTGCGCGAGGACGGCGACAGGGCCAAGCTCGGCCTGTACTTCCCGCTGCCGGAGATCGTGCCCAACGTCAAGGCGGGCACGTGGCGGTACACGTGCGACGCGGCGGACGGCTCCGGGCTCGCCGAGGAGAAGGCGGACTGGGGCGCGGCGGCGGACGCGCGCGTCATCGTGGAGTCGCAGGCGCTGTCGATGCGGCTGCGGTCGCAGAAGCTGGTCTCGGAGCCGCAGGGGCGGGCGCGGGGGCGGGCGCGGCTGCCGGCGCAGCCGCGCCGCATCTACCTGGTGGGGGGCGGGTCGCTGAACCCGGCGATCGCGCGGGCGTTCGGCGACGTGCTGGGCGGCGCCGACGGCGTGTACCGGCTGGACGTGGGCGGCAACGCGTGCGCGCTCGGCGGCGCGTACAAGGCGCTGTGGGCGCTCGAGCGCCGCGGCGCGGACGAGAGCTTCGACGAGCTGATCGGCGCGCGCTGGAGGGAGGAGGATGCCGTACAGAAGGTCGACGACGGGTACCGCGACGGGGTCTTCCAGCGGTACGGGAACGTGCTGGGCGCTTTTGAGGAGATGGAGGGTAGGATCTTGGAGGTTGCGCATAACTGAGCTAGAGAGGGAGGGAGAAAGGGAGGGAGGGAGAAAGGAGACAAGGGGGAAGGGGAAGTAAGGGGGCGGGTTATCTAGAGGCTAGAGTCTAGAGTCTAGAGTCTAGAGATAGATAGACTACCTCACTTGGGTATTAGACGTCTATGTATCCAATCAGATATGTTTTCACCTGATTAATATCGAGCATAGCGAGTGAAACTTGACTTGTACGCGGAATGTATAATCGTTAACATCTCTAATATATCGTATGTTTGCCCCAAGGTCGGAACCAAGTATATGAACTACACCCCACCCTGGGCTTTGATCTCGTGTTAATCATACATACCCCTATTCATTGCCAACCTATCAAGATTAGAAGATTCATCTAATCTTATAGTACATTTAGTCAAATATCTGTTCCGCAACACGGTTCTAAGGTTGAACAACGTCCGTATGCTACACGGAAATCTCTATTTAAAGTAGGAGGTACGTACCTAAGCGGGTGGCTCAGCAAAATCCACAATCCTCGACGACGTCATCGGCAAGCTCTGCTTCAGCTACACGCGCGATTGAGTTTCGCAAACTCTGTCTATTATTAGCACGGCGGACTCTACGAGAACTAGACTCCTTTTAGCGCGGGAGTATCATTGCTCGGACAGACGCGTATGTATGTGCGTTGGCATGTGATTAGGTAACCCTTGCGATCCGGAGACGCCCTCGAACAACGGCGCCGAGATTTTTACCTGCCCTTCGCGTTTTGTCGAAGCGTGGAAGCCGGTGGACGACGTTCGCATTGCCTCGTCACGATGGTCTTGGGACCTGTCTCCTATCTGGACTGCGTGGTCTTCTGCGCACTCCTGACGCCACAGCTGATCATCCACGTCGGCTTCTTCAAGACCGTGCTTGTGGTTCTGCACTGCTTACCGTTTCTGTGTAAGTCCGCACGCATACATCAAGAAATACGCACGTTTCAATTAGACGGGGCAACTGATTCATATATAACTATAGTACTTAAATTACCTTACCAGTTCATCCGTGAGCGTTACTTGGTCGGATACAAAAGACAGTCTCCGTTCGTCCAGAAAGCGTCGTTGTTTGAGGATTTTGTCATCCGCTGTGTCCGGTATGCCTTCGCCAACATACCGCCCAACGTCGGGAGGGTCTTCTTTTCGAAGCAGGTGGCTTTGCCTTTCTTGAGATTCCGCCTGCTGCGTCACGGGTATCTTCGGTCCCCCGTGCATTGGCACGAATATAAAGATGTATGAGCTCTTCCCCCAACTGTCGCCCAACGGACTTCCGATGTAACAACTAACGTCGACTCGGGATTCGCAGAAACGTTTCAAAGGCATATGGATCGTTAAGGATCCGATGGCCAAGCCCGATGTCTGCGTATTTTATGCTCATGGTATGTGGTTGTGGTGATGCGTAAAGCCTTTGCGAGAACCAGCAGTATCTAACGACAGTTTAGGGGGGGGTTTCTCGATGGGCTCGCCCTACTTCTATCTCGAGTTTCTACTCACGTGGCTAAGTCTGCTTAGTGATAGTGGGTATCGAAACCCAGCCATCTTTGCTCTGGACTACACGTTGGTTCCCGACGCCAGCTTTCCTACGCAGCTAGAGGAGGCAATTGCTGGCTACGAGCATATACTTTCGACTGTGCAAGATCCGAATAGGATATGCGTTAGCGGAGACTCGGCTGGGGCTACTATAGTCCTCAGTTTGCTGCTTCATCTTGCTAATATGAGCCGCCATCAAGAAAAGATGGACAGCACGGGAAGCTGGAGCTTGGCAAAGCCTGGCATGGCCCTGCTCATTTCACCTTGGGTAACGCTCGTTTCCAGTAAGCACCAAAATACTACGAGCGACTATCTTGATGCCGGAAACTTGCATTATTATGCCCGTCAATATGCTGGCGGGAAGGTCTCGGTCGACGATCCGCTCTTGTCACCGGGTAATTGCAGAGACGTTTCATGGTGGAAGAGTGCAGCACCCTCCAAAGGGATGTATGTGACTTACGGCGCTGAAGAAGTCTTTGCACCAGAAGTTGGAGATTTAATCCAGTTCTGGGAGGCAAATAATATGAAAGTCCACAGCAGGGAAGAAATAGGAGGAATCCATGCCTGGCCGGTGGCTTGTCTATTTCTTAGCAGCTCGCTAGGGGATAGGCAAAAAGGGTTAAAACCCCTAGTTCAAGAGGTTAGAGATAATATTTATTAGAATGATAACCGCTCGGTGTGAGAAACTCATAAATTCAGCTCGTACGAATATTGACTTGCTGATGTCATGTCAGATTAGATCAAGTAAGGTCATCATAGACCACACCAGCGAAGAAACCAGAGAGCGTTCACTCTCGGCTTCTATACTGATGTTAAAAGGTCTCCAGACAAGCTCTTTGCATTATCATCATCCATGACACGCCAAGCTATTTTGGCCAAACCCACGAGGAGTTGCTCAGGGTCCCTCAGGGAAAGATAGGAAATAAAATAAAATATACCTACCTAGGTATATATCAAACCCAATCATAATTAGAATCATCATAATCAAACTCAAATTCACGGATAATGAATCGTTTGATTATTTTGTGATAGGAAAACAAGGCTGAAGACAAATTCGCCTTGACTCGTGCGAGCCGCCCCGTCTCTATAGCCCGGCAGTCTGCGGGTGCCTTGATGTAACCAGTCTATGCAGCTAAGACAGCTTAGGTGACAGAGTGTCCCATTTGCTTAGTGGGAGATGGGGATGGCGACACACGTGCTGGATCCATTTGCGACGGGGTTGTGTAAGACGATATTGCGCGAGTCAGCTGTGTTGATAGAAGCTAAGTTAGGTACAGTTCGTGGTATAGTATTGAAATGTGCATCAAGATATCGATCCATATATAAGATAAAATTGGTAAGATTGATAAGAGGGATGGAAAAGTTGGAAAACCAAGAGGTATCATCGCTTTTCGAGGACAGCTTGGACATTAAAAAAGATGGGGCGTTGTGGTGATTCGGAGAGAAAAGGGTTGCATTAATTGGTGGTAATTGGTGGTGGATTTGTCTATTCCTCTTTTTGTATTGTGGCGGTGCTAAATCACGATGACTAGGACCCCCTGATTGATTTGGGCAGGTTTGGTAGCCTTTGCGGATATAAAACCACTGCCCTTTCGCCGCCCAGCACGGGCAATAGAGCTTTGGCGTCAGAAGTCCCGCTGAGCTGGTTCTGACAGACCCGACAGACCCCCCCAAACCCGACTCCTAGCAAACGAACAAATACGGCCAGGCCAAGAAAACCTCGCACAGGCCCATTACCTACCCATAATCCATAACCCATAACCCCACATTCACCGCCCGGCAATTTGACCTACCTTACATCCCATTCCTTGCCTCCTATTCGTTCGTCATATTCTTTGGCGCGACTTTACGTTACTCTTGACGTTTTTACCGACCTGCACAAAGGAAAAAAGAAAAGAAAAGAAAACGTTGAAACTGTGATCTGGATTTGAATTGGACCCCGTCATATACTGGGCGTCGCAGTTTGACGTTGCATACTGAGGTCGTACCCACCTGACTTGTATCATTCCCGATACAATAAGGGTGAAGGGTACAAACAAGTGACCATCTACGAATAAGTGTTCCTTCTCATGAGAGTTGGATTGCTTAAGGTACCTTACCTAGGCACTTGAACCCACACCTCAGTCCTATACGGGCTACGCCTGCATATGTGCGTATGATCAATGATCATTGGGTGTTACCTCCTGCATTAGTCAATCTGCCTCTAAGGTAGTACCTAAGCTATCTCCTGAGCTGCTGACTGCTGAGGTTGCCTCCCTGCGATCCCTACATACCTACATACCTACATACATACGATACATTAGGTATATCGTACAGGTCGTACCGTATCCTAGGTGTTAGGCAAGGTATATCCAATGTTTATTGGTCGCGACTAGATACAAAAACAATCACCCTTGCTCCCTTTTAATCTTGAACCAGCCACGCAGACTCAAACCGTTCGTCTTCAGTTACCAGTTACCACAAAACGGCATCCTGGTCCACAAGGTCTCAAAGGAGGTCCAAGCTGCCCCGCCATTCCAAGCTCCCCAGTTTTCTACCGTCTCTTACGAATTTTTTTTTTCTTTTTCTTTTTTTTTCCCTTTCCCTTTCGCCATGTCAGCCCAAGAGAGTTCGTACGCGCCGAAGTCGCCTGATCTTTCTTCTTTCTACTCTGGCGACTCTGACATTCCCCAAAGCCACAACACGCCAGGTGGTTATCCCTTTCAAGCTGGACTTGGAGTTGGCGTTGGTGCCGGTCACGGTCACGGACCTTTAAGATATAACAATCACAATCAGCCACAGCCCCACCAGTACGGCACATATCAATCGCCTGCTGCACCTGGACCTGGACCTGCACAACCACAACCACAACCCACCAGCGCTCCTGCATATAGCAACAACTCTTTCAACTACGCTCAAGGCGGTGGACAATCGCAATTCTACTCTCCCCGACAACAAACACAATTCACGCATACAAACCAATCGTCTTACGCCCTACAATCCTCGAACGCACCCACATACTACCCGCCCTTTCCCGAGTCTACATCCTCACCCGCCCACTTCGAAATTCAAGCACAGCGTCCTACGTCGCCGACTTCGAACCCGCCCGCTGCTAACGCCCAATCCAACGCGCCAGGCTCGCCTAGCACTATGCCGCCGCGCAAGATCGTCCCGGCGGCGAAGCAGAATGAGATAGAACCATCTCCCGTTAGAACCAAGTTTCCCACGGCGCGCATCAAGCGCATAATGCAAGCCGATGAGGAAGTAGGCAAGGTCGCTCAGCAAACGCCCATTGCCGTTGGTAAAGCGCTGGAGTTGTTCATGGTACAGCTTGTGCGTAAGAGCGCAGAAGTAGCTCGAGAGAAGAACTCGAAGAGGATAACAGCCCCGATGCTCAAGCAGGCAATTGACTCAGCTAACGAATGGGACTTCCTGCAAGACATCGTCGCCAAGGTGGGCGAAGAGAAGGAGGGTGGCAAGAGCTCCGGTAGAAGTAAAGCCGAGACCGATAGCGACGAGGAGGCAGACGCCGGAGACGTGAAGAAGAAGGGAAGAGGCGGGCGCAAGAAGAAGGCGCCGGCATGATTACCGATGCTGCGTCAACCTACTTCTACTTCTCTTCCTACGTGATTATACGACGGCGACGAGGTCACGATGAATGTTCTTTCTGGTCCGCTGGCGTTTTACACCGGGGGTGCATTATACCGGCGTTGGAGGCTTTTAGGGGGCTACCCTGCGTTGGCGATGAGTTATGGACGGTGGATCGGATGGAAAGGCTTTTCAGATGCCTTTTCCTTTATGCCTACCTAGTGATAGTCAACTGCATCAAGAGGCAATCAAAGGAATGCGACACCACACCCTGATTTAGGGCAAAGACAGCACCTACTCTTCATTCTGGTATTTGTGATGTGACTGATTGTTGGTTCGTCTTTTTGCCTTGCGTAGTATCTTCCCATGTAAGATATTCTAAGCACGTGATGCGTGCCGAAGTCAATGCGTATGATAATAGTATTTCTCAGTCATCTTCCTACTCCGGTTCACAGATCACTCCATACATGTACCTGTAGTTGTAATGCATCAAGGTAATGCAGAGTAATTTATCCTATAAGTAGGTAGGTATATACTATCTCTTGCACTTCACGTTCGGGGTTAAAGATGTTCAAAGATCGTATTGAAATTATTAAGCTTTCGGTAGATTCGGGAGGTCCTACCGCAGAAGGCCTAGAGGGAGAAAAGTACAGGGTAAAACTTGGGACGGGTACCTACTGGGATAGGTACCGGAATAACAGCTATAGCAATAAAGATGAAGCCAATTACAGGCTTCTCGTACCCTTGCGTGCTAAGAATGTACCGCAATACTTATCTTGGGACGCAATAAACGGTATCATGCCTGCATGATACATGTACATGTACCTGCCAAGGAGGCCACCTGCAGAAAGGGACATTTTCCTCGAACCAATTGGGCCGATTCCCAGTTACGTGCGCGCCGACGCCGATGCTAAGAAACCAAACCCGCAATTCTGGGCCGAGCAACTTCGACACATTCACCTTCACCGTTCTACTGTCTAACCGTTCCAAAGCTCCGCTGCGACAGCCATGACAGCTTCTTTCTCCATCCAGTCATTTCATGTCGAATATAGCTGAGGCACCGAGCCTCATGATTTCTCCTCTTAGAGACAGCTCGCTATGTCGTGGGATCTACTCCAGCGCTTCATCGAGAGTGATGTCTTCAACCAGAACCCCTTTCTCTCCGTTTCCTATCTATCGTATGCAATTCCACTCCCGTCCCCCTCCTCAACCTCATGCGACTACAGCCATTGACCCATTGTCTATAGTCGATACGCAGAACATGTCGGCATCCACTATGTCTTATGCTCCAAGCTCCGCCAGTTCCCTTACGAGGACATCGAATTCTTCCTACCTCAACTATGCCACCTTATAATAAGCGTTGATAATGAGTCCATGGCATTGGAGGAATTCCTGCTGGATCTCTGCGAGGAATCGGTTACTGCTGCACTACTGGTCTGCGCCCAAGCCCGAGTTGAATTTATAAGAATAAAATGCTGAGTGTTGTTCTAGACGTTTTGGCTCTTCCAAACTTACCTGCATGACCTCGCTTCGACGCCGCAGGCGCAGGCCTTCAAAACCTGTCGGAGAGTTTACAACAAGGTACAGCATATTGTGTTCGGGCTCTCGGACACAGGAAGACACGAGAAGATAAAAGAGAACATTTTTCCTGTCACAGTACTCGCCAGTTTCGTTTTGGCTAGTGTCGGCCTTCCAATTTTACCACAATGGGCTGGTCCGCTAGCCGTTGCGCAGGCCCGAAAATCGCATCCATCTGGTAACGTTATAGCCGAAACGAGCCAGCTGAACCAGCCAAGCTCGACGTCGAAAGTTGCTAGGAGTCAGACTGTGACTGGGAACACAACGAGATCAAAGAGACCCCGCGAGTTGGCGCGGGCTGGGAGTGATTCAAAACAGGCAATTTCGTCACCGAAGGGGTTATCGCATACAGTTGTTCATTCGCCGAGGACCCCCGATCCTGATTTCGAAGATGTTGCGACCGAACCGCGAAAACCTGGTTACATCGATAGCAAATTGCTAGAAGCTCGCTTGAGCTCGTCATCTCTTCCTCTTCCGGAGGTAAGGTCGCCGAGGACAGTGACACGACCAATCACTCCGCTCTCTGCTGGTTTCCCGCGTCCAACCGATACAATCTCACGAAGGCATTCTCACCACGTGAAAACGCTTGCAAGTCTTGCGGAGATGACCCCGGCCCAGAAGGGAAGGTTACTACGGCAGAACTACTTCCATTGCCAGACAGCATTTCTGGCGGCACTCGAGGACATATCGAATCGCCTAGTCATAGTACCGAAGCCGGCTCGCCTTAGTGCTTTGCGCGCCGAGCTTGCGCTTATCGCTAGAGATTTACCAGCCGAGCTGGATATACCTATTATATGTCCGCCCACCTTAGTAGATGGTTCGCCCGCAAAGAGCCGTCACCATCGTATCGTGAGGGTTAATCCCGCCGAGGCTACCGTTCTGAACAGTGCTGAAAAGGTGCCGTATCTGCTCATGGTCGAGATTCTTCGGGACGATTTCACTTTCGATCCCGGCAGCAACAACAACCAGAGACTACTCGGTACCCTTGTAGGCGAACAAGGGACTCGCAAGCGCCTCTTCGATCTATCAGATGCCCAAAGACGGCCGTCTACGGACCGAGCGCCCGAGCCTGTTGTGGAAAAGATAGATAGTGTCTTCGAACCAACTTCGGGGGATCTGGGGACCTCGCCAATGCTTAAGCCGTTCGACGATGATGGGGCCACCAGCAGAAGGAACGGAAAGCAGGCCAGTAATCGCAGAAGTTTCCCCAATGGCACTGCTGATGTGACCTCACTGGCTGATTTGAGTCCGCCACGTACCTCAGCAACTTCCACGTCTAGGTCCAGTAGCCCTGGTCCTTTGAGAAGAGTAGCATTGCCAAATCAACGCAATACATCTACCGATCAACCAGATTTCTCGGCTCTGGCAACACACATGCGGACGGCGTCCCAAATGTTGGCTCAACTTGATGCTACGAGTGGGAAGCGACCACGCCAGGAGGTTGCAGCTATCAGATCCAAGATCATTGCAAGCATGCAGAGCCTCGAGGAGCAAAGCTTTGACCTTGACGATGGCCAAGGTCCTACATTTGATATGATCATAGCCAAAGCACAGGCGCAGGCACAAGCAGCACAGGCAACATCCTCAACCCCTGAAGGCACAGACTTGGAAGAAGATCTGGACCCAACGAGCGGTGCAAATGCCGGAGCGGCTCGGATGGAAAACGATGCGATGACGGGAGGTGTCCAGAGGAAAGGTGACCGTGATGACCCAAGTGCTGCGGTATTTGGTGAGGCGTGGCATATAAAGAAGGAACGCATACGCAAAACCTCGCCGTACGGGTGGATGAAGAACTGGGATTTGGTCAGCGTCATTGTCAAGACCGGGGCTGATCTTCGGCAAGAAGCCTTCGCGTGTCAGCTTATTCAAGTTTGTCACAGGATCTGGGTCGATGCCGATGTTCCCGTGTGGGTGAAGCTTATGCGGATCCTGGTTACTGGAGAATCCTCGGGCCTTATCGAAACGATCACGAACGGTGTTTCTCTACATTCGCTGAAGCGAAGTTTGACTTTGGCGTCGATCGAGTCTGGAGTGAATCCTCGACGTCGCTTCGCGACCCTCAAAGATCATTGGGTCAAAACCTTTGGTAAGCCGGATAGCGAGCCGTACAGGGCGGCCGTGGATGCCTTTAAGCGGTCCCTGGCAGCTTACAGTATGATCTCCTATATCTTGCAATTAAAGGACCGGCACAATGGCAACGTTCTCATCGACAACGAGGGACATATTATTCATATCGACTTTGGATTTATGCTCTCGAATTCACCCGGGTCGGTTGGGTTCGAGGCAGCGCCTTTCAAGCTGACCTGGGAGTACGTGGATGTATTGGGTGGAGTCGACTCGCCGGATTTTGAAGATTTTAAGACGTTGTGCAAGCAAGCTTTTCAAGGTGAGATATCTACGATCAACTCTACGTGGTAGCTATATCTAACACGGCTCAGCTTTACGGCGATCGGCGGACAACATAATTGATTTGGTCAGTATGATGGGACGCGACTCGAAAATGCCGTGTTTCTCGGCTGGGGTAGCGCAGGCGACAGCGATGTTGCGGCAGCGGTTCCAGTTGCATTTGAGTGCTGATGCGGCCGAGAGCTTCGTGGAGACCGATCTCATCTCGAAGGCTCTCGGCAGTTATTATACACGACTGTAAGTCCCTTTCAGCTCCTTTTCCCTTATCATCCCCTATCGAACATGACGCTGATGCTACGCAGTTACGATACTTTCCAATACCGTACCCAGGGTATATACTAGGCGATCAGGCGCGGAGGCCTACCTGTCCGGGCTTCAAGGGAGTTGATAGCATCCATGGCATTTGGGCGGCGTTTTGCAGGGCTATAGAACTCGGGAGGGGGTTGGGCTAAAAACTCCGCCTAGGACCACGGTTTATATATTCTTTTTGAATGAAGTAGATCTCAGCGATAGGGTGTGAGGGTGAGAGACCAACCTAGCTTCGTGAATATAGATGAGCCGGTTGTCGAAGCCAAGCTGCCTCGCCAGATGGCATTTTCACCAGCTTGTTCAAAGGGTATGCATAAAACTGAAACTGAATACTATGCTAGGGTCCCTTAGGAGATCGGCGGGAGTATATATTTAAAAACAACCTTGTACGTTCATCCAAGGCAGAACACCGTTAGATGACCAGCGCTCCGTGGGGTAATCGTAGCCTACCTGACTTAGATTCTAATCTTGAGAGGAGGTGCTGGTTCGAATCCAGCCGGAGCTTATTCAAATCTTTTTTTTTTTTCCGTCAGACACGTTTGGCTTTTTCTACTATATTTCCCGCCATTCAATTTCTTGTCTTTCCCCCTATTTCTTTCCCCTTGTTTTTTTATCCCCTTGTTTTTCTATCCCCTGTTTTCTCCTCAGTTGCTGTAGGTTGTTTTCGGTGATCATTTGCCTTCCACCACCGGTACAGTTTTCCTAGAGATGCTCTTTGGAATTACTCTTTCGCACATCACAATATCATTACCAACAGTCTTAAGCTCATGTACCTACCTAACATAAGACTATCTTTGCTAGGGCAATACATTAGCCCAAGCTCTACAAGTATCTATAGTATATTCTACGCGCACGTCTAGCACCTTCAAGTCAGGTCAACGCCAAGTAGTCAAAGAAGAAGTTTAGCTAATTTGGAGCTGTTTCTGGTTTCATATTATAACCAGTATAATAAGGCTTTGTTAAAACTCGGGCGTTTCAATACAGCAGGTTCTTCTAAGCTCGATAGTGTCGCAGTAATTACCACCATCACAAGAGCAGACATAGTTTCGATGTTGAACCTGTGCTAGGTACCTAACACAAGAACCAGGAGAATCCGCGTCGTCGCGAGAGTTTCTATCACCATGTTTAACGGCAGTTGATCTTTCTATGTGGTATAAAGTGATATGGTCGTTCTAGAAAGTTGCGGAACTCCAAACAAGCTCTTGATAACATATCGTGAAACGACTTCTACTTGCAGTACATCCGTTACCTGTCCTATAATTACCTACCTCCTAAGGTATAGGGGTAAGCCAAATCTGTACTGATCAGGACAGGATTACTCTTACGTCGGCATTTACATTGACGCCGTCCCTGTCTATCAATACTACGTGGGATAGTCTTTATTGAAAACACACCTAGGTGGACATTTAGTACTAGTAATCACGGTGTCTCGTCTGAGAATGGGGGGCTTACAATTATAGAGACCGTCGCCGAGACACCATGTGCGGAATAACACTACATCTTATGCTTCACCGTCACGGCTAGACGGACAGGGAGCCGCGTTGGAGGCAGGTATTTCTTGGCCATGGAGTGGAACGAAGCTCAACCAAGTCTTCGAATGAGGCGGTCGTTTGATTAGAGTCGTCATGGACTAATAGGCTATGTGAAAAAAGATGGGTCAGTAGGACTCCCCTCCGCTTTTTCTCGCGGTGATAGTAATGGCGCGAGGCTTTCATCAAGTGGTGTGACGAACATCATGCCACTGACTTCATCTGACATCCATATTTATGTTTTATTGCCCGACGTACCTTACCTAGGTAAGCAGGCGTCGTAGAAAGATATATCCCAATACGTGCTCGGTTGGGGGTACACGCCGAGAGATCAAATAGGTGAGCGAGGTAGGTATGTAGTAAGCAAGCGGCCCGGTCCCGTCCTGTCGTCTTCCCGTTTTTTTTCCCTCATACATATTCTCGGGCGAAGAAGAGAAGCTTCGTCATTCTTTTGTCGTATTTGTACCTCGGGGCAAGACGCTGTCGTACAACCCCCGACCCCCCTAGTGCATATGCATCGTGTCTTATGTAGATTGTTACACGGCCCTCCCTACCTCCCTCCACCCTATCTCGTGTCGGTAACTCGTGATATTCACGTAAGCCGTGCGTGTACATGTTCTCTTGTGGAAGCCACTTTAATTGCAGTCAATATGGTGCTGTATCTTGCCCCAACATGTTGTGGAACCGCATAGGCGTGGCCTAGCACCAGGCGTGCTTGCGTCTAACGCCTCCTTGTCTCGAGTAGAACTACGTGTCATGGAGGCGGTAAGATTGTCTAGGACACTGCCCTGCACCTCTCCACCAACCTCTCTGTATACCTGCTGTTGTCTCTTATTACTGCAGGTGTAGATAGGTAGACATTGTGGGGTAGTGCTGACGAGAGAAAAAGGGGGGGGGGGGGGGGGGGGGGGCCCACACCAAAAACCAAAACACTCTGTGGTTGGGGGAAAAAATCAAGTGATTATTGTAAGAGCGCATGAAAAATTGGAATGAAAAAAAAACATTT